>JAJTUV010001012.1:0-458525 GCA_021653895.1 Mastomys natalensis | reverse complement strand
CTAGGCAGGCATGTGTGGTTTGGTTTTCTTTCTATTTAATTAAAATTTTATTTTATTTTAGCAATACTTTTACCAAAGGGTTTCTTTTAGATCTTTCTAGGCTATTTGAAGCTGTCTCTGACATTTTATATATTAAAATCCTAAAAGATGTTTATTGTGCTAGCTTCAATAATGTTTAATGCTACTAATGGTCAATAAAGCTTACTGCTACCAACATAGATTTTGTTAGCCTAATCTTTCCTGGCCTTTGTATTTTACTGCTCAAAGGCAGACTTTTTTTTTCTTTTCTTAGATTGCGAGCTTAGTTACTCTCAAACTTAACAGAATAACTGACAAGTATTTCCAGTAACTGTTTCTTCTTCTACTTTGAGTTCTGTTCTCTTGACTTACATCTAAGTCTCATCTTTCCTTTAACATGTTCTCCGATTTGAACTATGCCTCCTATTTGATAACCCCAACTGGATTTTACTGTTACTATTGCTATGATGACATGGTCATACCATGACCAAAAGCAAGTTGTGGAGGAAAGAGCTTGTTTGGCTTATACCTCCATGTCATAGTCCATCACTGAAAGAAGTCAGGACAGGAACTCAAGAGGGACTGATATATGGTGGCAGTAACAGACGCAGAGGCCATAAATGAGTGCTGCTTACTCAGCCTGCTTTCGTATAGAACCCAGGACTACCAGCCCAATGTCTGCACCACCGATGGTAGGCTGGTCCTTCTCCGTAAATCACTAATTAAGAAAATGCCCTACAGCCTGATCTTATGAAGCCATTTTCTCAGTTGAAGTTCAAGCCTTTCAGATGACTCTAGTTTGTGTAAAGTTGACATAAAGCTATCAAGCACACACTGGTTTCAATTATTTAAATTAATTAAGAAGTTATTAAGAGGGAGCTGAAGAGTTGGCTCAGCAGTTGAGAATACTTGTTGCTCTTCCAGAGAACCCAGGCTCAACTTCCAGCACCCATGTGATGGCTCACAACCATTTGCCACCAGAGGGTCTGACACCATCTTCCCTCTGCTGGCAACAGGCACACATATAGTGAAGTACATGCAGACATGCAGGTAAAGTACCTATATACATAAAATAAATACAACTAAATAAGAAGACTTTTTTTTTAATTTAGAAAGGAAATAATTCATTGTTCCAGCTCTTGGTGAGAAAGAAGAATCAGGGCTGCATGACTTCCAAATCAAAGGTACAAAATCTTTAGTTGACTCAGAAAAACTTTTTTAATTGATTTAACTATTCACTTCTTTTTTTAAAAGACTTATTTATTTATTTTATGTATGTGAGTACACTGTAGGTATCTTCAGACATACCAGAAGAGGGCATCAGATCCCATTACAGATGGTTTTGAGCCACCATGTGGTTGCTGGGAATTGAATTCAGGACCTCTGGAAGAGTAGTCAGTGCTCTGACCACTGAGCCATCTCTCCAGCTCAATTATTCAATTCTTAAAAGCTTAAATGTTACTACTCTTTAACTCCCCTCCTACATTACTACTCACCTTAATTTCAAAATTATCAACCTTTACGTTGGGAAGAAAAATTTGGTAAAAATGTTTTGCACATTTTCTCATTTATCTTTCCTAAAGTAAGGAGATAATTGGAGGTCTTTGATGGCTACTATTAAATTTTGACAAATGCGTTGATCATCTCAATACTTAAATATAAAAGATATCAAATCTTTCAAAAACTTCCATGCAGTTGGACAACTGAGACAAAAAATGATTGTTAATTCAAGGCTAGTCTGCGATACATTTTTAAAACCCTATCATTGAAAATAAGCAAAGTTAAAAGTAGTATGTGAGCATATTTCTTCAGTCGATAAATTGGCATTAATTATGTTTTTCTCCATAAAAATAAATATAAGCAAAGCTGAGGATGTGGCTCAGCTGGAGGGGGCTTGTCAAGCATACTCAAAGCCCTGAGTTCAAGCCCATCATCAGGACCACATAAACGAGGTATAATTGGCATAGCTTACAACCCTAGCACTTGGAACTAGAGGCAAGAGGACCAGAGGTTTGATGTTATCCTTGGCTACACAGAAGTGAAGCATAAGGTCACAAAATATAATATAAGTTGAGAAATTCAAATAATACAGAACAAAGAAAAAATGTTGGAAAAATAATAGCTCATTGTGTCTCACTCATGAGTATATCACAAAATGTAAAAGCATAATTTCAAACCAAAAGACTTCTGCTGGTAAACCCAAATCAGTTACTGTCATACAGTAAGCTAGTTTCCCAGTTAACACTTTGTTAGATGTAAAGATAACTTGGATTCTCTCAGTATGAAAGGAATAGAATCTAGACCAAGACCCTTCTTGTTCATCTGAGCTGCAGGCAGAGCCAGGGGCAGTGTGTCCCCATGCTCTATCAACGGCTTTAAGAGGTGGAACCTGAAGACTAAGAGGCTCATCTCAGGTTTGTCAGAAGAGCTCAGAGCAAAGGAAGATCAACAGGAAGGACAATTGGTTAAGAGAAGGAAGGGTGGGTGGCTCATTCATTCTTATAATAGTTAGAGAGCAAGATCATCTTTCTAGTCCTTTAGGAAACCTGTCTTTCATTTTAATATATGTCATGAAAAAGTAGTACCATTAGAAAAATAACTTTAATCCAGTTATGGAGCTCTATGCTTGTAAGCCCAGCACTCCCAATGTTGAGATGGGAAGAATATATTACCATGCCAATCTGGACTACACAGCAAGACACTGTCTAAAAGTTAGCCAGATGATCATAATTTTAGCAAATAGTTTATTCAAATTAAATTACGCTATTTTACACATTCATTTTTTTAAAGGAGGATATGAAAACTCCAAACTCCAATTTGATCGTACTGAGTGAAAATCTATAGTAACAGAAATCTTATATGTCATTGCCACAGGTGAGGTGCAGGAGAGATGGCTGCAGCATGAAGAAGGTATGATCACAAGGAGACCATTGTGAGTCATGGGATTCACCCTTTATTTCAGATTACTGTTGGTTTCCCTGATGTATCTGCTTCAAGACTTTTAACACTGAATACACTGTGCATATATAATATGCTATATATTAATTTCCCTCAGTAAAACAGCTACATGTAAAAAATTCCAATTTAAAACTATTACAAAATCAACAACTGGTCAAAGTACAGGAAGCAACTGATTATGGGATACCTATCACCTAATCTACAACTCAATCTGTACACCTAAAGTACAAAAGGGTATTGTAGGAGAGTGTAGGAGAGTGTAGAAGTCTCAGAGTCCTAGGGCATCTGCTACTATGTAGTATCTTCTAAACATGACAGGGAAGCTGATCCATGAAATCTCAACAAAATCCTAATGAAAATAGTAGTTGGTATGTCGATATAAATAATGAATAGGAGGAATCCCACAAGTTCTCACCACCAGACAAAGGCAAGCAATGGCACTAGACAGGCAATCAATGGCTATTGAGAAAGGGAGAATACAATTTCTTCTAGGTGAGCCTTCTGATAGTCAATTCCTGGTGGTCAGCCCTAAACAACCTACATAAGTGCAATTAGTAGGATACATATATGTGTATATACACACATATATACATATATATGTGTGTGTATATACATACATATACATATTGTTTTATATATATATAAAACAATAAATGATGTCATGAATTTAAGAGAAGTGAGGACACAGGAAATGTTGGAGGATAGAAATGATGTGATATCATATTCATATATAAAATTCTCAAAATGAATTTAATTAGAAAAAGTCCAATTATTGTCAAATGAAATTTTATGCCTACAATTGATGATTATTCATAAAACTCATTTTAAACAACTGTTTTTTTTCTGGAAAATAACATGGAATGCCTTGGCAAACTAGTATTTACACATAGTCAAACAACAGAATATAATTTTCAATACGACATAATTTATTTGAAATTTTATTTTGCTAAACCAGTGATTTATATTTATATAGATAAGAGGTAAGTTGAGTTTATAGAAATATGATTATTCAAAGATGAGTAAGAAATAGTCTATCCTTTCTTGTGACAGAAAAATATTAAAGATACATCTGACACAGATTTACGACAGCACTTTGATTTAGCAAGGCTTACTTGGAATTCCAACTCAATAAATCAGGATGTACACATTCTGAGCTTATCTTTAGAATCTAGATATAGTGCACTTGTAAAAATTAAAATTTCATTGATTCCAAAAAGCTTTATCCTTTTGTTCCTTATCTTCCAGCCATTCCGTGTGAGAACAGCTAGGTCCCTGGGACGAGCAGTAAAGGATGCAATGGCCCTTTGTTTTCCATATCATGATCTCTCCTTTGGAGTCTCTTTGGCTTCGGAGATATGTGCCCTTCTGAACCACGTTTTTAACTGGTCTGCATTTACTCTGTGTACATTAAGATAGCATTTTAGAATTAAAGTTGGTACTGATTGCCATTAGTCATTCAGGCATCACAGGACTTCTTGATTTTGCAAAGTTCTCTCTTTAAGATATTTTAACGTTGGAGGACACAAAACTGATCAAACTACCCCAGAGACTCCAAATGTTATAGATTTGTGTTTTTACTTAGCTTCATATTAGAGCATGAGCTGTTCTGGGGTGAGTTTCAATCTAAGAACGACCTCACAATATTGATAAGCTGCCTTAACCATTTAGTCCCTAATGACCATTTAATGCACTCAAGAGTGATACATTAAAAGGTTCCCTAACCAAATAAAAATGGCTCAGAGTCCCTAAATGGATTTCAGACCCCAATCATTTCAGACTAATTAAATAGAAAGCTAGCAATCTGGATAATTGAGATTTCTAGATAATCCTAAATACATATAAAATAATGTAATTGTCTGTATAATTCCATCCACCAGTCTTATAGACTAGGAGATTTCAAAGAAATTTGAAGCATCTTACCTTCAATCAATTTTTCCAATAAAAAAAAAAAAAAAAAAAAAAAAAAAAAAACCTCTGTTCTTGGCTCCATCTTTTCCTATAAATCATGAAGATTTGTTTGTTGGAGAATCTTGTTCATCTAGAGCAGGGGTTCTCAACCTTGCTAATGCTGCAACCCTTTAATACTTTCCTCATGTTGAGGCTACCCCAACTATAAAATTATTTTTATTGCTACTTCTTAACTACTATTCTTCTATTGTTATGAATCATAGTGTGAGTATCTATGTTTTCGATGGTTTCAGGAGACTCCTGTGAAAGCGTCTCCATCAAACCCAGAAGGAGTCACAGCCCACTGCTAAGAGCCACTGATCTAGTTGATTCCCAGTACGTTACATAATTAGCAATTGCATTTTGTTTATCTATAGGTATTCTTTTTGAGGAAACATTTATACATGTATGCATGAGAAAGTGATTCTTCATATCCAAGTTGACCTTTTCTGAGGAGTTTTGGAAAACATTCAGTAATAATTAAGTGGCTAAAATGTAATTTCTATCTGAAAATTTTATTTTATTGAACCAATCCTTATCTTTCACTTGAATAAAAATTTAAGAGTCATGACATGCTAAAGAAAAGGAATATAACTGCCAGGCATGGTGGCATATGCCCTCAATCCCAACATTGGAGAAGCCAAAGCAGGCAGCAGATATCTGTGAATTCGAGACTAGCTTGGTCTATATAGTGATATAGTAAATTCCAGGACAGCCAGGACTATGTCAAGAGACTCAGGGACATATATATATGTATGAATATATATATATATATGTATACGTATACGCATATGTATACGTATACATATACATACATACATATCCCAATTCCCCAATAGCCAGGTGGAATACAAGAATTATATTTATTATAAATATATTTATTATACATGTATTTATTAGACATTTATTAGAAATGTATTTATTATAAATATTAGGGTGAATGATCATACTAACATAAAGAGTATATTATAATTTTGAGTTATTAATTTATTAGTTGATAAAATATAAAGTTTATCAAATAACTAATAATTCTACAATCCTTAGCAAATTGTTGAAATATTTTTCAAATCATGAGAAGATTCTCCAAGTACTGAAAAAACAGCAATTTATTTTTCAGACACATGGCAAAACACAGTCTTTGTTAAATGAAGAACATGTCCTCACATATATGACATAATCAATACTGAAATATAAAATATGGTAAATGACAATAAAAGTCAGTTCATATGAATATAAGAATTTGAATCAGACTATTGCCCACAGAGTTTAGCTGCAGCTAACCTTCACTCCTAAAATAATTTTATCTTAAATATACCTTAATAACTCAAACTTTCTTTAATAATTTATGTACTAACTACTGAGTATTGGTGTATTCAAAACCAATACTTATCACATTTCTTGAATAAGTTATGCCTCTGAAACTTTATTGCTATGGGCATAACAGTAGTCATCATTCCAAACTTTATACTCTTTCAGGAATTTCCTCCTTTTAACCCGCTGAAACTCCTCTAGTACCTTATTTTATTTACTGAGTTTATATTTATCACACCCAGTCATTTTCACATTCTTAGTACCGCATAACCAAGGAAGACATTGTAATATACTAACATGACCTGCAATAAGGAATCAATAAGCGTAATTTATTTTCAGATCCATCCAACAAAAAACATGTGTTCCCAATGCGATTGTATGGGGTTCCTATGCAGATAATTATCTGCTTTAAAAGAAAATATTTGTGGTACCAATTAATTCAGAACACTTGGGAAAGTGCGATTTCATCGAAACTCACGCCAGTTCCCTATGTGACTCTTGTGTACACACTGTCTTCTCCTGACTCGGTGCCATTTATCAGTGCCTTGACTTGTCTCTTTACCGTGTGTTTCCAGAAGTACATCAGGGTAAGGGGACAGAAAAAAATGCAAGCAGAAAGAATTTGAATCCTATGTTCTCTGCATCCCTTCTGATCCAATATCTGCAACTCATGAGACCAACATCTGGGAAATAGAATTAGCAGCGTTGAAAAACCACCAGATGTCATTTAGCCCCATCTTTTGTACCCAAGTCAAGCAGGCCCTAAAGATAACAAACAGTTAAACATCTCAAAGACCAAAATAGTTGAAATAACCTCATTGGTATCTATCACGTTATAATAAACTGATGGAGTGCGTGTGCTATGGCCCATGTTCTCATGATCCAGATGGCTCTTTCTTATGTGAAGGAATTCTCCGTAGATATCAACAAACTGGACTGTGGGTTTCTTTTGAGAGTCACGAATGAGAAGACACACAATCTGACTTATGCAAGAGTTACTAAGGGAGAAAGAAAAAGAAAAGCAGGCATGTAGGAGGAAGAAAGGGATAGCACAGTTAAGTATTCACTGTTTCACGGCATCAGCACTCCAAAATTCTAACCCAGAATTGCTCCTGTCTAAAGGAAACACAGGGACAAAGAGTGGAGCAGAGACTGAAGGAAAGGCATCCAGAGACTGCCCCACCTGGGGATCCATCCCACATGCAGACGCCAAACCCAGACACTATTGTGGATGCAAAGAAGTGCATGCTGACAGGAGCCTGATACAGCTGTCTCCTGAGAGGTTCTGCCAGATCCTGACCAATACAGGAATGCTCACAGCCAACCATGGACTGAGCACAGGGACCCCAATGGAGGAGTTAGGGAAGGACTGAAGGAGCTGAAGGGCCCTTATCTGGCATCAGTGGGAGAGGAGACCCTTGGTCCTGTGAAGGCTTGATGCCCCAGTGTAGAGCAATGTTAGAGCAGTGAGGCAGGAGTGGGTAGGTGGGTGGGGGAACACCCTCATAGAAGCAGGGTAAGGGGGATACGATAGGGGGTGCACAGAAGGGAAACCAGAAGGGGATAACATTTGAAATGTAAATAAATAAAATATCTAATTAAAAAAAAAGACACTGAACTCTCGACACTATTAGAAGGCCTCTATGACACAGTGACAGTCATTTGTCCTTTCTGAGTAGATATTACCTCTGGGAGATGTCACAGTCAAAATCCCTGATTGTCTCCTGGTAAAACATCTGAAACAAATTGAGTTAGAAGTGTTACCTCCCCCCCGCCATGTTAGTGGCTTCTGGCTACGTAAGACTGAAGGAGTGAGCCATGAGCACATCATCTTAAAAATAAATTTAAAATACTGGATGTTTTAGTTAATGTAGCATTTGGAATAGATATCTCTGCATCTAAACTAGGCAAGTCAATATAGTGTTAATTTTCTTGATTACAAAGAAGGGGAAATAGCATAAACCGGGTTCCACCTGTTTTAAAACATACAAATCTGGGTAGCATGCTGCTTCCCTGAAGCAGGGAATAGTGTAATTGGCTAACGGTAACGTGAAAAGTAAGAATCGGGACACAGGTTTGATATTTCCTGTTCCTGGTTCTAAAATTATTTAATATTTTCACCAGGTCCTACCAACAAATCTTCCCTCCTCCTCCTGTAAGCAAGTACAGAACGATTTTTCTAATGGGAATTAATTGTCACGTGCTTCAGCTAGTGCAAATTTACTCTCTTTTACACAGTGTACCAAATAAAGACATCAAAGCTTTTATTTGTATCTTTTGATAGTGAGCTACCTATCTATCCCCAAAGACTGGACTACATAATTCATTACTTTATATTCAAACTGCCTTGATAATCTGGCATAGAAAGACAAGGAAACAGAGGTATTTCCAGTAAGTTCTTCCTGGAGGAGTGGGTGGTCAGAAGCTGTGAACACTGTATGTTCTGCTCTAACTGTTAGCACCTCTCTCATATCTACCTTCCCACCATAATTCCCCTTTAAATGTAAGTCACACTTAACTAATTATGGATCCTTTTAATAGACATAAATAATATTTGAATATTATTCCCATTCCAGCAGATATCTCTGCAGATATCTTATGAATATTCAAATAACACTTGCCAGATGTGGTGGCACATGCCTTTAATCTCAGTCCTTGGGAGGCAGGAGCAGGTGGATCTCTTGTGAGTCCGAGGCCAGTCTGGTCTACAAGCAAGTTATCTGTTACACAGAGAAACCATTTCTTTAAAAACAAAACAAAGAAGAAAGAAAGAGCACTTAAACCATACATGTATGTACATAAATATGTAATATTTATTACTTGTTCAAAATACATTATTTAAGAGCCCATAAAACTCTGGGGCAAAATAAATAGATTCCACTATTTTTCCTTTTCTAGATAGACACTAACCAACAGTTGCAAAAAGTCAGCACTATCAGTCTTCAAAGAATTTCAACTACCACATGAGTTTATAAGTGAGGAAACTCTGGTCTAATGAAATTAAATAATTTACATAATGTTATGCATCGTAGCAAGCAAAGCCAAGACAAAGGTCTCACATTTAGTGATGAAGCACCCTTTGCCCAGTGTGACTTGGCTCATCCTTCTCATATTTCTGAATGAATAAACTAGCAAATGTTGCCAAGTAAGAATGACTGGACAGTTGGCCAATGGTGTTAAGTCCAACCTTCCCAGGACATGGTTCTGACTTACCCAATGGGACATAACTAGACACTTTACATAACAAAAAAATGCATAACAGGCTACACAAAAGCACACCAGAGTCCCAAGCTACCTTCATACTTCTCAGTTGCCCCCTGCATTTTACTGGGGCAGTCACCTCGTTCTTATTCCAATTTGATGTGTTTTACTTACGTTTTTAAAATTGCTATGATAATAAATTGAATTGCAGTCAAGATCTTCGATTGCCCAAGTTCATATCATGCCAAGAGTTATTCTAGATCTGCTACTTTCACATTATTATGAATAATTACTCTCGTTGTTAATATTATTTTAATTGGAATTATTTTAACGGTTTTAGAATTTGCAGGCTCAACGTCCCTCAACAGCCTCCAGCTCTTGCACTCTTTCTGGTTGACCCTTTGCAGTATCTCCTGAGCTTTAGTGGTATGTGTGTCAGGGATGTGAATATGAAGGTTCCAATTAGCACTGATCACTCAGTGTCTTATCCTCAGTGCACAGGCTTCTTATGCCTCTTTACATGGACTGCTGCACACTGCAAGAAGAAGCCTCTCTGACCAAGGGTGAGAGTAATCCAGGTCTATGGGTATAAATGTAAATATTTAGAAAGCAATTTAACAATATAATCATTTAGTAGGATAACAATAATGCACTCTACCCTTCAACCTATGTGACCTTCCCAGCCATGGGCTTTTGACCGGGATCACTTTACCAGACATGAAATTTCCTTCTGTGGAGCAGGCCTCAAATCCAATCAGAAAGTGTTGTGTTACAGCCTTGCTCGCTGTGGCACAAGTCCTACCTATGATCAAGCCCACCACAACCCTGGCATAGATTAGTAAGTGATCTCTGTGAGGACTACACTGAGGAGCTATTAGCAGTGGATGGAGAATCGTTCTTTATCAAAGATATGGCCACTGGTAAGTTTCTCGTGCTCTGGTGGGTGACCCCATATAAACACATATTCTAGTAATGCTAACTGGATTTGGTGTGCTTCATTAAGTCAGAAGAGGAATATGCCAAGTTGAATAGGAGGGAGTTGGAAGGAGGAGACTGAAGGGACATCTGATCATATTTCACTGTATACATGTGTGACATTTTCAAAAATAAGGGTTTTTTTTTTAAACATATGCATACATCTTGAAGTGGCTTGACCAAACTCGTTAGCACCCATCTTCCTTCACATACCTTTCATTTTTCTGTGGGGAAATTTGAAACCTGCTTTTATAGTAATATTCATGAACATATGACATTATTATTAGCTATACTCAGTATGCTGTGTGACAAACAGCTTACCCTTCCTACCTAAGCGAGCTGTTTCATCCCTTCCATGAACGTTCTCATATTCTTCTTAAGTCAGACATTGGCACTTCTGGGTGCCATATAATTTTCTGGCGAGACTCCCCTGAGCAGCAATGTTCTCATTGTTAGATGATATTTAAAGGCGAGATAGCGACTAAGGGTTAGCCAGGCAAATCAATTCCAAACTGCCGGTTACTCCGCCGGCTGCCTGGATCCCTGGATTGCTGTCTTCAGCTCAGACACAGAAACCAGAAGCTTCCTGGGTCCCACTGCTCCCTCTTTGATGCCACCCTGGAAGACAAACTTTCTCACCATTTAGAACTCAGCAATCACATTCCATTTCCAAAGGAGGAAGAAATAAACGCATGGGTCCCCATATCCTTTGGGCTTGAAATTTTTTGAAATACATATTTTTAGTTCCTCAAAAAAAAAAGTTTAGCTCTCAAAAACACTGTTTATAATAAATCATATGTCTCTGTTTTTAAATTGTAATCAACTATAGTGTGAGAGCGGCTCTTTTATAAAAACTCTGAAATTAAAACAACCACTTAAGACTCCAATCTAATGCCTGCAGTAAATCAAATGTCTTTGTTGTTTAGATTTTAGCTGAACAGGTCCATATTAAAAAAAAGAAGTTTTAGCACTATTTATAAGAAGAATTGTCTCTCCAAACCCATCCAACAAGCTTTTCATTCTTAAGGTTAAAAACTTCAGCAGGAATTTAAACGGAGTGTAGGCTTCCTACCAATAACTTCTTCTGCAGGATGTGATACAACAAGGCCAAATTTTTAATGTACACACCAGTGTACAGCAGCTTTTAAAAAGCAGTTGTTCAAAAAAGTGTCCAATAAATCATCTTGGGGCTGGGAAGGCTGGATAGCATGTGTTAAAAACTACATCTCTGTCACCAACATACTGTGTGACTCTAGATATCCCACTTAACCCCTGTGCTTCCCAAGTTCCCTATATGTAACCTCTACCACTCCCCCATGATCTTACCAGGTGAAGTCTCTGAGAATCAATCCATGTGACAGATTGTTCCTTTACATATACCCCCCCCCATAAGTAAGCCATGTGCTTCATATTCCAGGAAAAGCGTAATCCAGTGGCTGTTTTTCTCTGGACAAAGTAAACCTTCCCCATAACTAGATTTTCCAGTCTTGCCAAAGACAGCTAAAGAGAGATGAGCGCAGCGTAGCCGCAGCCAGGGAGGAAAAGTACTGTGTCGTAAATTCAGAGAACCAGTTTCCAGCCCTGGCGTTGCCACTCCCTGGTTTGCAAAAGACACTTGACCTTCTCTGTCCCCGTTTCCTCGCCTGTAAAAGATGAGTTGGGAATGTGATCTACTTGTAAGTAAAACCACATGGTAACCAGTAAGTGAAAAGATCGCATACCAATAGACTACGGAAGAAAGTCCAAAACCAGACCAGACCGCACAGGGAAATCAATTGCGGTAAAGTCGGTATCTCAGGTGAGCAGAATAAAGCGGTCTGCTTCATAAATGATAACTGGGACAAACTGGATAAACAGCGCAGCCACTTGGAATAAAAAAATAATAATAATAAACTTAGATCCATTTCTAACAACATGTGTAAGAATGAACTCCACGTCTAGATTATAAGTTTTTTAAAAAATTAGCTACTGAAGTACCTGGGGAAAGCAGCGGAGTTACACCCTTAAATCCTCGGTAAATATGAACTACCAAAGGAAGGTTCAAAGTCCACATGCGGTAAAGGAAATATTGGTAAAAATTTAATGTCTGTTCAGCCTAATAAAGGACAAAACAAGACAAATTTCAAGTTAGAACACAAAGGGACAACTGCTACAAATGTTTGACCTTTCTTTTCTTTTTTCCCAAGACTGTGTCACATATAAGCTAAACTGGCCTCAACATGTAGTCGAGGGTAACCCTGAACTTTCCATCGTCTTGCCTCTATCTCCCAAAGTGGCACATGTATGCTACCATGCTGTTTTTATGCAGTGGCAGAGATAGAACCCAGGGCTTCACATCTGCTAGGCAAACACTCTAACCACTGAGTCACATTGCCTGCTATTTTTTTAAAAACTTAATAGTTAAGAAAACTCCCAACCAATGAATGTGCAAGAGTAAAAAAAATAATAATAACATTTTTTGAACTACATGTGAAAGAATGAGATTAAAAGAGACTAGTAGGTTTTCTCGGTGTGTTGTTGTTGCTGCTGCTGCTGGTGGTGGTGTAAGCCAGACAAGGGTAAGCCATGTATGTGCACATCTTTAATCCCAGCAATTGAGAAGCAGGAATTCACAACTAGCCTGGTCTACATAGAAAGTTCTGCACCAGCAAGAGCTATATTATATAGTGAGACCCTGTATGGAAAAAAAGAAGAGGAAGAGGAGGAAGAGGTGAAGGAGGAGGAGGAGGAAAGAGGAAGAAAGGAGGGGAGGAGGAGGAGGAGGAGGGAGGAGGAGGAGGAGGAGAGGAGGAGGAGGAGGAAAAGAAGCAGCAGCTAATGCTGGTTCTTTCCTGTAATCTCACCTCTAGGGAGGCTGAGGCAGGAGAATGGCCAGTTTGAGGGCAGTCTGTGTAGTATGTTGAGATGGTGCTGAGTTTTAAAACTGAATAAAAAGGAGGTAGACAGAGATGAGTGGGGAGCAGTGGGTGTGAAGGAGAGAGAGAGAAGGAGGTTATTGATCATCGTGATAATGAGCACAGCTTGTGCTCTGGTCTTGTTTTCTAAACATTGTTTCCCACTCTAGTAATATTTAACACGTGTGGTGTCAAGCAAGTGTTCTCCATCATTCTCTGCAGGGAACAGTTTCACAAAACAGTGGAGCATCCTGCTTTTAACACCACACCTGCTCCACCGCTCCTAGCTGCTGATGTGCCAGACATCTGCTTTCCTACCTATAAATCATGCTTATTATTACCCAGGATGGCTATTAAAAGAAGTAGAACGAATGCTTGAGAAAGACGCAATGACTGGCACAAAGACGCCATGGCATAAACGGAATGAAATTCTACCAAAGCAATTCATGGATTTTTCTGTTTGAATTTATAAACCCTGATAAGGTTTGAGATTTTTGTTGGGCGGGGGAGACTTGTTTTAAGTATAAATGACTACATGTCTGAGAATAAAAGAATTACAGCTGTATTAGAATTGGGGCTTTCTATCCTATGTACTCACTCCTCCTTCAGAATTTCCAAAAAGGGTAATACTGCTATTGAATGAAGTAATAATCAAGTGGAAAATTTTTGCCTTATGATTGCTGGGAAGTTCTAATAACTTCAGTTCCAGAGATAAGAGGGAACAGGTAGCTGGTGATAGAACTAAGAACTCGAGAGAGGAAACAAAGGAATCTTTCTTTCCTTTCAAAAAAAATAGAACTTTAAAACTGTACCCCTGACTTGAGAGGAGATCAATGCGTCTATGAATGAGGAACCACGGCCACTCAATAAAGGGATGGAAAAGACGCGCCACCCGAGTGACCTGGGAGAATTTCTCCTGAAAAGCTGAACTGGGATTGATGAAGAGTCAGACATCACCTAAGTCTTTGGGACTTGGGGCACATGCGACATTTTTACCCCCTTTGATGACCTCAGCAATCTGCAGGTTATCAAATGAAAATTCTATTGGCTCCTCGGCTTCCAAAGCACCCCAAAGACCATTTGAGTTACAGCGGGTAAGAGAGGAGCTTTCTGTTGGCTTCCAAAGCACTAACTACCTCTTAGGTCAATTTTCTTCCCACACGTGCTGTGTAGGGACTCACAAAATGACACATAATCTCTGATCTCCTAGTCCCTTATTGTCTCTTGGTTTGAGGATAAAAGTAATTTAGAGAGTTTTGTAGCTCATGCATGCACTTAGAAAGCTAAGGCAAAAGTATTGCTAGGAGTTCAAGGCTAGCTAGGCTCCACAGTTCCAGGTCAGCTTGGTATGCAATGTGAGACACTGTGTCAAACAAACCGAGAGGGAAGAATAAAAAGAGGGAGGGAGAGAAGGCTTTACGAAAAGTAGACATTCCAGAAGCAATGCATGGAACACTGAAGCCTCACAAGCCTCTTCTCTCTGCTTCTAGCCACCATGATAAGAGCTACTCTGCTCTGCCATGCCCTCCCCACCATAGTGGGCTAACACCACTGAAACAGATTTATTGATGGGAGTTTACAAATTGGGCGAGAAGTTCTCGACCAAGTAAATACAGGGAGTTCTAGAAATGCTGCCTTTGATATCGAATGGGTTATAGAGACATTTGAAATCAACTCTAAAGATGCGTTGCTTATGAACAGAGAGAACACTTGGTAACATCAGAGCATAGAATTTGTCCATTAACTTCAGGAATATGGAGCCATCTTTCTGCTAAACAAGACTGACAACATAGGATGTCTCTACTCTTGTCATAGAGGTCATCTGTCATCCTTCAATTCCAGGCTGTAAGAAGAGAACACATGGAAAGAACAGCTTTTAGAAAAATGCATATAGTCAATACAAAGAGTGGAAGACTCGCAAGCAACAATAAAGAGGATATGAATCTGGTAAAAAGAAAGTACCATGGAAAGTAACAGGAACCTGCACAAGTGGTCTCTTCTCAATTGTATGTCTCTGCAACTCCTTAGATAGCATTTTAAATGTTCCTTTTCTGCATCATCCAGACTACTCTCGAAGAGATATTGCAATGATTCATTTTTCACACTGAAATCTGGTTATCTAATATAAAGTCATTTGTTTCAATAAAATTCAAAGTGAAACCTTTATAAACTTTTTTAAATGTGTAACAAACTTTTTTTCTAAAAATGAATTTTGTGTCCTACATTTAAAAATAGTTTTGCTGTTAACTTGATGAAGTCTCAAATAGAAGTATTAACAAAAATGAAAAATCCGCCACATTTCCTTCTTAGAATGATCCAATGACTTCATTACCATCTCCTTGTACTTTCTATTTATATTTTATTTTTATTTACCGTATCAGTATATTTAGATCTAATTTGATCACTTTAATTTTAATATATTGTTAGGTTCTAAAAGACCATTTTCTTTGCATGTGGTTTCATACTGATGTATATTAATTTTACAGAGTAAAGGGTTTTATTGTGACATCTTTTTTTTTTAAGATTTATTTGTTTTATATATGTGAGTATACTGTCACTGTCTTCAGACACACCAGAAGGGGGCATTGGATCCTATTACAGATGGTTGTGAGCTACCATGTGGTTGCTAGGAATTGAACTCAGGACCTCTGGTAAAGCAGTCAGTGCTCTTAACCACTGAGCCATCTCTCCAGCCCCTTGTGACATCTTAATAAAAGCATATAATATATTTCGGCCATATTTATTGCTCTCCATCCATACTTTCTCCCTTCTGCCATTATCTTCCCATACCTCTCATCATCTTTTTACACTGTCATGCTCTTTGATCACACACACGAGACGGAGCATGCAATTCTTGTCTTTGTGATCCCGATTAGTTCTTGAATCATTATGATCTCCAAGTCCATCTATTTTTTTCTGCAAAGGAATAATTTCACTCATGTTTATGGCTGAATGGAATTCCATTGTGTATTGGGAATTTCCTGAGTGACTATGGCAAAACCACCATCCATTTGGTTTCTACACTAAAAACAGTAAAGAAATCAAAGACACAGAAAAGACGGAAGAAGATACTATAGACTGACCACTAGAACCTCCAGAGAATAATCCAGGAACAGTTAGGAAGCAGCTCTCCAGAAAGAGAAACAGGAGAGGGAATCCCCATTAAGGAGGTAATCAGTTCTGAATGTAAGTGCATGCAGTTTGCCAGGAGTTAAGACAATGAAAGAGCCTCAGCAAATCATCTCTTAACACCCAATAATTTACAGAAATAAAGAGAGAGCCTGTGTGCTACAAACAAAGGCTTCTTGGACGACAGAGGGCTAAAAATCAAAGAGGAAAAAATAAGAAACAGTGAAATAGACTGAAATAGCATAGTAAATACTGGGACCGTTGCTGAGCGGAGTTGGAGTTTGCACACCTACGGGCATTCGAAAGCCTCTCACTTTGGCATTGGCCAAGAGCAACTGCAAGAAGCTATCTTAAACAGGCCCTTATTAAGTAGGTAGTGAGACGGTACTGGAAACAAATGTCTTTCCTCAGTAACCTACCCTGGAAACCCAGAACAAGTGTCACTTTTCTGAGAACAGGCTTGCACAAGGCTCTAGCAAAAGGGAAAAACTCGGATTCAGAGCCACACAGGATTGATTCTATGCAGTGGGAACCTTGTCAGAGCCACAGATTACAGAGAGAGAATCACCAGATCTGCAAAAGATAGCCAACCCATGGCGAATGCTTGAAAGTGCTAGAGTCTGAGGGATTCAGGGAAAGCTTGCCAGTAGCCTTCCTTGATCCCTAAAGGACTGACAGACACATCTAGTTACAGCACACACTGCCCAACCTCTGGTTACAGTGCAAACAACACCAAGATTAACAAAAGACGAGAGCATCGCAAAAGCTCAGGTCTCCTCAGAAGACAGCAATCCAAATAACCAGAAAACGGAACACATGATGGAGAAAGAGACTGCCTCCAGACTAAGAAAATTAAGACACAGAAAAGCAGCCCAAACCTTTGCTCAGTCAAGAGACTGAAGAAAGACAGTCCACACCTACCAGATGTATAGGTAGATATATACATACATACGTACATACATAAACTGTTTAATACCAAAGTTGAATGCTGCAGGCCGCTTTCTTCTCTACTGTTCTCTGCTCCCTGACTTTTGAGATAGTTTCTCCCACGTTGGCCTAGAGCTGGCAGTCCCCTGCCACACATTTCTGTAGTGCAAATGGCCACATTACCAAGAGCAATCCATAGATTCAATTCAATCTCCATCTAAGTCCTAATCACATTACTCACAGAGATTTTTTTTTTTAAAAATCCCAAAATTCATATGGAAGTACCAAAGACCCTATCATAATTTGCTTTCCGGTGCTGTGACAAACATCATTGACCCAAAGCAAGTGGAGGAGGAAAGGGTTCATTTGGCTTAAACTTCCACGACTCTGTCCATCACAGAAGAAAGTCAGGGCAAGAACTCAAGCCTACCTGGAGATAGGAACTGAAGCAGAGGCTCTGAAGAAGTGCTTCTTACTAGCTTGCTCTCCATGCCCTACTCAGCCTGCTTTCTTATACAAGCAAGGACTGATCACCTGCCCATGCGTGTCATAGCCCGCTGAGGCTTAGACCCTCCCGTGTCAATCATTGAATCAAGAAAAATATCCCACAGACATGCTCATAGGGCAATCCAATGAAAGCAATTCCTTACTTGAGTTATTCTTTCCCCTGGTGACTCTAGTGTGTATCAATTTAACAGAACCTAACCAGCACAAACCCTAAAAATCGAAAGCAAACCTGAGAAAAACGAGCATCGTGCTCTGCTATATAGAACCACAGTAACAAAACCAGCATGGTACCGCTGCAAAAACAAAGAAGCTGACTGAGTACAAGAGGCCTGAGTATTAAACACACAGCCATCGCTACATAATATCTGACCAAGCCTTTAAAATATACATTTTGAAGAAAAGATGGCCTCTTAAATGAACAGTTCTGGCAAAACTGGATGTCCACATACCAAAAAAAAAAAAAAAAAAAAAAAAATTAAACTAGACCTCTATATTCCACCCTGTGCAACTGATTCAAAAAAGGGTCAAAGACCCTAACACAAAACCTGAATCTCCAAAAGTGTCGGGAGCACAAACTCACTTTCCTCCCCCAGCAACTCTCAGTTGTCAGTAGCTTCTTAAGGAGGGACGAAACTTTGAGGCTCCCTCATCCCCTTTCACAACTAAAACCAGATGCCAGTTAGAAGACATCATGGAATTCACCGACTACTCTTTGCATTTGTTGATGAAATTATAAGCTTAGAAATAGTTTCCATATCAAGCAGAAAAACAGAATCCAACTGAGCATTTCAAACAAGACTTGCATACAATTAAAGAGATTTGAAGTCAGTGTTGACTGGAAAACTCCATGATTTTTTTTGACAAGTCTACTACTTTGCAAAGTTGAAGAAGGTGGCACTATAGCTACCCATGCAGAAGCACAGCTTACTGGAGTGAAGTTCCCATTGTTTTTGCACTATAAATTGTATCTTTGACAGGAAAAAAATGTAGATCCTTCTACGGAATCAAAATATATAACCATCACATATTTCAGCCTTCCAGATAAGTTAAGATAGCTTTAAAATCTTGCTGCATTCTTCCGTGTGGCTTTCTTCATTCCAATCTTGGCATCAAAGGTGAAATTCTTCAATGTGTAAGACTCAGGTTTTTCCACCAGGTTTAGCAATACCCCTTCACGACATCTCTAAATCATTTCTGTCTTAAAGTTCACCATTGGTCATTCACTCTGTGAACAGTGAAAGGCACGGTGTGTTTGCAGACAGTCTAATATTCTAGTGGAATATATAGCGCTAAGCCCCTCATCCTGTCTGCCTCTGGTTTGTATCAAGCTGACAGTGTATGGGCCAGTTCACTCATCCTCAATACATTGTTTAAATATACAGTAAAAGCAATATTCATGGAGTAGTATAAATATCAAACATCAAATCAGAACCGTTTTATTTAAATACTTCCATCTCCTACAAAACTCAGGGAAAGTTCAATGTTTCTACAACTTACGATCTAAACAGAACAAAAGAAATGTTGAGATGAGTTATAGGAAAGCAAAATATGGGAAAAAAAAGTTTTTGGGTTTTTTTTGAAGCTACTTTTAAGCACACTGCTTTGCAACCTTTTAAGTAAGTGCTAGTGAGCATATGAACCATCCTGAGAGACGAAGATCTGTTCTATAAAATTCTTCTATTTGTAAAATCCTTTCTCCCCATTGAGGAAGTCGGGGTCACTACAAGAATGGATGATAATATAGGCATTTCTCATTAAACTATCTTAATATGACATTCATCATTAAAGAAATATGAGTAAGAATTAAGCCTCCCTATAGAGAATAAAACCATTGAGATTATTAAATTGTTATATTAATTTCACACATGGGTGAGTAGTATAACATATGACCAGAAATACCATGTATTATATGCCTCCATTCTGACCACGCTTTGACTTCCCCACAATCTAAATTCACAGATACTCTTACAGTAAGTAGTTCACATTGGGTCTAGGAAACACTGAGGGAAAAAAAAATCTTCATCTGTATTCCTAAGTAATTGCTAAATACTTGTGTGACTTCACCCAGAAACAGAGAATAGCTTTCTAAGATTCTTAAGACTCTTCTATTAGGTATTTATCAAAAATAACTTTCTAAACCCAGAAAGAACAAAATATTTTCTTACAACATGAAACTTCCTCAGCTCAATATTGGTGGTTTTGTTGCAGAGATTTGTTTGACCATTTATTATTATGCAGAAAGTAAACTTAACTCAGAAATAAAAGAAAATTCAAGATAATTGAATACTTGGTATTTCATCTCGTTTCAGCATTCGTACTGAATAAATTACTCCTCTCTTAGGACAATTCAAATAGAAATGCTAAAAGGTACACAATAAGTGAGCTTGACTGGGCAAGGCACATTTAAATAATTTTCCTTCTAAAAGGAATGCAAGAAGAGCATAACACTGAGGTCCATGAAGGGCTTCCTGACATGCGGGTAAGAGCCAGTCAATAGCACAGGGTACGCTGAGTCATACCCCAGAACCTCAGCTGAGAGCTTCAAAGGCTACAAGAATTACCAGTAAATAACATTTAAATCCATTGATATGAAAGGAATTTTAAGTATTTTTGAAATGTATAGCCTGTAGAATAATGAAATTCAGTGGAGGCTTGACTTTTACTGAGAACTTGACACACAAAACAAAAAAAAAAAAGAAAGAAAGAAAGAAAAAACAAAGGTAAAAACCTCACCCACTGATAATGATTCAACACTAAAACTTATAGAAACTAAACTATTGTCACAAGGGATCCCTTCTCTCTGTTTCATAGTTACAGGCAGTCACTAGACAACGTTTTCCCGTGTGCAAGCCAAAGTTCCAGCTTGCTTGTCCAGCTTCGATCCTTTCCAGTTTACTCTGACATCTCCAATCCCTTTCACAGGAAATGAGGCTGGGCCTCTTGTCCATCCTCGGAGCCAGCAGCCTGCAGAAAAGGCTTCCTCTGGGTGGCGCACTGGCTGCTACCTGAGCAGATGCAGCAATTAGAGATATCCGGCAGAGGAACTGAGACAGTAGCTTCTGCACTTCCATTGCCATTCTCATCCACACTTCCAATGTCTGTGCTGAAATCATTTTTGCCATTTCTCTTACTGAATCTTAAGTAAATGTTTAAAAATACTTAACAGAAGGGACCACCACAGTGACGTTTCTGCCCTTTTCTGGAATCTACTGTTTCCGTCATTCTACCTTCTGTTCCCCAAGCTGGCAAGGACCTGCTTTCGGTTTTAGATGATGAACTATGGCATTATGGGATGGTAATGAATTGTCCAGCAGGCAGCTCCTAAATATCAGGTCAGACCTGACCTAGGCCTCAGCTGGCAAGCTTCTAAAAACCAAGAAAGGGAAAATGAGGTTAAACTTTGTTCCTTATATGAACTAACTCTGATATAATTTCCTTGCACTTGCTAGCAATTTCAGAAGCAAATGGACTATTTGTTCTTCCATGAGAATTTCCAAAGCCAAAGGATAATAGTTTCAGGGAACAGAGAACGATGGAACAACTTTGCCATTACCCTTGTAATGAAGGATTGGG
The DNA here is from genome assembly GCA_021653895.1 of Mastomys natalensis. Classification (NCBI taxonomy): domain Eukaryota; kingdom Metazoa; phylum Chordata; class Mammalia; order Rodentia; family Muridae; genus Mastomys; species Mastomys natalensis. The sequence goes on along the minus strand of JAJTUV010001012.1, from coordinate 437,085 downwards.
GCGGAGGTGGGGGAGGAGACCAGCAAGTCACAACTGGGTGGTCCAATTATTACTAATGAATATTTACTTTTATTTGTTTGTTGGTAGTATGACTTACTGTAAATAGGCAGCTTCAACAGAAGTTTATAATTCAGTAAGATACAGTAACCTTAAAACACACAAAGGGGAGTATCAGATAAACTAAAGGGAAGAAAAACGAGAGGAAGACAGGATTCAGTAAATAAAATGTGTGCATGGGAAGTCCTCTTCCCTGTTGAAGCTATGCCAGTCATTATTATTTTTCAACATTAACTAATTATAGCTAATCAATCCATGTCACAAAACCACTGAATGGAGCGTGGGGATGCAGGAGCTGAGAGGCGGAAGGCTGGTCTTCTGATGAAGACCATAGAACTCTTTGTACAGGGGCCTTTGCTATCAACAGACTTATTTAATGTTGGAGACAAGCATACGTATGCTATCAGAGAGATGCTCTGACACAGGTCTAGTTTCCCAGGTCCTAAACATTACAGCTTACCTGAAAAAGAATTCTTTATTGGGATCTTTCACTCATCTTTGATGCCTTGAAAATTTCCCCCACATACAAGTGTTTCTGACTTGCATCCTGAAGTTGATGTCCAAGCATGCCAGTAAGTTGGTACTGACTGTCGAGCAGCCTGTGTAATCTGCATCCAGCTCCCTCTAATGGTTGCCTGGAAAACAGCTTCTCATACACCTAAGGACCAAAATCAATCAGAGGCCTAAGCAGTAAGAAAATTATCAAGTCCCAATCACAAAAGAACATACATGGTATCCACTCACTGATTATTGGATTTGAGCCCAGAAGCCTGAAATACCCAAGATTCAACTCACAGACCACATAAAGCTCATGAAGAATGACGACCCAAGTGGGGGGGGGGGCTCAGTCCTTCTTAGAAGAAGTAACAAAATACTCAAGGGAGCAAATATGGAGACACAGTGCAGGACAGAAACTGAAGGAGGGGCCATCTACAGACCATTCCACCGGAGTATACATCCCATGTGCAGTCACCAAAGGTAGAGGTTGATGTGGATGTCAGGATGTACATGCTGACAGGAGCCTGATAACAGCTGTCTCCTTAGAGGTCTGCAAGAGTCTGACATACTCAGAGGCAGAAGCTCACAGCTAACCATTGAACAGATCATGGGGTTCCCAACAGAGAAGATAGAGTGAAGACTGAAGGAGTTGAGAGGATTCGTGACACCATGAGGAAAGCAACAATATCAACCAACCAGAGCCTCCAGGGTCTAAACCACCAGCCTGGGAGTGCTTAGAGAGGGACCCATGGCTCCAGCTATATATACAAGGGAGCTATTTATAAGTGGGAGAAGAGATCCTTGGTCCCATGAAGGCTGGACATCATGGGGGGTGGTATTCGAGGGTGGGGAGGTGAAGTATGGGGGAGGTGGGTGGAGGTATACCATCATAGAGGCAAGAGGAGGGGAAAAAAAGTATTATTGTTCATCACTAGAAGAATAAATACAAGAATAAATACAAGAAACCCTTGTCTGCCAAAAAAAAAAAAAAAGAAAGAAAAGAAAAGAAAACACAGAAAAAAACCTACATAGATTTGGACATCTAAGTTTTGACAAAGGTGTTAAAACCATACGAGGGAGTCAAGAGGGGGAAGATAGTTTCTTCAACAAATGGGTGTTGGAAAACTAAGTATCTTATATACATAATAGTGAAGTTAAACCTGTATCTATTGCCCTGCATATGTGTATGTACATGTATGTGTATATATATACATATTCAAAATTGATAAAATATTTATTATAAAAAAAGAAAATTGTCCCATTTGATTCAGTAACTGTCAATACATTATCCTCATATGTAATTTAATAAGTTTTGTTTATTTGACCACCTTAAAGTTAAAAACTAAATCACTAGTCTCTCACACACACACACACAGAGAGAGAGAGAGAGAGAGAGAGAGAGAGAGAGAGAGAGAGTCTGTTCTAGTCAGCAATTCTGTATGTAGTGTGTACTGACTGACAGAGAAGGATGCTTTTCAAAGCCATCTGTATGTTCTGTTGCTTTTTTTAAAAATTCATGAAATTCCATATTTTATAGAAGAAAAGCTCTGTTTTGGAGCCTGAAAGGTCAAGCTTGGGCTAACAGGCCAGCCTGTGCTAAGGGCTTCCTTGGCTGTGTCACTTCATGATGGATGGCATCATGTTGGGAACATGTGATAAGGATAGGTTAGACAGGAGATGACCCAGGGATCAAGCTACTCCTGTAACATGAGCTAATTGAGATCACATAAGGACTACCCCAACCCTTCCTGAGAACTGAACCTTGGATTACTGTAGGTAAAGTCCCACCCCACTCCCCAAAAGATTCTGCCATCTCACAACATCAAAGGTCAAGGTTCCATCAGATGAACCACTGGAGAACACACTGAAACAATAGCACCCCCTTTTACTTTTCCCATGAATGGCAGAGTTGAGAATTTCCCTGGCTCATTGCTGCTTCCTCTACTGCCAAACTCATTATGTAGAAAGAAAAAATGGGCATAAAAATTGAAATGTCTCTTGGGGGTTCTTAATGTTACTCTATCCTTCAGTGACAACTACATAGCGAAAGAATGACGGGTCTTTCTACGCTGGCCAAAGCGTTGGCAGCATTTTAGGTTAATGTTGAATTTTTCATCATGAGACGTAGATGGTTTGTGTTGGCCCACGTCTGTGCTCAGATGTGGTCACACTGCAGTGAACATCAACACACTCACTGGAGTCCTTCGAAACCTAGAGATTCATTTCACTGCGGAGGACTGAGATTTCTAAAACTGTTTCCAAGTGGAACCCAATACAAAGTTAGAAGATGCTGAGTGAAAATAGTCTTCTTGCTATGAGTCAAACTCCATGGATACCATCTCACAAGGTTAAGAAAGGCTTAAACACACTTTTAGAGCCCCTTTTTTTGGTATATCAAGGGTCAGAATGAAAACCTGTATATGCCCTCATTTCCATGCAAATTCATTCACCCTTGCATCTATAGACATAGCCAATATCATCCTAGCTGAATCAATTATAACAGCAGCAGTTCTTGTTCACAGAGGCCTGCTATGTACCTGATACGGCGCTAGATGTTTTATTACATTATTATATTGGGTCTTCATTATAATAGGCTTCTGAGTTTGAAATTATCACCCTTATTTCACCGAACAAGAAACCAAAAGTCAGAGAAGTAGACTTTTTCATAATCACCAAACAAGCAAGTGGTTGGGTGTGTGGAGTTCAGGATAAAGCTGAGGAAAATGTCTATCAGGTCTTCAGAGAACTAAATTGTCTACATTGTAAATTCCTTGAAACTTAGAAAAATGTTTTCTGACACTACTGACCAACCACAAATTGTTTGGAAGCATTTCAATCAAACATACAAGGTGGTATTAGTGACCCAAGAGCTGACCCCAGTCCAGATTACTCAAACAAGCTAACACCATATTTGAGAGCCTGTCAAAAAACTCTACTTGGTACCATCCCAAGAGACATAATGGTCAGCTAAGTGTCAGTAACTATCTGATCATTCAAGCCACATGGGACGCAGGTGACACAGTCATTCTTCATTCATAATTTGCCCGAGTATTCAAACACGCTCAGACTCCCTGAAAACACTCTTATTTGTTTCAAAGACTCCAACAAAAAGTCTGTTCAAACAAGACATAGCAAAGTGCCTTCAAGTAATCTACGGCCTGTGGGCTCATTGGGAACTAGTTTGTGAGGTCAAAGCTTATACACAAGGGAAATCAAACCATGTGCAAGTGTAGCTGAATCTCTCTCCTCCAGGAGCATGGCTGGGAAAGTCATGTAAATATACAAACACACTGAGTTGTATTGTGAAAGGAGCCGTTTGTTTTACTAACACAAGTTGGTATGGTGCAAGATTTTTCTTGGCAAATAAACAGGACACGACGGAAAAATTTGTAAACAATAGGGATTTCTGGCAGTTTGTTAAAAAACTGAATGAATGAGCTTTCCAAAATGGGGAGAGAGACAGAGAAACAGAGAGACAGAGAGACAGAGAGAGAACAGTCTTCCCCCATCTCCCATGAGATGGTATTCACTTATAATAACTTTAAAAGTCAAAGAAGATGAAGAAAAAATGGACCAGAAATCAACAAGGCCTGTTAAAAGTACCATTTGGTCAGCAGTCAGCTAACCTGCCAAACGCTCAAGGGAGGAACTACGTAGGCCAAGCCTGGCCAGCTAGATGAACAAGCAGTCTCTCAGTGGTAGACACACATCAGAGTTCAGAAGGTGAAGAAACCACTCCTCTTCCCAGAATTCTTCTGACGGAGATTCACCATACAAGCATTGCTCTAATTACCAAATGTTACTTTAAAAGCCTCATGTTCTTGCTTACACACATAGGTTTCTAGAAAAGGTATTAGCTAAAGGCCAAAACCATAAAGAAGCTTCTCAAACATGAGGTATATAATGTTAGCTTAAGAAATATGAACCTGGGGCTACAGGGATGACTAAGTGTTTATGGACAGATATTGCTCTTATACAGGACCCAAATCCCATCTTCAGCATCTGCAGAGGGCAGCTCATAGCTACCTATAATTCCAGCTCCAGAACATTCAACACCCTTCTCTGGCCTCTGAGGACACAGCACTCGTGTTCAGAGAGCCACACACAGACACACATGTATGTACATGAGTACATCTTTAATTTTAAAAAAACTGAGTCTAATGACTCAAGAGCAAATGGATTAAGTCTATCTTCAACAACCTATACATCTCTCTTTCTATTTGATCATTCAGTGTAGCTGAAGTTACACTCATTCATATTCAGATGTAGGCATCTGCTCATTTCACACTAGTATCCTCAGAAGTCATTAATACGTTCACATGTGTGCAAAACATTATAAATTCAATCTTTTCTTAAATTAGTTTATTCTGAAAAGAAATTTTTTATTTATGTGTGTGTGGTGCTGTTGGTGTGTGTGTGTGTGTGTGTGTGTGTGTGTGTGTGTTCTTCCAGGTGCTAATATGTGCACAAGTACCTGTGCATGTGCAAAAGCCAGAGGTCAACTTTAGGTGTCATTTCCCAGGAGACACTCACCTTGTTTTGTGAGACAGGCTCCCTCACTGGGAACTAGAGTTTACTGACTAGGCGAGCCCCAGAGTTCCTCCCGGCTCCTCCTTCCCAGAGCTGGGTTATGAAACCCAGCCTTTTACACAGATATGCTCAAGTCCTCCATACTTGCAGAGTAAGTTCAAGTATCTTCTCAGCCTCCAACATTGAGAATAATGTTAATTAAGACGTGTATACACTTTACAGTGCAAAACCATATAAAGCTGCGCATAGAAGATACACTGAGTTTTGGTATCCAACTTACAGAGCTGGAGCAACCCATAGTTATTGCACCTAAAGCTATTTCTCCTCCAGTTCTAGATTCTTTTCTCCTTCTCCCACTGTATGTAACCAGTGTGTTTGGAGATATGTCCTTTCTTATTCACTGATGTCTGTAGGGGCCACTTACATATATTAAGTCTGTTCTCTACCAAGTAACAAATGTTAGCATTTGTTAACCATATCTTACACCACACTAACTTCATATATTCAGGTATTCATATGAAGAAACATTCTGGTTATGTATACTGACGTAGGAGCTGCCGATGCTTTCTTTTCAGAAGTGAGATTATAGTGGATTTCCAAGTAGTATGGTGACCTTGAAGATGCCTCTGTGCAACTTGGTGAACGAGAGGGTCAGAATAAGAAATTATTCCAAGGAGAAGAAGAGAAGAGCTTGAGAAATTTCAAAGAAGTGAAGTTACCTGAAAATCAAATAAAGCAATAGATGTAAAAGAAAAAAAAACAATAAATAACAGGCAACTTCAGTCATGGGAGAAGGAGAGCAGGGAGTCACCTGCAAAAGGAACAATAAGCCAAGTGAGAAATGGGGGGGTCTTCCCCTCAGGACAAGCCCCCCAACTCCCACAAGCCTCAAAACCAGTGGCAGAGATTAGTAAGACTGATTCTACATGGCTCTGCTTTCTAATTGTTATCTAAAGATGTTTACAGATAGCAACTCTGTTGTGTGGCACTATTTCACTCAGAGGGCAGCAGCCGGATACTATCATGAAAGGAAATTTATTATTAAAAACTAAACAGCCCTGCAGACCTCAGAACAGGCAGCAACAACAGGTCAGGAGCCTCCATGCAGCCTGTTGCAGCTTCAGGGTTAAGAAAATGTCCAGAGAGGCAGTTGTGGAGATCAGGCAAGCATGCTGGTAAGCCGGAGTGTGCACGTTTTAGAAGGCTCAACTCAGGCAGGGAATAGCAGAGTCTCATCTTTGATGGCCAAGGGCAATATATCAGAGATTGGAAGTAACCCTAGAGTCCAATAGCTTTGAGCCTGAAGTCAGTGGGTACATTGGCTCTGGACTACCAGTGTTGCATTCAGAGCTCAGAAAAGCCACCAACATACTTGACTTCTATAGATGCATCCCTCCAGGAGTGTGATTAATACTCGGGCGGGGCAGGGGCGGGGCAGCGCGTTCGTCAAAGTATGAAAATACATCATCTACTTGAACAGATTTCAGAGTTGTGGTTACTTTCCCTACTCTCAAAGTACTTGAGAGACACCTCTTGAGAGAACATTTACCACTCCAGGGAGCATGAGCTCAGGAATCTTGAAAGTTCACAGGTTGCAAAGCCAAATGTGGCCAGCAGAGGGCTCACATGTGCAAAGAAGGAAAGCTCCTAAGTGAAAACCACTCTGATGGACACCCGTAATCTGTCCAGTACTGGCCCAGCACCAGCACCAATGATGAGAAAGACAAGAGCGCCCAAGTCCAACAGCACACCTCCATGAACATAGCTGGCATAATCCAATTTTCAAGAAAGAGAAAAATTCACTCCAATATTCAAAGCATTTCTTGAAATTTGTTATGTTAGCCAAAAGAGATAAAGCAGGTCACTGTACATAAATAAAAGGAGCAATTCACTGAGATGATTTAGCATTCGCAAGCACACACACACACGCACCAAATGTTGGAGCACTGACTTTCATAAAATAAACACACATGGATGTAAAATGTCAGCTAGGCTCTGATGCAATAGTAGTGTATGATTGCAATATCCAACACCGGTGCATCTCTATCTCGGTCTTCATGTTGAAAATCATATAACTAAAAATACCAAACGTATTAGTTTTAATTTATTTCATTTTAAATAATTGCATAATTATCCATGGTATGAATTAATTAGAATTAATAATTGCCTCATTTAATACTATTACTTGGTTTCTTGTCCTTTGCTATTTAAAAATAACATGGTCTAGTCATAATTTAAGCACTAATGCATACATGTGTAAAGGCGCAAGAAGGCTTCTCCCACAGAACACGGAAGAGGGCCTCTGCATATTCACCTTCTACAATACAACTTGAACTCCGCAATGGTTTCCAACAAGCCCACTTCCATTCTTATCCGTCTCTATCTACTGTTCACCTTGCATCACTGCATTATTAAAATAGTTGTTTGAATTTGATTCCATTTCTCAGAACCTTCCAGAAGTTTCTATCCACAGGGAACATGTCATCACAACAAACCAAGTCCTGTACAATTAGACCACTGACAGCTGTTTGAAATTCATCCCCTGACATTCCTTAGCCATTCAGCCCTCCAACTGCTTTCTCTTCACTAATCTTCCTCAACAATACTAAGAATCCAGGTTGAAAAGATGGTTCAGGAGTTAAGAGCCTTTCACTGCACTTCCAGAAGACCCAGGTTCAATTCCCAGCAACCACATGGCAGCTAACAGCCATCCACAACTCCAGTTCCCCTTTCTAGCCTCCATGCACACCAACAAATACGCAGGGAAAAAAAGCACCCAGACATATAAAATTAAAAAAAAATAAAAATAACTCAAAAAGCAATACCAAGAGTCCTCAAGTACCAGCCTTTGGTCTGATAATTTTTTTCCCATAAGTCTTTGTTCCTGATAAGGTCTTCCCATCTGAACCTTCTTCCCTAGAAGCCCACAGCTCCTTTATATGCTTTATCCATATAAATTGCTTAAATTGCTTCTTTTCCGATTTCTATATTAAAAGCTGCCCATTATGGCTAAAAATATAGCTTAGTGGTAGGAGCTCTTACTGTGCTCTTAGAGGACCCAAGTTTTAGTGCCAGCACACATGGTACTAAAAGCACAACTTTATCAGTAACTCCAGCTTCAGAGGGCCTGACACCTTGGCCTCTGTGGTACCACTTTTACACTCATGTGCATGTAACAAAACACACACATGTGTACACACACACAAACACACATACACACAAATACAAACACTTTAAAAATCCTGCTTCTTTAAAGATTTTATTTATTTATTTATTTATTCATTTTATGTATGTGAGTACACTATAACTGTCTTCAGACACACCAGAAGAGGGCATTGGATCCCATTACTGATAATTGTGAGCCACCATGTGGTTGCTGGGAATTGAACTCAGGACCTCTGGAAGAGCAATCAGTGCTCTTAACCACTGAGCCATCTCTCCAGCCAATGAATCCTTTTTAAAAAGTCATCCCTTGTCTTGATCTATTTGTCTTTAAGTCACTGACATAATATCTGATGTTCATATTTCTTGTCTTTCATTACAATGTAAGTACTAGGGGCTGGAGGGATGTAAACAAATAAAATAACCAATACAAAGAAAGAAAAACATAAGGAAAAAACATCTCACTACATTGAAATGACTGTCTCTCCCTCAAGCCTTTAGAGTCCCACATTCAGCTTGTTCAAAATCAAAGAAACTTTGTAGAAGATGAAGGTAGCTGATTGCACCTGGTGATGGGAAGACCTGCTATCTGCATAAGAACAGTAAAACTGGGAATCTCTTCCCCCAAAACGTGTGGTGAAACCTCAGGCTTCCTCTCTTAGGTGTAGATCCTAAACCACTTGCATCTTCATCAAGAGGTGACAAGACAGTAGAACGGAGCTTACACTTTTCCTTTTAATTCATTAAACAGTGTAGCCAAGTAGTTGTCAAATATTGAACTAGGCATCTTAAATTATTATTTCATTTAGTGCAATGATCCCTATATCTCAACTATGATGGACTGACTAGTCAATTTACCTGTATGTAGGTTTAAATTTTTAACCTTATTTTTAATAATGGTTTTTAAGTGTTTTAACTTTCCTTTTTTAGCTCACCACCTGCCAAAGGTAGTGGGGGAAAGAAGGTTATTAGGAGACAGGGAAAGTGGATCTGTTTAGAAATTGTTTTTTAGAGCAAATCCCATCTGCTTTGTCAGGAGATTAGTAGTTTAGTGTTTAGGAATCATTAGCAGCAGCTCAATCCACTCACAAATATTTTATGGATCGACCAGCAGTCTAGTTTAGTAGTGTTGGGGTAGCAGCAGCAGTGGCATGATCTAGTACAGACAGCCAGGCCTCAGCCAAATTAGCACTAGGACCAGCAGGGACACCAGAAGTTTTTTAACAAAGACATGAGATTACAAGGTGTTATGAAGTTAACTGTATAAGTCAAGCCCCATCCCTGTCACTGTCCATTCAGTTTTATTTATATTTTCTTTAAGCATTATGTGTCCTCTATGGGTCCTGCCTCACCACATGTCTTGTCTTCGTGCATAAGTCTAAGTCTATATCAGCTGACATCACTTTGTCAATTGGCCCAAGTCCACAAAAGTGACAGAAAGTCATCAAAATACTGTCAAAAGTTTCTTGGTGTTTTTTTATATATATATATAAAGTTCTGCCAAATAGAGTCTAGTTATATATTATAAGACAAACCAATACATGTATCTTATTAGTAAAAAATCTTTTATTCTATGTCTTTTTTATGTGTTTATTTTAGTAAAATATCTTTCCCCTATGTCTACTTTAGTAAAACGTTTTTAAAAGTCTGTCTTAGCAAAATATCATTTTACCTATGTCCACTTCAATGAATCATTTTTACGTGTCTGTTTTAATATCTTTTTATCTATGTCCACTTTAAAAAAAATTACATGTTTGCTGCAGCAAAATACCATCTGACACAATTGACTTTTTAAAGAACCCTTAAATTTTTATTTCATCTGTGTAATTTATATTACCTGGCAAAGCCAAGATTTGAGCCTTAGCAATGTAACTCCCAAGCTCACACTTAGAAATTTGACCATGTTCTCCATAAAATAACTCATAGATGATAATGTAGGAAAAGGGACCTTTCTCTGGAAGATGGAACTTGCAATTTAGATCCCCCTAACTCATGGATAATCTGGGTGGACACGGCGACATGTGCAAAACCTTCCCTGAGTAATCTGCTGTTAACAATGTTTCCAATAAATACAAGTAACAGTCAAATTCGGAAAAAAAATAGTTCTTGGGGATTCAAGAGATAGATTAATTGGTAACATGCTTGCCATGAAGTGTGTAGACTAAGTTCTGTCACCAGGATCTACATAAAAAGTCAAGTGTAGTGACTCACACCAGTGATCTGAGCACTGGAGAAGCAGACACAGTTAGATCCCTGAGGATCAGGGGACAGCCAGTCTACCCAAATTTGGTGGCCCGAGGTCCCTGTGAATGAGACTGTCTCAGATAACAAAATGGATGACTTACTAGGAGTAGTTCCCAAGGTTGGTCTCTGCCATCCACACACATGAGCACAGAGACATGCGCGCACGGCACACACACACTCACACACAAACACACACACACAGTATTTTGTAAAATATGATTAAAAATGAACTAGCAAGCACTAGCAACCTCTTTCTAGTTTAGTGCAAAATTACCACATCAGCAAAATTCAGCTCAAGGAGAAAAGACCGAGTTCAATGTAGGGAAAAAAATGAGTAAAATATTAATGCTTAATGTCTTGGCTTTATGTTACACCACAGCTATGTGCCCGTGATAATTTGACTTGCATTGCTAATTTTAAAAAGAAAGAGTGTTCCAGAACATGTTCTACTCCAGAGAAATCCACACTTACAAGCCTTGTAATCTGTGGTTATGTCTTGTAGCGTGTCGGTTACCCCAACTTGTCTAAACAAAATTAGGTTAGTTTCATAAAATGTACACATTTGATTGCATGCAATTAAGAATGTATAAGCTCAACCTTCCTATTATGTCTAATACTTTCTAGCAATTTTTGGAATGCTTTGTATTATGAGGAATTTGTTTTGTGCAGTGCATTATAAGGCTGAAGCTGGAAAAGATTGTGTGCCTTATGGGAGGAAAATGTTAAGAAAAATATTGTTTATAAAATACGTAAACTAACAATGATGAGTTGAAGAATTCCATTCAGCCCACTTTCTTTTTGTAATTCCACACATCCTAGGATCTGAGATCTCAGACAAAACTCTGTACACTTTATTCCAAAAGCGAACTTTTAGTCACTGATTACTGGGTAGTGTGAGTAAGCTGTAGTGCTAGTCAGCAAAAGAAAAAGATATCTAAATTGCCCGTTTTCTTATGAAATGAATAAAAAAAATGTATCTTGCCTGCTCAAAACAATAATACTACACAACAAACACAGCTGAAAATAACATCGGGCTTTGTCCCAAAACCTAGAAAACCTAGGCATAAAGTTTGAGAAAAAGAGACAAGCAATAACAATGAGGAAAAACATAAAAACAAAATGACAAAAATAACCAAGGCTATATCAAGTTGTTAAGGTACATACCATACACAAAATAAAGGTTGTCACATTGGAGGTATAAATCTTGTAGGGAGGGTAAGGAGGTACATGTTCCTGTGTATCGGAAGCTGATAGCAGCTTTAAATGGCCTTTAAAGCCATTTCATGACTTGTCATAAAAATCTCAAAAGCCAGCAAATACACAAATAATTAAAAGAAAGCAACCAAAGGTTATCACTACAGGACATGACAAAATCTTAAGAGCATACAATGAGCAAAAGAACCTTTGTTCTATAAAACAACCAAAAATAAATTACAAAAGAGCACAGGTGATTCTTATCTGTCAATGAAACCTGAAGTGGATGCAATAAATCTCCATCAAATTCAGCCTAATTTTTTTTAAAAAGATCCAATGTCTATTACATGAAGAAAACATATAAGCTGAAAGTAAAAGTATAGGAGATACTTCCCAAAATGGTCAACCCTGAAAACATACCCTGAAATCATTATATAGATTGATGGGGTTTTACTTAGGACTATGTATGCATATACACATATTCATGTGATAACAATGAAAAAGAGGTCATGAATTTGGAAGAGAGCACTGAGGGTCTGTGGGAGGGCTTTGAGGGGAAGAGAGAAACACTGTAATTATGATTTTCAAAAAAGAGTATTTGAAAAGCACACTAATTAGTTACAATATTAACAATATGTAGTAACTAAAATAGATGCCAAGTCAAAAGCTATCCACTTGTCAGTTATCTATATCTATTAAATAATTATATATCTATATCTATATAGAAATATCTATAAAGGAATTAACCAATCAAGAGAACATAACAGTTACATTCATCCAAAATTAGAGAAGCTAAGAATATACACAAAATATTAATGTGTATGAAGAAAGAAATATCAGCACAATAGTGTTAGGAGACTCCAATTCCTGGCTCTGAACAATAGATATATAAACCAGGCTTAAAATTAATAAAAAAAAAAAAAACATTAAACTGTATTCCACTTTGATCAAATGTATCAAATAGATCCACATAGAATCATCCACCTCATGGTGGCAGAACACACATTACTTCTTGCACATAAAACAATCTGCAGAGTAACCCACACAGCCAATCTTACCTAATTTAAGATTACAGAAATCATGCCTAGTACTATTTTCAATGGTATTAAAAAAAATCAGGGGCTAATATCCAAGGTATACAAAGAACTGAAGAAACTAGATTCCAGACCATCAAATAACCCTATTAAAAAATGGGGTAGAGAGTTGAACAAAGAACTCTCAACTGAGGAAACTCGAATGATTGAGAAACATCTAAAGAAGTGCTCAGCATCCCTAGTCATCAGGGAAATGCAAATGAAAACAACACTGAGATTCCACGTCACACCAGTCAGATTGGCTAAGATCCAAAACACAGGTGACAGCAGATGTTGGCGAGGATGTGGAGAAAGAGGAACACTCCTCCATTGTTGGTGGGATTGCAAGCTGGTACAACCACTATGGAAAGCAGTCTGGCGATACCTCAGAAAATTGAACATGGTGTTACCTGAGGACCCAGCTATACCCCTCCTGGGTATATACCCAGAAGATATTTCAACATGCAACAGGGCCACATGCTCCACTATGTTTATAGCGGCCTTATTTATAATAGCCAGAAGCTGGAAAGAACCCAGATGTCCTTCAACAGAAGAATGGATACAGAAAATGTGGTACATTACACTACTCAGCTATTAAAAATAATGAGCTCATGAAATTCTTAGACAAATGGATGGAGCTAGAAAATATCATCCTGAGTGAGATGACTCAATCACAAAAGAACACACATGGTATGCACTCACTGATAAGCGGATATTAGCCCCAAAACACACAATACCTAAGATGCAACGCATAAACCTCATGAAACTCAAGAAGAAGGAGGAAGACCAAAGTGAGGGTGCTTTTGTCCTTTTTAGAACGAGTATCAAAAGATTCAACCAGAGCTCCCAGGATCTAAACCTCCAGCCTGAGAACAGACAGGGGCAAGCTGTCCTCTGAGAGGCTCTAACCAGCAGCTGACTCAGACAGATACAGACATCCAGAGACAAACAGTGGATGGAGCTTGAGGACTCTTATAGAAGAATAGGTGGAAGGATTGTGGGCCCTAAGGAGATAGGAACTGCACAGGAAGATCAACAGAGTAAACCAACCTGAACCCTTGGAGCTCTCAGAGACTGAATCACCAACCGTGGAGCATACCTAGTCTACACAGATCTACCTCCATGGGCTGAACCTAGGCCTCCCTGCACATATGTTGTAAATGTGCAGCATGGTTTTCATGTAGGTCTCAAACATCTGGAGTGGGGGCTATCCCAAAACATGCAGCCTGTATATGGAGTATGGTCTTCTAAAAAAAACAAACAAACAAACAAAAAAAAACAGTTGTTCAGTTATTCATGGAACATTATTTTTTTATATCTCATGTATTCAGTTTGCACTATTCTGAAATTTCATGGATAGAAATTAAACTATGTACTCTGAACAAAAACATTTTAGTTGGTAATTCTTTTAACTATTCAAATTACTTTACTTTGAAGGAGCAATTTTTCTAAATCTTTGATAACAAAAAGTAAATTCAAGTTTGAAGTTTATGAAATTCTGCCTCCTTACATTAAAAATGAGAAAGTCCATGAATAGAAATTATCCTAACAATTGTGATTGATGAATGAGAACAATAGAAGTATCAATAATGACAGCTTTAGGTAATAATAACAAAACTTAAAAACACCAGTGAACCAAATTAAAGAAAATATTAGAAAAAAAAGAAACTCAAGATTTTAGAGAAAAATGTAGGCCTAAGCAAGCCAATAACAATAAAAAATTGAAGCTCTCCGGAGATGGAAAAGAAGATTAAATAATGAGAATGTGGCAACTGTTCAGGTAAAGAGGACCCAAAGCTATCATCCAGCACTGTAAGTAGCTACAACACCATGTAACTCCAGATCTCAAGGGTAGACACAAATTACTCTTCTAGAATCCTCAATATAGCACATATCCACACATTACTATGGAATGAAAAATTATTTAAACTTTTTATTGAAAGTTTTTTTCTCATACAATTCAACGACTTAGTAGTTACACCCTCCTCTCTACACTTCATTCCCTCCCCAGCCTGCTCTCCAGATCCACTCTTCATTTCTTCATATAGTAAAAAATAATTAACTTTTCTAAGAATAACAATCCCTATGACAAAATAAAGTCTAATCCACGAGAAGCCAAAAAGAATTCATATCAAAGTTGGGCACAACCCAACAAGAGGAAAAGAGTCCCAAGAGCAGACAATGGAGTCAGGGACCCACACATTCTCATTGTCAAAAGTCCCATAAAAAACTACTAAGCTAATACTAAAATAAATGCAGAGGACCAAGTGCAGACCCATGTAGGCTCTGTGCTTGTTGCTTCTGTCTCTGTGAGCTCATATGCGCCTTGCTTAGATGATTCATAGGGCCTTGTTCTCCTAGTGTCCTACCACCACCCTCAGTGCCTTCTTTAAAAAAAAAAAAAAACACTTGAATTAATATTTTGTCATACATGTACACTACATTTTGCTTGCCCAATATCATCGCAGCCCATGTTGCTTCTGTATTCCTGCTATTTGAATAAACACACATAAAACCTAATTTGGGATTTTCTTGTCCTTCACCTCAATTGTGCTCTCTTACAAAACCCCAAGGCCTGTATTCTATATAACCCGCTGAGTTTTACCATCTTTCTGCCTCCCTTAGATTCTCTTAGCTCTGAAGAGAGGGATTTGATGGAGTCCTCCAGTTTACTCTCTCTATCTCTCTCGTGTGTCTCTCTCTGTGTGTGTCTCCCCTTCTCTTCTCTCTCTCTGTCTTGTCTCTCTCTGTCTCTCTCTTTTTTCTCTTTCTCTCTCTCTGTCTCTCTGTCTCTCTCTGTCTCTGTCTCTCTCTGTCTCTCTGTCTCTCTCTCTGTCTCTCTCTGTCTCTCTCTCTCTCTCTGTCTCTCTCTGTCTGTCTCTCTCTGTCTGTCTCTCTCTCTCTCTCTCTCTCTCTCTCTCTCTCTCTCTTTCCCTGTATAATGTCTGGCTGTGAGTCTCTGCATCACTTTTGCTGCCAGAGGAAGCCTTTTGATGATAACTGGGTAAGACATTGATCTATGAGTATAGCAGAATACCATTAGGAATCATTTTCTTGATTTTTTTAGATCATGTTTGGTTTTACTCTAGATCTCTGGGCTATCTAGTTTCTAGTTCTTGTTTACCCAAGCAGTGTTGGGTGTGGGTTTCTTCTCACACAGTGGACCTTCAGTCAAGTCAGAGACTGGTTGGGTACTACCATAACTTCTGTGCCACCACTGCCCTAGCATATCTTGCAGGCAGGGCAGATTGAAGGTCAAAGGCTTTATGGTTGTTCTCTAAGAGATAACAACCAAACACAGCAAAGTAAAATAACACAAAGCAAAATTTTTCGTATCAAAGTTGGTGACAGTAATCCAACCAAAAGAAAAGGATCCTTAGAGCAGGCAATAGAGACAGAAACTAACTCTTTCTCATACTCAGGAGTCCCATAAAACATAGGTCTGTGTCCACGTTTCTCTTTTGGTAACAACAAAGAGATTAGAACATGGAGGGGAAGCTCCAGGTAGGCACCAGCTTGACTTCTCCATGTTCTATGAGTTATGTAGATGTCATCCTCAGCAATGGGACCCTGTTGTCAGTTGACAGAGAGCAACCCTTTGTCATAGCATTAGTCTTGGTGTTTGGAGATTTTCATTGGACCCTCATTCAACAACTCAGTTGAATGCAACCCAGTCCTACTACTGGACACCTTGCCTGTTTAAAAGCAAGAGGTTATCAGTAAGGATGTCTGAACAAGTCATAAAATTATATTAACTACTTAAAATAAAATTGTATTTCAACTCTCCTTCTACCTCTTGCCCAAGTTTGTATTCCACAAACAAGCTATCTTCTTCGTGCCTCACCTTACTCTAACAATATATGATAGAGACAGACTGCTTACTTAGCAACACTTTGTAAGGAAACGTTACACACACACCCTCATTGAAACATATCGTTACCCAATAAACACACTACCACAATTAGGTGAATTAGAGTTATGAAATGTTCTATCCAATTAGGAGGGGATGTTCTACAACTAGTTTGATACAAAACCAGAAGGAAGGAAATCAGCAAACCATTCTGAAAAGTAAACATTTAATGAATCACTTATTAAAACTAAATACATGTCTCCTTGAAGTGGTAGGAAAAGTTATCTGTCTCTACAAACAAAAGGCACAAAGACATTGCGTAAAGCTTCTGAGTGAGGAGTACAATCAGTAGGAAATTCAGTTTGCTAGGTCTTACTCCCATTTCATGGCATTGGTTCGTTTGCCAAATTACTTCCTTTTCAGCCCAGTATGCAATCCCCATCATTATGTCAGCCTGTATGCTCATCTGTACCTCACCTCTAAAGTGCTTTTACCTTTTTCTTCCTGGTACTAAATACCTGATTGCCATTTCCTTGTTTGTTGTTGTTGTTGTTGTTGTTGTTGTTGTTGTTGTTATTGTTGTTATAGCATCATTTACCCTTTCCTGTTTCTTCCATATACACCCCATCCTAGTCTCTTTCATATTCTTGAGTTCTTTTTCTTTAATTGCTGTTACAAATACAAACACACACACACACACCACAGATAGATGGATGGATGATATGATGATGATAGATAGATAGATAGATAGATAGATAGATAGTGATAGAGACATATGTGTATGTTTCCTAAATACATAAATGAACCTGTTTAGCACATATTATGTCACTTGTATGTATGTTTTCAAGGCTGAACATTTGGTGTTGAAAAACCGATTGTTGTGCTCTTCCCCAGGAAAGACTTTCCACCATTCTCAGCTTTCCTTGGTTGCCTGTAGTTTTTCTCTAAGGTTGAGTGAGGCCTTCTGAGCTTTCTCATTTCCTGGTTAGCATGTCTATTGGTGTCGTCTTTTTTTTTGGGGGGGGGGGGTCTTGTTTGGGCAGCCATGTTGGTGAAACCTTGTGGATGTGGCTTCTGACATTACCTGAAGGCACAATCTCTTAGCTAGCTCCCTGTTCCTCTGGCCCTTACAAGCTTTCTGCCTTCTGTTCCACGATGATCCTGAGATGCAGGAGTTGTATTGTAGATGTATCACTGGGACTTGGACTTGACTCCACAACTGATTCTGATTAGTTAATGATCTCTGATGAAAAGAGAAGTTTCCATGACGACAGGTGTTCTGCCTAGTTTTATGTTGAGTTGACCCAGCATTTTGGAAGAGGGAAACTCAGTTGAGAAAAAAATGCTCCACCAGATTGGTATGTGAGCAAGCCTGTGATGCCATTTCTTGTTTGGGTGGGACTAGCTCTCACTGTGGATGGTACCACCCCTGGGCTAGTGATCCTGTGTGCTGTAAGAAATTAGTCTAAGCAAACCATGAGAAGTACCTAGTGAGTAGCACTCCTCCACGGCCTTTGTATTAGCATCTGCCCCCAGGTTCTTGCCTTGTTTGAGTTTCTATCCTGTTTTCCTTCAGTGATAGACTACAACATGGATACATACGTGAAACAAATTCATTCTTCCCTATGTTGTTTATGGCCATGGTGTTTTATCACAGCAATAGAAACTCTAAATAAGACAAGAGTGAGAACTATGGATATACATACATACATACATACATACATACATACATAGACAAATATTTAAGATGTAGTTATGGATTATTCTTGTTTATTAAAGCGGCAGTTGTATGTCCTCCAAGATTCATAACTTCACCAGTCCTGGGTAGTTGACTAGGTTTCCAGGACCAGGCTGATTTTCCTGGTCTAAGTTGGTCTTAAGTTCAACTAGAGTGTTGTTGGTTATCACCAGGCTATCTATATCACTACTCATGATGTATTGAGCTTAATGTGCCATGCTGGTTGTGGCAGTCCACCACTGTCGTAGCTGGGTAAGACTGTTGGTTGCTTCCCTCCTTCATAAATTTGTATGGCTCTTTCTGGTTCCATAAAAGCTAGTCTTCAAGGAAGTGGCAGACTATCAAGTCAGATTTAACCCAGAGCCTTTGGGCACCATGTCCAAAGTTCGTGGTGTTTTCAACAATAGTGAGGTATTTTCCACCTAGGGAGCATATGAAAGGGCAGTATCAATAGCCATTTTGGAGTTTCTTGGACAACCTTGACCAGCTACTCAAAAGAGTGCTTCTTGTGCCTAATGTTGGGGCTTTATTATATGGTCTATGGTTCTCGAGAGGAACATAGTCAGCAAAGGTGGAAATTTTTTATTTAACTTATATATGATAATATACTGATTTACATCTATTATGGGTATTTTCAATAGTTAATATAATTTTATGACTTGTTCAGACATTCTTCAGATAACCTCTTCCTTTTTCTGTATTTATCTTCCTCTACTCTCCTTAATCATGCACACACACACACACCACACACAACACTCGTACATAATTCCCCATTTCCCTCTTCAGATCACTTTTGCTCATAAATTTCATTTTTTTAAAGATTTGTTTATTTATTATGTGTACAGTGTTCTGCCTGCTTGTACACCTGCAGGCCAGAAGAGGGCACCAGATCCCACTACAGATGGCTGTGAGCCACCATGTGGTTGCTGGGAATTGAACTCAGGACCTCTGGAAGAGCAGTCAGTGCTCTTAACTTCTGAGCCAACTCTCCAGCCCATAAATTTCATTTTTATAATAACAGTAAGGAAATTTCTGTATTTTTCCACTGTGAAACACCAAATTAAAGTATTTGAATTCAAATGATTTTTTTTTCCTATAACTGAGAGTGGGACTTTAAACTTTTTTGCTATTTCAAAGTCATTCATAAAACTTTAAAACTTTTCTTAATGAATGGTCAGAGAACTTCCTGCAGAGAAGATTCATGCTTTATAGTTTATTTTATCTGATGGCACATATTAATGTGGTACTTACCACACAATGTCTCAATGTTGAAGTCAGGTTAACACATGTATCTCCATAAACTTTAAATCAAAATCCTTTCCCATAGTTTACTTTTAAATATATGGTACTAATTGTTATCTATAACCACCCTACTGTGATACTGCACACCAGAACTTCTTACTTGTAACTGTAACTTACCACCCTCTAACCAACCTCATCTAATCCCTTCCACTCTTTTACCTCAGCCCCCACAGTCTACAAACCACTGTCCTCTCAACATCTGTGATGTCAACTTCTTTAGTATTTCTGATTCTGAGCCTGGCTTATTTTATTTAACATAATGACTTCTAATTCCATGCACATAGTCACAAATAAAAGAATTTCATCCTTCTCATGGTGGACTGGTATTCTATTATGTATATTTTTATACATTTTCTTTATCCATTTATCTGTTGACAGATACTTAAATTTTTTCCTCTTCTTTGCTGTTTTTAATTGTTCTAAAATAAATATAGAAATGTGAGTGTTTTGTTGACATGTTGATTTCATTTCTTTTGAATATGAATAACCTAGGGTAGTATTTCTTAATCATATGGTAATTCTATTTTTAAATTTTTTGAGAAATTGCTGCACAATGGCTGTACTAATTTACATTCACTCCAGCAGTATGCATGGTTCCATTTTCATGCATTAAAATATTCTTTTTGATATGTTGTCTTAGTCACTCTTCTATTGCTATGAAGAGACACCATCACTACAAAAGCTGTTATAAAAGAAAGCATTTAATTAGGGGCTTGCTTACAGTTTCAGAGGTTTAGTCCATTTTCATCATGCTAGGGAGAACAGTAGCATAAAGTCCGGTGCTAAAGCCGTAGCTGAAAATGCTATCTCCTGATCCATGGGCAGGTCTCTTGAAACCTCAAAGCCTACTCCTAATGACACACCTCCTCCAACAAGGCCATGCCTCCTTATCCTTTAATCCTATCAAAGAGTTCCCCTTCCTGGTGACTAACCATTCAAATATATGAGGGGGGGGGGGGGAATTCTTATTCAAACCACCATATATGTGATAATTCTGGTAGCTTAACCTTTACAAATTGTATTGTAAACTTATCATTTATGGAACAAGATAGTATTGTAGACACACTTTCATTGTCACTCTCAAGACAGCCATTATGAGCCAGAATTAGCAATATAAATGATAGTCCATGATTCATTGTTCTTACTTGTGCAAATAATGCTGAATAACCTATATAAGTCTATATAGGCCAAATAACTATATTATAAAGAAAATATAGTCACTTTCTCCATTGTACTGTATAGAAACTAAAACGGAAAAGTTCACATCTCCCTGGTGCTTGAGTCATACAACTAAGATTACAAAGATTAGAATAAGAATTCTGTATGCCATAGTATAGAAACTTGTCTCTTTCTCTTGCTCTTTTATTTTGTGACACTGATAGAAAAGTAATCAACCACTGAGCTATACCCCCATCCCAGAATCTTTTTTGTTTAACCCATGATTCTATATCACTAGTCATGTTTAGAGATCTGTATCACAATTGCTATATAAAATTTTCATATTAGAAAATAATTAAAATACAAACCCACACCTGTCAAAATTGTATCTCAAAATCTGTATGTTTATAACTTACTTTCAGCAAGAGCCTGGCATAAAACTAGTATCTGATGAATAATTGGTTTAATTGATATATTTTTCATCTTTTACACACAAAAAAATATTCAAAATGACCCAAAAACCTCATTTAAGTCCTGTAAAAAAAAAACTGTGGGAGAAAATATAGAGGGAATACTTAAAATATAGCATGGGTAAGGACCTTGCAAATAGGCCTTGTGTAGCATAATAAATAATTGTGAGAAATGAGAAATGGTATTGTATGAAGCTAAGAAGCCACTTTGCCAGCAAAGGAAACAATCATCAGAGGTGTGGGGTTTGAATAAGAATGGCCCCTAAAGACTCATATATTTGAATGCTTAGAGTGCGGCACTATTTGAAAGGATTAGAAGGCTTACTCATGTTGGAGTAAATATGGCCTTGTTGCATTTGGTGTAGCCTTGCTGGAGGAAGTGTGTCATAGAGGTGGGCTTTGAGGTTTCAAAAGCCCAAGCCAGGTCCAGTAGCTCTCTCTTCCTGCTGCCTATGGATCCAGATACAGAACTCTCAGGTACCGTGCTTCCCACTATGAGGACAATGGACTAAATCTCTGAAACTGTAAGCCAGCCTCAGTTAAATCCTTATCAGAGTTGCCCTGGTCATGGTGGCTCTTCACACTTCACAGAGGTAGAATAGTGACAGAGCAAGAGCCTACAGAATGAGAGGATGAGAGGAAAGGTCTTGTCAATTGTGCAAAGACAGGTGATTAATATCTAGAAAAAAAAAAAAAATATATATATATATATATATATACAATATATATATAATCAATATATATATATAATCAAGCACTAAAAAAATCCAAATCATTTAATCAACAAATTGGCAAATGAACTAATTAGATAGTTCTCAAAAGATAAAAATAAAGGCTGTAGAAATGGCTCAGAAGTTAAGTAGCACTTGCTACTCTTATAGAGGGCCTTGGTTCTGTTCTCAGAACCCATACCATGACTCACAGCCATCAACAACTACAATTCTAGAGGATTCAAAGCCCACTTCCGGCTTCTGCTGGCAACAGGCACACACATGGTATGTATGCAGGCAAACATTAATACACATAGAATAAATATAAGTATTTTTATAAAATAAGAAAAGTTTGAAAATATTTTTAACATCTATGTCATCGGGGACATGCAAATTGCTTTGAGACTCCATCTCACCCCAGTTAAAATAGTTATCATTGAAATAATAAGTAATAACACCAAAAGAGGGAAAAGATGTGAAGAGGGAGGATCCTTTAGTAACTGCTGTGAGATGCAAGCTTATATAGCCACTATGGAAATACCTATAGCAGTTCATCAAAACACTGAAAATGGAATTACCATATGGCCCATTCTTCATGGGTATGCACAAAGCTATACATGGTATATACATGGCTATACCATTCTTCAGTGTATACACAAAGGACTCGAGATCAACATACTACAGAGACACTTGCATATCCAAGTTTATAGTAGTACTTGTCACAAGAGCTGGGAAATTGAACCAGTCTGGATCTCAATCAAAAGATGACTGGATAAAGAAAATACAAAACTGGTCCTATCAGGGCTGGAGAGATGGCTCAGCGGTTAAGAGCACTGACTGCTCTTCCAGAGGTCCTGAGTTCAATTCCCAGCAACCACATGGTGACTTACAACCATCTGTAATGGAATCTGGTGTGTCTAAAGACAGCTACAGTGTACTTGTATACATAAAATAAATAATAAAGATAAAAAGAATAAAAACTGGTCCTATCAACACTCATGAATCTATGAGGGGCCCAATTCGAAAAGTCTTTGTGCTATATCTTTAAGTATTCCTTCTATATTTTCTCCTACAATTTTCTTATGGTCTTAAATGATGTCTTTGAATCATTTTGAATAGTGTGTGCGTGTGTGGTGTGTGTGTGTGTGTGTGTGTGTGTGTGTGTGTGTGTGTGTGTGTTAAAATGAGAAATATGTCAATTGAACATTTGTTCATCAAACACTAGGTTTTTGCTAGGCTCTAGCTGAAAGTAAGTTCATAAACTTACAGATTTTGATATAATTTCACTGCTAAAGTGATATCCTCTAGGAGACAGAGAGTCATCATCTTTAAATTGTAGCAACAGGTGGGTCTACAGTTCCAATGGAGTTTCAAATCTATGGGCATACAGCTGACCATGGCTAAACTCAGTGGCAAAAGCAAAAGCCATAGATGTGGAAAAGACCGTCATAAGGCAGAAAGAGAGTTAACAGGGGTAGAAGGGAGACAAGAAAGGATAAAGACAGCCTCCAAAATACCTTATACACACATACAAAGTTTACAAAGAATATGTTAAGTGTTTTAAAAATAAAATATATGGCATATATACACAATGGAATTTTATGGAATTGCAATAAAATTAAATCATAACATCTGTAGGGAAATGGATGCAACTGGAAATCGTTATGTTAAGTGAAATAATCCAGACTCAGAAAAATAAATATCTCACATTCTCACCGTAGAACCTTAAGTTTCAAAATTAGATATAGGTGCATGTGTATTTGTGTTTGAGTGTGTGTGTGTTTGTGTGTATGTGTCTGTCTGTCTGTCTGTCTGTGTTTGTGTCTTTGTCTGTATCTGTCTGTATCTTTGTTTAAAAGGTACAAAACTAGAAAAGGGATTAAGCAAGGAGAGGGAAAGATCCCAAAGGAAATGGGAAATAGAGAGGGTTAATGGGATACATGGATAGCAGAAGAACTAACCTGACATGCCTGAAGCTTCATTGTGCCACCAGTTGTTTGTACGATAACTATAGTGATTTGAGTTGTCATCTATAAACTCAGACATTTGAATACTTGACCCCCAGTTGGAGGCACTGTTTGGGGAGGTTTAAGAACTGTGACCTTGCTAGATAAAGTATGTCACTGGGAGCAGGGTTTGAATATTTATAATCTCATCCCACTCCTGTTTGTCATCTCTGCTACATGCTTATGTTGTAAAAAATGTGAGCTCTCAGCTCCCTGCTCCTCAAATGCCAGATTTTGGTTATCGTCAATTAAATTAGCTTCTAACCCATTCTTTTCTTCAACTGAAAAGTTACAAAGCATCTAATATGTGGTTGAATACCAGGAGTCTAAAGATGGCTTAGAGAAAATTCCTTGAGTGTTTGTTTGTTTGTTTGAGGGGTTGTTTGTTTGGAGGATTGTTTGTTTGTTTGTCTAAGTATAACCTATAGGAGAATAAATGTGAGAAAAGAAAGAAAACCAAATTAGGAAAGGACAGGGAAGGCAAAACTCAAAATGACAGATAAGAGATAACAACAACAACAAAAATAATAATAGTTCAAAAGTTCTCCAAGCCAAAAAAAAGTATACCAGCCACTATAGTTCTTCCATTATCTTAATTTTCAAGCAATTCCTTCTCTTAAAATGTCTCATATAATTCTAATTCGTCTACCCAATAGCCCTTCAACAAGTTTTTAAACAAATTCTGATCAATTACACACCACTCTGATACTATCTTTCACCTCCCTCCTGTCCTCTCTCCAGTACCCTCATTCTCCAGTACCCTCATTAAGCTCACTCCCCTGTTTATACCTTCAATTTTGTTCGCCTCTCTTGGATTCCTCGTGAAACTCAAATGCAACTCTCCACGTACTCTGAACAAGGCTGAGCAATTCAATTTGTCTAGAAAAAAAAAAATACAGCACCATGCAACGAATCTCACTTCAAGTTATCTTCAGTGATCTATAAAAAAGGCTCTTGATGTCATAGCGAGTATAGCAAGTCTCATTCTAGCTGCTCTACTCACTAACCAATGAACACTTCTCACTTCAAAAACACCTCCTCCTCACTGAGAACAGAACCTTTCACAACAGTCATTTCTACATGTTCCCCATATCCCTTCTACCACTCCATATATTCTGCCTTTCTGCCTACTACAAATGGTGACTTTAACCATGCCCTATGCAGAGTCAACATCTCCACATGGTTGCCATCTACTGACATGTAATCAAGACCATCACCTCTACAGTTTTTCCTACTCTTTTCTGGAATGCCAACTTCCCTCTTTTCTGCATCAACAGCAGGGTGGGAGCCACTATTTTCTTTCCTTTTCCTATGAGTTGGTATTCTTTCCTGGTTCTCTTTCTATACTTGGAGATGCTCTAATTCCATCTCTCTTGCTCTTCTTTATATTCCACAACTTATAGACTAAGAGCACAGGGTCTCTTCTGCTCCCTATCCGCACTCTCCTTAAGTGTTCTCAAGTCTCTTGGATTCTGTTTATATTTTCATGGACTACAGTCCCAATTTTACACAGAACACTGGAAGTCAAAGATTTCGTAAGGAGAAGAGTCAAGAGAACATCCATAGGAAAAGATGGCCCAAGATATGACTCATAGCTCAAGTACAGAAAGGGGAGGGCCAATGTGGGAAAGAAATTTAGAATTAAGTGTGAAACATCAGACATGCCAAGAAGGATGTCTAGGCAATGAATGAATGGTCTGTGAAAGGTAAGTGTGTGTGTGTGTGTGTGTGTTGTGTGTGTGTGTGTGTGTGCGCGCGTGCGTGCGTGTGCGTGCATATGCATGTGTGTAAAGAAAACAGATCATGAATACAAGAAGTCAAACAGGGAGAAGATCCTTCAAAGGAGTTTGGCCAGGTACAAGGATCACAGCCTAGCACAACTGAAGTAAAAAGTTGTCTGTATTGCCCTTACTATCTAGACAGTTCAATCTATCCATTCACAGAAGAGGCCAAAGCAAAGGCACGAACCAAGTGCAAAGGTCAGCACAAACTAGGATACAGAGGATCCTAACACAGTATTTCCTCCAGGAAATCTGAGCTGTGCAATCTGTGCAGTACAAAATGACCTGATAATCTGTTTGAATGGGAGCAGGTAGGCATGTAAGTATAACCAGGTCTACATCACAAAAGATGCAATACTGTTGCTCAGACAGTAAGGATTCATTAACTCGCTTCCCATATGTGCAGAAAGGGAGCAAAGGTAATCTAGACAGAAGTAATAGCATGTACAAAGGTAGAGAACCAGTCGAACAAATGCAATTTAGGGACTGAAAGTAATAAAAGAAGTCTAATCAGATACTTTAATGAGAAGATGATCAGAAGAGACAGATTCAGAACAAAGAACATAAAAGGTTGTAGTAGCAGTAAACATGACTCACAGGAAGACATCCAGCTCTAGGGTTAGATTTCAATATGTCTGATTCAGAAATCATTCTTCATGTACTTCTGAGCAAATATTTAATATTGTAAGCCTTCATGTCACTACCTACAAATAGGAAGTAGGAATTTTGATCTAATTTCAGAAATCATTATAAGCATGAGGCTGAAAGATGTTCTCCAGAAAGAAGATGGGAATGGGAAGGAAAGAAGAAGAAAGTGAGAGAAATGGAAAAAGAAGAAGAATGTATACACACGGAAGCCATGAGCTTCCTGTAGCTGTGTTCTGTCCCTGCTGAGATACCACCATTAGACTGTGCTCTCAGTTACAGTCATGTCCAGTCCTTCTACATGCAAATTTATTGCAAAGTGACTAGAAAATAATTATAAACTGGGAGACTCCAGAAGGGAAGTTGAACACAAGACCAAATTAGAGTTTTATAAAGATAGGAGGAGTCGCCAAACTTTCTTATAACTTCAGTGCATGGCCACTGTGTCATATTTCATGATTTTATCTTAGATATGACAATAAGAAATGGAAAAACGTAATAGCTATGTGTGAAAACTGGTAGCTCATATATATATGTGTGTGTTAAAATGTAGTTATGTGTTAAAAATGTAGTATGCCTGTCATCACAGCAATCAGGAAGCTGGTAGATAGATCAAGAGTTAAAAAACAATCTGGGCTACATAGGGAGAAGGTCTTGTCTCCCAATTGGGGGTGTGTGGGGAGAATGGAGACATAGAGGGAGGAAAAGAAAAAAAGGGAGAGTGTGGGAGAAGGAGAAAAGACAAGGAAGAGATGGAGGAAGGCAGGGAGAGAGGGAGGGAAAGAAAGAGGGAGGGAGGGAAGGAGGGAGGGAAGGAAGGAAAGAGAGAAGGGGAGGAGGAAACACTAAAAGTTCTCACATAGAAAGTTTGATGCAGTGGAGGAAAGACCTCTCAAAAGCCTGTAATCAGAAGACTGGTCTGACAAAGCCAAGAATTTCTGGGGAGAAGTACCAAGGGCACCCCAGTGTGTCTATAGGATCAGTGGTGGCATAACATTTATCAAACAAAGCTTCAATCCAGCACAGAACACAGAAGGAAGGCTCTGCCAACAACAGCTTGAGCCACAGACCAGAGAGCAATTCGCATGTATACACGATGTAGAAAGAGCTACTTGACAGATGTTGGGTTTTTCCAGCCACACATCCTATGTGGTAGTATCATCTTCAAATTATGAAGGACAGTTTGATGCTACCCAGGCATGCAGAACACCAAAGAAGGATAATAACCTGCATTGAGGAGTTAATGTCTCAATAAGGCAAGCTAGTTAGGAAATGTGTAGGATGCTGCTGTCTATATTTCTAGAATTCATTCAATTTTCTTGATTAAACTGATGTCTCAAGGAAATGGACAAGTACTGGAGTGAGACAGAATTACACTTCAATACTGGTTTCATCATACATGGGCTCTTCAGTCTTAGGAAACGTTTTTGAACGTCTCTAAATCTCAGTTTCCATAAATCTACAATGGGGTGGAAAATGTCACTTTGTAAAGCTGTGGTAAGAGTTTACGGAGATGGTTCAGGTGCAGTTCTCACCACCAAATCCCCATCTTACCCCAAAGGGTAAATACCAGCATACGATTATCATCAGTGCTCACAAAAAGGAATGGTTTATTTTACTTTCACACGTCATCCCCTGGGGTGGTTTAAATATGATTGGTCTAGGGAGTGGCACTATTGGGGGTGTGGCCTTCTTGAAGAAAGTGTGTCACTTTGTGGGTGGACTTTGAGAGTCTCCTCCTAGCTGCCTGGAAACAGTCTTTTCCTGTCTTCCTTTCAGTGAAGATGTAGAACTCTCGGCTCCTCAGGCACCATGTCTGCCAGCATGCTGCTAAGCTTCTGCCATGATGATAATGGACTGAACCTCTGAAAGTGCAAGCCACCCCCAATTAAATGTCCTTTATAAGAGTTGCCTTGGTCATGGTGTCTTTTCAGAGCAATGGAAACCCTAACTAAGATACCCCTTCTATTTGAAAGCAACAGAGACTAAGTCCTGTCAATCATATTATAGGATAATAGTAAGGTAGAGTACAGGAGCTCACTATATCTAGCTCATGAATTACTCATGATTCTCATGTGTGCACTTAAGAATTCTTTAGTTTGATGTATCTATTAAAAATGCTCCTTTTTTCTCATATACTTTTTACTACCATGGTGAGGTTCTCAGGCTGCAGCCCAGGTTGGCATCAAACTAGCAGCAATCCTCATACCTCAGCCTCCTCGATATTTTCTTTTGAAGAGTAGACCCCCTTATACACTTCTCTTTTCTGTTCAGCTACTGGCCAGCCATCGACAGCAATCTGTCAGCATTAGCCGCCCCCTGGCTGATCTTCCTGTCTGTCAGCAGTAGCTCACTTCAGTAACTACAACCTAAAAATAAACCCATCCCTTTCAGCTAAGAAGTTAAGTCATCCCTAAATCTACAGTTAGACCATAACTGCATTAACGAAAATGGCGCTTAGTAAGATGCAAGCGAATTCTGTATAAGTAGGGAGAGTAATCACAGTTTCAAACACTAAAGACAGGGAAATAAAGAAACACAAAATTAAATTGCAGTATGCTAGTATTGATTTATAACTTGAGGTGTGCCAGTGTCCCTTAGTAAGTGGAACAATAAAATACGTCGTTGCTATTACCATTTTGGAGGTCTACAACATGCTGGGCACTGCCCTAAGCTTCTCACATACATTAAACTGGAGCAATTGTATGAGGTAGAAACCACTTGCATTTGAACCATACACAGGCAAAGTACCAGCATGCACAGGTTAGTTGACACAAAGTTTCAGAAGCGGGTCTGCGGTTTAAACTCCAGCAATGTGGGTTGGAGACTTCTCCAATGACTCAGTGCCCCTGGATACAAGAAAGAAGAGAGTGTTGACTATCAGACGAGACAGCATTAAAAATCTGGACAATGACTAGCTTCATAAAATATCTTAGGTAATGGATTACTCTCTGACAGTCACAATTTAAATGTTTGCTTCCAGTAAAGATTCACAGTGTATCATAAGGAGAGAAAAAGAATAAAGAAACCTTTTAATTCACTATGCTTAGACAGTGTACATCCAGAATCTGATGATTGCAATTGTCTTAATGAGTAATTTTTTTTCTTCCAAGACTTTGACATTTGTACCAGGAAAGAAGAAGAGGTTCTGTCCAAGCAGTTGAACTTAACTATAAAGGGCTCCCTTAAATTGTTCTAATTTTCATTGCCTTGTTTTATTTAATTCACAAATTTCTCATTTCCTCTTGAGTGAACAGTTTAATTTTTCTTCTCTTAGCCCACAAGCACCATCTAGTGAAGAAATGGGATAACGACAGGGTGGCTCCCAGAGAAGGCCGTTGCCTGTTCTGTTGTGTTAACCAAGCCTAAGACAGAGCCATTTTATCGTCATTGGCATGCTAAAAGTACTATATGTTTTAGATGTTCACTGTTGCGGAGACTGCTTTCTGTTTTCATCCCTGTTGGTCTCTCTACTCTCGATGAATGCAGATGCTCAAATTCTTTTGGTTTTATATCACCCTACATTCTACTTTCTCCCCTTTTCCTTATTTATCACACTACATGCTTTTTACTGGCTCTATGAGAACTTCATACAATGTGTTTTGATCATACACACATGCCTCCCCAGTTGTCTCCTAGCTCCTATACACTCATCTAATCATTTACTGAGGATAAGATCTCCCTCAAACCCTTTGCTTCAGTAGATTTAGACTTTGGGGAAATAAACTATGCTACGTGTTGTAGTGAGGTATAGAGTGAAATTAATTATTAGTGGCTGGAAGGCACAAATGAAATTGGATGCTATTTTGTAGTTTCAATGGAAGGCAATGAAGACATCTCCTCTTAGAATAGTTTTCATACCTGACCTTCCCTAGCCGCAATCACTGATGATGTCTCTGTATCTGTAAAATATATTGATTTTTGCCAACTACACACTGAGTGCTCAGGGATTCAAGACTGATCTGAATACCCATGAGTCACTGTCCCTATTAGCTGACAAATACAGCTAACAAGGGATAACTAACTGAAAGGGTGGAGCTAAGGGTATATGTTTCAGAAGCAATACACTTTCCCAGCGTGTGCAAGGCTCTGCATCCAACCACCAGCACCACAAACATCAAAATAAGAGAGAGGTATCATTTGTATTTCCTCCCTAAATATAACCATGCCATATCTACTCTTACATAATATTAATTGCATCTATACTTACATAGTATTAAGACATCAACCAAAACGTGTATATAAGAATTGTTGTTTACAGAAATTAAACAACTATAAAAGACAAAAAACTAAAACATAATTCTGTATTAAAACTAAGTTGAAGAATATTTTAGGATTTTCTATAATTTATAAAAGTGCCTGGAAACTTTAACTGTTGCTTACAAGTGCATTTTATGCAAAAGAAATTATCTTCAGCATTTCTAAGACCTTAAACTTTTAAGTGACATAATATTTTAAAAGTGACATTGAACTATATAAATTGTGTAAAAAAAAAAAAAAACCATAAAATGAGTTCAACATTATGGAAAAATACAAGCAATAAACTTAGTACTTTAATTTGCATTTAGAGAAAAAAAGAGAGCATAGGAGATATATATCTTGGGATCAATACCATAAAAACAAGAAGAAAGTAGACAAGTGTTTCCAAATCTCATATTCCTTTGTTTACTTAAAATATCGTCTTTAAAACTACTCTAAAATAGAAGACTTTAGCTGCAAAACAAAACAGAGGGTTTTGTAAAAGACCTGCTCACCTCCAAAGCATATTCAAAACACTGAGTCTATAACCCGCCATCACTGAGACATCAGAAAGAACAAGAGAAAAACACTGAGTCTGTAACTCACCATCACTGAGACATCAGAAAGAAAGAATAAGAGAACTGATCAAACTTTAGAGGTGGGAAAACACATTCCTCATCAAAAAAAAATCAAAGAACAGATATCACAAATAATGCTGATCATCCTTACTTCCACTTCTGAGCATACTGTTAAAAGTTCAGATCATGATAGATGAAAAGGGGAGAACCATGTTTGATGTGGACCCGATTTAGTCCACAAGAAACAAGTACTACCCAAATTCAGCCATTTCGGTTTGGCATGTGTATTGTATACGTTAGTTTTCTATATCTGTACGTTTTGGAAGACAGTTGACAAATGTCCTAAAGCATCTACCTGGGGAATAGTTGGGAGTAGAAGGATCAGTGGAAGGTGGAGAGACATGAGGTCATTCGAGTGTCATGACTATGATCAAATGCATACATGTATACATGTATAAAAATGCCACAATGAAACCCATTGGTATTTATAGTTGATATATACTGATTTTTAAAAGTATCATCTCTTTTTAGAGGAATCTACCTAAAAAATGTGAAGAATTGAGAGTTCCATATACTGCATTTATTACTGTTTCCACCTAATTGTCTCAACAGATGGATGCTATGTTAGAAAATAGCTTCAGCATACAATTACTACACAATGATATTGTCTTTTTGACCTCAGTGAATACAATGAGACTGTGGATGTCACAGCTGCAGCAGAAACAAAACCAAATGGAATGGTCAACTCAGAATGGTCAATGCCAAACTCAGGAACCTGGACTCAAAAAATAGAAAATTGACCCGCACAGACTTTGAAATTTACAGAAGCATAAATGAAAGAAAATGAACTGTCAGAAACATCTGTGTAAAGCAGTTTAGAGTTTTAGTTAAGTTCAATATGAGAAAATATAAATATCAAGAGAGTTAATGTGCCTATAGACCATATCAAGAAAGAAGTAATTCCTACTGAGATGTTTTCCAGAGTGTCTGGTCACTGGTAAGTCTTATAGGAATGTCCAAGAAGGAAGCATTCTTACATTTATATTTAGTAATAAGGGGGTCATGGTAGATTTTCAAGAGTAATTGCCCTTAAATAATTAAGGTGAAAGCCAACAGCAAAAGTGTTCTGAGTCTTAAGAGAACATGGGCAAAACATAAATCACCCCTTTGGAGCTTTCGCTAGGCAGTTACGGGCCCTTGTTGACCCTCATTTTGCTCCCACTATTCAGGACAGGTAACGCACAACCACCTGTAAACTCCAGTTCCAAGGGATCTGATCTCCTCTTCTGGCTTCCATGAGCACAAACACACACACAAAAATTCAAAATAATTTTTTTTAAAAAATAAAAGAATTTTGAGTGCTGAACACAAACTAGAATTAGATTAGTGTTAAGTTCTCATGATTTAAGCACAGAACACCATCATTTAGAGGAAAAAAAACACAACTAAACTCTAGTACTAGATACTTGCCATCTCTAGATTATAATCCAGCTTCCATATTTTATGTAAAAGCCTATCAGATGGACAATGTTTTTGCAAAAACTTTTTATCATTTCTGCTTTAAAGAAACATCCTATGTAACAAGCATGGAACACTGTGAAACAGAGATCAAAGAATGTTGGAGAACCTAGAGAATAAAAGAGAAAGAACTAGGCACAGGAGTAGAGAGCGAGAGAGAGAGAGAGAGAGAGAGAGAGAGAGAGAGAGAGAGAGAGAGAGACCCAAGCCAAGTGATGCTATAGGCTTTTTAATTTTTTAGTAAGCTAAGCAGTTAGTGCAAGAATAACAAAGTGGTTCAGAAATTTAGAAGTGTTTGTAACTTGCTGCATATTGTGTATACTTACTTATATAATAAGGTGAAAAGTTCACATGAAGGAAAAAGGGAAGATGGATAAGAGAGAGAAAAAAGAGGGAGGGAGGGAAAGGGAGATGAAGGAAGAGAGAAAGATTCAAGAACCCAAGAACCGCCTACACTTCAAAATAAGTAGCTGACAGCAAACAGAAGATTATTCTGTATTTCTATAAGTTATTAAAAGAAAGTTTTGGGGGGAAATTTGTTCAGCCAAGTGCATTCACAAAATTAAGCAAAAGTCATAGGGGTGTGTTGAACTGTCCTTTGTTTCCTTAGTATCTCGAAGACCTCACAAATTATAAGTAGTTTCAACCTTAGCAAGATTTTCCTTAGTACAACACACTGCAGTGCCGTGGTTTCAAATGCAGCCAGATGGCCCAGGTTAAATCCTGATTCCATCATCTGCTTAATTACTTGGACCCCAATCTGAAAACGGGACACCTACACAAAGATTGTTCTGGTGTGGCTAATGAACTATAACACAGAAACTCTTCTAAACCTTAGGCACCAACTATATAGTCAGAGCTTAGTGAATGCTTCATAAGTGTTAGCTGTTGTGAGCATCTGTGCCCGAACAGGAAGGAGGAAAGTGATTCCTAGAGGAAGGGCATAGGTCATTGGTGATGGGAAGAAACAGAGGTAAACATCCCCAGGGATAGGCTCACACATATACCTCTCTATATGAATAAGAGGAAGCTGCTCTATGTTACTTCAAAACCATATGAATGCCAAGGGACTCATTTAACCAAACCAAAATAGTGCAAATAAAAACCAGTTTATTACATTTTAAAGTTCCATGATCAGATAGCAATAGAAAATTCAGTTCAATGTACCATTCCTTCTTGACGAGTCACAGAGCAATTATCAATCAAGAGACTTTAAAAAGGAAAGCGTAGTACTTTAATATTTTCAAATTTTATGTGGCCCACAGGAACCATTTCTTTTATTCTCACCTGCCATTAATATCACACGTTAGGAAAGGCTTCTGTAGGACAGTCACTCCCAAGAGAGTCTGAACTGAAGAACAAACAGAAGCCATCACTATGCAAATAAAACCAGAGGCTTTTGATTCACACTGCTCAGGGAATTATAGAAATGTCACTCATGATTTTCATATTGGTCAAGCCCTGATTGTCATCCTCACCCAACCCATTCATAGTCAAAATGGCAATGTTAAAACCTAAAGCTCCATCATTTCCTTTTCGCAGCTCATATTAGTAAATCCACTATAAATAATTTTACATTTAAGCGAATTACTACTGACTTTAATGAAGATTAATTTGAGAACCGCCAAGTGTATGGAAGCACTTTAGTCCTTCCTTAACAAAGCTGAAATTATTTAATTGTAAAAGAAAGGAAAGCTTTTTAACTATCATTGCATGGAAAAAACGGCAGTAATATTTATGGTATCCCAGTGATGTTTTTACAATGCATGCCAGTACAACGCTAGTCCTTCTTACTTCTGTTTCTGGGAAGGATTGTTAATGGGCTAGAAATTAAGTGGATGAGGCATTGTAGGAGAGCCCTCATTATTCCAGCAAGTCATTTTTTCGGTACTTTGGCTTTAATATGTCTTCTGAAAACATCATAGATTAAGAATACCAAGCTTTCTTACCCCTAATAAAGCATCAAGCTCAGTGTAAGAATTTCCAAATTACATGAGAACATGTATGAAATTAGGAAAGAACAAAACTTATTAACAGAAAATTATTTCTAAAATAGAAAGGCAAAAGGGAGGATTTAGTTGCTCACAATTTTTGTTCAAGCCTTCATGGACTCCTTTAAGTAACTCTGAAAGCATCCCATGGTCAGTGTGCCAGACCTCAATGCATCAGGTCCCATTAGCATGTCATTTCCAATGGTTTCAGTTATACATAATTAGGCAAAGTACAAAGTTATTAATATTCTTACTGATTCTTCCACTTCTTTTGTTCTTATTGTATGGGGGTTACTTTGGTTCATACCGGACAGTGTCATGTCCTATAGCCTTTGTTTGTCTCAAACTGGCTAAGAAGCCCAGGGTAGTCATAAACTTCCTATATTCTTGCCTCTGCTACCCAAAGGTTGCAGGAACAGGTGTACACCACCAAATCAGGTTTGTCTTGACTCTTTCAATTGAGAGAGATACCATGGGCACATAACTTTTGCTTTAGCAAATTTCTAATTCTTTCATTTTATTATTTGTTCTTGTTAATATCTAGCTGGGCCTAATTTATAAATTTAATTTCATCATATATAGGATATATATAGGAAAAGATGCCTGTGTGTCTGTGTGTGCGTAGTCTGACATTATGGTTTCAGATATCCACTGGGGTCTTGGGATGTATTCTCTACAGATAAGTGACGTTTACATAGCACAGTGAGCAAAGCATGCAAGAGCTCTGTCTGCTTGGAGCTTTAATATTTCACAGATAAACACTGGATGATCAGGAGCAGTAGTGGTTCTGAAGATGGAATATTTGGTATTATGAGCATCTATAATGGAAAAATTGACACAGATATCATGAAGGTCAGGGACCGTTTCTAAAAGGAAATGTTAATGGACTCAACAGATCAAAAAACAAGCACAGTGTAGCACACATATAGTTCTAGCTACCTGGGAAGCTGAAGAAGGATTGTTTGAATACAGGAGTTCGACATCAACCTAAGCAAGCATTGTACCAATCCTGCCCAACCTCTGTTCTCTCCTCTCTCTCTCCTCTCTCTCTCTTCTCTCTCTTCTCTCTCTCTCTCTCTCTCTCTCCTTTCCTCCCTCCCTTTTTTTCCTTACAGTTATTAAAATAGAAAGAAAATCTAAAAATACCTGTATGAAAAACCAGACCCTGGTAGGGAAAAGTCAATACACAGACAATGCTTCTTATCAATGGGTGCTGGGTAGGCAGTTACTCTCAGCTGTTTCCTGGGGAAATTAGGAAATCAACTAATTGTGGCCCAATAATAGCTGACAAAGAATAGTGTTCTGTGTTCAAGGATATGTGCATATTCATTCCTTAAGCTAGATATTCTTAGGCACATGGGGAAAAGTTGTGTTTGTATAATGTGGACATTTTCAAGTGGTAGTACAGGCAATAAAAAACATTCTGTGGTAAGGGGGCCTTGACAATGTTTTCCAACCCATCCTGCCCACAAGATCAACCATCAATTCTTCCATGGGAAGATGAAAATGGAGACAAGAGGAAGAAATATGAAAAACTTAAGGAGCAAGACAGGAGAATTGTCACACAAAGGTAGAAGACAATTTTGTAGGAGTGTTTCGTTTTGTTTTGAAAAACTAAACTTATTGTTAAGATTTTGCCATCACTCGTCTTCCACTCCTGTATATAAATTATTCATAGCATAATTTATTTTTTTTTTCAGGAATTCCAGGCTCTTTTCATGGTACTACTGTTCCATGTGCTGTGGGGCTTATGCAGCTGCCTTCAGCATATATGCCGAACACAGACTAAGCTCCAAGATACTATATTGCTTCTGGTGACTCAATCAAGCATAACATTAACACAACACAACATAACATGATCTGACATAACATATTATAGCATAATATAACACAATTTGCCCCAAGAATGGACTTGTCTCAATACATAAATACTAATCAAAAACCCTTTTATATGTCACTCATAGACCAACATGAGCCATATATTCAAGCCCAGGAGAAAAAAATGAATTGACACTTGTGAAAACAAGTGTTAAGATACATAATGTACTGTCACCAAAATGTCATTAAAAACATTTAGTCTCCTTTCCTCATGTCTATAAATATGTGTTCCTGTGCTCTGCTAGAGAAAGAATAGATGCTATAGGTATTGAAGTTTCCATGGTGCTGAACTGCCCTTTGAAAAAGATCCGACTACTTTTTTTTTGGGGGGGGGGCATGTTCAAGACAGGGTTTCTCTGTATAGCTCTGGCTGTCCTGGAACTCACTCTGTAGACCAGGCTGGCCTTGAACTCAGAAATCCACCTGCCTCTGCTTCTCAAGTGCTGGGATTAAAGCCGTGAGTGACCACTACCTGGCCTCCAACTACTTTGTTAGAAGTGGTTGAAATTATTAAATAAGATGTTTTGATTATTTATAAATTCAATGACTTATACCATATCATCAATAACCATAAATTAGCTAAATTTCCTGCTCTTATTCTGTTGAAAGGAAAATATAGCAAAATAAGGATAAATCCAAGAACTTTAAGTAACGGGAATGAAGGTGTTTTACTAAGAATGAGACTTTACACAATTGTGAGTGTTGGTGTAAGTATCTAGGAAAAGTTCTCAGCTGTTTCTGGTGGTGGGCTGAAGTGACCACATAGGGCAAGACTGTCGACTGGACATGACTCAAGAGAAGCAAGGACAGATCAGACCTGCTGCCCTTCCACAAGCAGGTGCTACACCAGGCAACCCATCAGCCCTGAGATGAGGTACACTGCATACAGAGCTGTAGACATCCCAGGACTTGAACAAACCTTCAGGCCAAAATGGTAACTGCTTCACCTCATGCTCCAAATCTCATACAATTCTGTTGGAACTGAGCTAAAATTGAATGAGGAAGGAAATTCTGACTAAACTGACCCCAAACTACATAACTAGAGCCACTGGCAATCAGAAATGAGGCTGCTTATTGCCTAATATGCTGATCTTCTGAGGTCAAAGCTAACAGGCAAACAGGACCCCAGAAGACACACAAGCTGGTATAACTGAATTGCTGGTGCCTGGTTTCAATTGCCTGAGTGTTTTCTTGGTAAATTGAGCAGTCTGTAAGGCAAAGAACATGATGTTCTTCCTTTACTCTTGCTCTGACAAAGGCTGGGTAAAGAGCAGATTTAGAGAAATATTGAGGTTGTTTTGTTTTGTTTTTTTAATAATTTTTGCCTGAAAATAGTTTTAAAACAGGAGGTTAGTCAATGTCAAAATCAACAGATGAGGGCCTACAAGACACCTCAGCAGGAAACGGCACTTGCCAACAGGCCTGCCAACTGGAGAGTGATCCCTTGGGAGCTTTGGTGAAAGGAAAGAACCAATTCTCATGGTTTGTCCTCTGTCCTCCACACATGTACACTAGCACACACACACAGTCACACATGCGTGAGAGAGAGAGC
The DNA here is from genome assembly GCA_021653895.1 of Mastomys natalensis. Taxonomy (NCBI): domain Eukaryota; kingdom Metazoa; phylum Chordata; class Mammalia; order Rodentia; family Muridae; genus Mastomys; species Mastomys natalensis. The sequence goes on along the minus strand of JAJTUV010001012.1, from coordinate 398,911 downwards.
AGATAGATGATAGAAAGAAAGATAGATAGATAGATAGATAGATAGATAGATAGATAGATAGATAGATAGATAGAATTAAGAAGTCTTATGAACATCTACTAGTTTATAAACAAATTTTGAAATATAAAATATTGGGGCTGGAAAGAAGGCTCAGCAGTTATGAGTAAATACAGCTCTTGTTCTTACAGAAGACCCAACTGTGGGTCCCAGCACCCATCTCGATGGCTCACAACCACCTGGAATTCCAACTCCTGGGGGAGGGGGGGAAGTCTAGTGCCCTATTCTATTGCCAGACATGGGATCCTTCCCTTTGAATTATTGTTCAAAGAGGTCCCAAAACAACATAGCTATTTCCATTGCTCTTGGTTGGTCTCCATTAACTAAACGATAAGACCCTACTGCTGAACACACCACACACTTTGGTTGCAAGACATCGAAAGTCAATCAGAAACTGACCAAGAATCTCTTTCCCTGCTGTTGAACTTGCATAGTGCTGGAAGACGCTATGCGGGCTGCTGGGTAGAAAAGACATCAATGGTCTTACTCAGCATTGTAGTCACCCAGCTCCATAAGTGTGCTGTCAACCTAGCTGTGTCCCTGGCCCCAGTTTCTAGTGTGAAATACAGCTCACTACATTTCTTCCAAAAACAGCACATCAAGGGTCCCTTTGACGTCCCCAACACCATTTTTAATCTGCAAGAACTATGATGGTTTGTGTTCCATTCTATCTCCCTGTCTCATGGAATATGAAAGAGACTATAAAGGCTTATCTACAGTCACCTCACTCTCTTACCCTGGATTCAATGACAAGGCCCCTCGTCCTACTATGTCCTTTCCAAGCAGAATACCTACCATGCTGTGTCCCTGTATCCTCCATGCAGCCTGTCCTAATGCCATTGAGCAGTATGGTATGAAAGATTAAATTATGACAGCTTTAAACATGTTTATCTTTGTCTCATCTTACTCGACTCCATTTCTGGAGCAAGAAGAATATTATCACAGAAGAGCAAAAGTCGCATGCATAATATTGGAGCCATGACATTTATAGAAATTACCAAGCACCGATAATTTAAGGGAAATGTGGTTTTTTGCTGTTCTATCTGCCACCAAGTAATTACAGGAAGCTTGTGGTATTTCTGCTGTAGCTTCTCCAGTGAAAATTGCAATTAGTAACGTACAGAGGAATTGCTTTTTAAAAACCATTTCATGAGTAATACATCAGTACGGAAAAGTTGGATGCCCTAGAATGCTAACTTGTGTTCTTAAACAAGAAAAATTATCAGTAGAGTGACATTTTGACCTTTATGTCTTGTTTCGTGTGTGCTCCAACTACAAATTAATGATTCTTCCCAAAATTTGGCTGTAGATGTAATACCAAAGTGTTACTGATAAATGACTTGAAATTAGATGATAAGGCACTTTTTAATCCTCGTAGGACAAAGGAAAAACCCTTCCCAAACCAGTTCAACATCTCACTAAATTTCCTAAAATACAAATTTCTGATCCAATTCCGTTCCTCTCACCAGATGAATTAAAGGTCTTCCTTAAAATGTCTTTGCTTAAAACATTTGGGTGAACTTCAGGCCAAATTTAAACAAGGTGCCTAGCATTTTCCTTGTGTGAATAGCACTAATAATGGTCTTTCATGAAAGCCATTAAATTTTTCACCATAAATATAAATGGAATAGGAATTGTTTTCAGAATATTTTAAGCTTATCGTGACCTCTTTGTATAGTTTCGACACCCCAATCCAAACTGATTTTACCAATAATACTCCTTTATTTAAACCAAATAACAGAGGGAAGAAGTCAGAGAATGCAAATGAGGTATAATACAACTCAAACTGACTCAATCTACCCTAACAGTCGCTTGCTTTCAAAGTGTCCCCGGAAGAAAGACATGGACAAGGAAAGACCTTAATGTAAAGTCAAATTTCTATCTTTAGGGAAAATTCAGAAGACTCAGAAGAGGAATAAATTCAGTTGTACGAGAATAAAGCCATATCTTGGCACATCTGAGTTTGTGGACAGTGAGGGGCAAAAAACTCTTCAGCAAAAAGATGGATTGGAATAGCTGATCCAGGAAACTATACAGATCAAGCCAAACCAGTAGGTGTCGTAGGGAGGATTGCACAGCATGAAACCCAGAGTGGTGGATGGTCTGTTCTTAAAGATGAAGTGTTCTCAGGGTTCAGGTTTCTTGTGTGTGAGGCAAAATGGTTGCAGCTGGGGGAGGTGTGGTGGTGTACATGCTGCCAAGACTGACATCTTGAATTTGATCCTGTGAAGAGAAGCACCTCCTGTAAATTGTCATAACCTCTACACACATAAACACACACACACACACACACATACACACACATACACACACACATACACACACATACACACACATACACACACATACACACACATACACACACACACATACACACACATATACACACACATACACACATACACACACACATACACACACATACACACACACACACACACATATACACACACACACAACACAACACACACACATACACACACACATACACACACATACACATATACACACATACACACACACATACACACACACATACACACACATACACACACACATACACACACACACATATACACACACACATAACACACACACATACACATACACACACACACATACACACACACATACACACACACATACACACACACACATACACACACACATACACACACATCACACACACATATACAATATTCAAAAGGATAGGAAAATGGTTTTCTATATTTTATTAGAGTTCAGTTTTGGTTTTAACTTCTTCTTTTTTTTTTTTCTCGTGACTATGTAGATAGCCCTGGCTATCCCAGAACTCACTACTTAGGCCAGGCTGGTCTCGAACTCAGAGATTCTCCTGCTTCTGCTTCTCAAGTACTGGGATTAGAAGCATGCACCACTATATCCTGAAAAGTTTTCCTAAAGTTTTAAAATAGTACTAGTATCTTCTTGACCAAAGGAGAGATGAGAGTTAATGATTCTATTAGCAATAATCTTCCTCGAGTTACTGAAAACAGTAGGCACTCTGGAAATTATTATTTTCTCATCACATTGAGGGTGGACGATATCTTTAGCTAAAAATATTACTGGAGTTTAAAATGTATTTTTAAATAGTTTTGTTAAATAGTTTAAATGGATCTTCCTTTTCATGAATCCCATCTTTTCTTTGACTTGTTTTGTTTTGTTTTGTTTTGTTTTTTGTTTTGTTTTGTTTTGTTTAGCAGAAGTCATCATGTAAATGGACTTTCCTGTCAGTCTGATCTGGATCGAAGTCCTGTGGCCATTTTTCTTGATAGGATGCACTTAAACCCAGCCAGTACAAGGTAGTCATTAACCAGCAGCTATTCTTACTGCTGACTACATGATAAGAAGACAAGCGGAGCCTTTCTATCCAGAATCAAAAAGAAAAACTTAGACGTACCTTCAGAAAAACGGGTCCTGGACAGAAGCAAATGTGAGACAGAAGTAAATATAGTTATGTATCCTTCTGTTTTGGTTTCCTTTCTGGTGCTGAGATAAAACACCCTGACCAGAAGCAGCTTGGGGGAGGAAACGGTTTATGTGGCTTATACTTCTAGGTCATTGTTCATTATTGAGAGAATTTTGGGCAAAAACCTAAGTAGGAACCTGGGGACAGCAGCCATGAAGGAGTTTGCTGGCTGGCTGGCTAGCTTGCTCACAGGCTCATGCTTAGCAAGTGTTCTTCTACAACCCAGAACCACCTGCCTACGGATGGCACCTCCTAGGGTGGGCCCTCCGTCATCAATTAATAATCAAGACAACCTCCCACAACCATACTCACAAGGAGTCTGATCTAGACAATTCCTCAAGTGCAGTTTTTCTCTCAGATGACTTAACACTGTGTCACGCTACAATTAAAGCTAACTAAGACAACGTTTTTTTTTTTTTATTCCTTGCATGATTTTAGATACACACATTTATATTTATATAAACTTAGATATAAGTGCTCTCATGCTTACTTTATCGAGATGTAACACTCCAGATGTGAAAACATGGCCTGAAGTGATTCATTATGTAGAAAACATACTAGCCCTCCACTGCCGCCCTTTGCTTCAGAACCCAGCTTCTCCAGCCTTACATTTGCGCTGAGGACCTGTGGCTTTCCAGGAAATCCTCTAGGCTTTCAGCACCAGACTGGAACCCGAGTCACCCAGAATCATGGACTGAGCAGCCATCGAGTTTTTAGCCTCTCTGACAGCAGGCAGCCATTTTGAACTCCACAGCCAGAGAGACATAAAAACACGTTTCAAATATGCACAGCTCTGTTCTTCTAAATGGCTCTGACCATTACACCATGCTTATTTTTCTACCTCGATCATAACTATCTCCTTCAAGACCTCTCATATCTATTTTCATCAACTGCTCTCTTAGTTGGGTTTTCCTTGCTCTGAAGAGACACCATGGCCAGGGCAACTCTTAAAAGGCAAACATTTAATTGGGACTGGCTTATGGTTCCAGAGATTTGGTCCATTATCATCACGGCAGGAAGTGTGGCAGACATAGTGCTGGAGGAGCCAAGAGTTCTACATCTTGATCCAAAGGCAGCCAAGAGAGAGCTCTGTCTTCTACCTGAATCTCTTCTACCCTGAGTAGAGCTTAAGCATAAGACCTCAAAGTCCAACTCCACAGTGACACACTTCCTCCAACAAGGCCACACCTCCTAATAGTGCCACTTACCATGGGTCAACCCTATTCAAACCACCACAACCACCTTATATTTAAAAGCTTCACGTATTAGCTATTTCAATTACTGTCTCATATATTACTATGTTGCCAGTATAAATATCTAAGCTGGTTTAAATCGTGAGGGAGAAAAAAATGGATCTTTGGCTCAAGACAGGATTTCTAAAAGATAAAGTTTAAGAACAAGAATTTTGAGTGCTTTGACATTCACTTGAGACTTTTTTTTTTTTTTCTGCTTTGTTGATCCAATACTTTCAAAAGCTTTGCTTGGGAAAGTTTTCTCTTTGTCAATTAGCTGATTCTTCTTTTGAGAATCTAATGATCATCTAGATTGTGCAAGCTCCTACTATTAGAATGGAGGACTTTGGTTTGGGATTATTGCGTGTGAAGGGGATACATGTGTTTCTGACCATGTCTTATATTCTGACCCAATATTTCCTGGCAAAGCACTCAAAGCTCGCAAGAGCTATAAACTAGGTATTTGAACTACCCTCCTTAGCTATACTAAAGAGCTATCCAGCTTTCCAACTTTAAAGTGCTTCAATTCATACAGCTTATACCTTGGGGGACCACAAAATTTGTCTCTAAGTTAGATGAACATGAGTTATGAGTTACTAATTACAGAATAAAGCTCTGGGATCAGAGAAACTGAACAAAACCCTAAAGCTAACTGATACATAATTTATTCCACATTTGTGCTGGATGACAGAATACACTGGAATATAAAATGTAGGGTCATGACTTGGGTGGAATAAGAAAAGTTAAGACTCATTTTCAAGTCACTATCAAATACTTACTGATATTGCCTGGTTTGGCAAAACTCTGACACCTGATGCATGAAGGAACAAGAGCTACCTGCCCTATTTCTATCCCTAGAAGAAAAAACTCTATGAAATGATAAAGAATATTTATATGTATAAGCTGTCTAGATATGCAGAGACATAAGTGTGTGTGAGAGTGTGTGGTGTGTGTGTGTGTGTGTGTGTGTGTGTGTGTGTGTGTGTGGAGTGTGTGTGTGTATGTGTTGTGTGAGTTGTGTGTATGTGTGTGTGTAAAGGCTTATGCAATCTTTACTTAGATGAGTAATTTAAAAAACAAGCTCCCAAATGAAAACAGATGAGAGAAAATTAAAGATGGCCAATAAGACAAACAAATCGATGGTAGCATTTCAGTTATTCGGAGAATAGAACAGACTGGAAGACACAATGGCCAATATAATATATGTACGTGTACACAACATACAACACACACACACACACATGTCACCATGGCTTGGGTGTAATTTATCTTCCAAAGGTTGTATCTCAGGGTCCACTGAGACCCTTCAGGATAGATACCTAGTGAAGGTAATTAAGTCCACTATAAGGAATAGATTGCTGCTGTTCTAGGAAGTGCATCAAGTCTCCTAAGCTTAGATTCATTTACTCGAGAGTTGATTTTATAAAAGTATCAATCTGACTTCTCCCCTTTTGCTAGCTTCCTACCTCCCATTTGGGCTCTGTCTGCCTACGGTCAGTCGGTGCTTCTATGTTATTAGATGCTAGAGCAAGCTGTTCCAACTTTCTGGCCACCAGTATTGAGCCAAGTAACTTTGTTTTTTTATAAAAGTATTCATTCCTAAGTATTTAAAGTTCACAAAACATCTCTAAGGGAGTTAAAATAAAAATATATCAAAGAAAATATGGAATGAGTCATATCTGTCAGTTGTATGACTTATCGGGAATAGATAAATTAAATAAGACTTTTATTAAAAGTCTCAGGTTTTTTCTTTTTTATAAAAAGCTATTTTTGGGTTTTTTAGATTTTACCACAAATCATCCAATATCATCAAACTTTTCCAATTGTCCAAGATCATCTAACTTTTCGAAGTACTTTTGTTTTTACTAGGGAGCTGCTTTGGTTTGTGTTTTGAGATAGAATTTTATGTAGTCTGGGCTCATTTCAAACTTGCTATGTGGCTGAGCCTGGCCTTCAGTCCCTGATCGTCTTGTCTCTACCTCCCCAGTGCTAAAATTGCAAGCATGTGCCACTACGTCTTTTGGAGGAGTAACTTAAGGAGTTATAGACTTGAAAATCTTTAAAATATCTTGTGCAATAAAGTTAAGTAAAACCAATTAGATCATGAACTGGATGGCTAAGGATTGGTATATATATACATATGTATACATAGTAGATAGATAGATAGATAGATAGATAATAGATAGATAGATAGATAGATAGATAGATAGATGTATAAGCTGTCTATATATGCAGAGACATAAGTGTGTGTGTGGAGTGTGAGAAGTAGGATAGATAGATATAGAGTAGATAGATAGATAGATAGATAGATAGATACATAATACATACATACATAGATACGTAGATACGTAGGTACATAGATAGATAGATTTACTATAAATACCAAAAGTAAATAATCTGACTGTGACTATTCATTTGTTCACTTTCTGAGACTAGTTTCTATATATCCCAGAATGGCCTGGAACTTGCGATCCTACTGCGCAGTCCCTAACTGCTGCTACTACAGGCATGAGTGTACAGATTGATCCTTTTTTGCTGACACTTGTTTTTCCACTGGAAGGTTCCAGAAGGCCAGCTAACAACAAATCCAGTCTTGGGGCCCAGGGCTTTCTTTAGGATGAATGCCAGACACTGTTCAGGGTTGACTCCCATAACTATGCCCCCTTTTTCCCTTTCTACAACTAAAGGGGCTTTGCCAAAGGAAACCAGACCTAGTGTCTTTCACCCAGAGATTCATGCCTCCTCTCTGGAAACAACAGCCAGTGAGCACACAGAGGGAGCTCCAGGAGTGTGTGACGTGAGTCAGTTGCACTGTGCCAGTCCCCAGAGCTCTGAAGGAGTCTCCGGAGTTGTACGCAGTAGCAAAGCCTTTCTCCTGCCTCTAATAGCCTCTTGGGGAAAGCAGGTGCACTAACATTGTAGGTTGGTACATCATGTCCTGTGAGTGACAGTTCCTCATTTGCCCCGCTTCAAAAAACAAAAACCTCAGCCTTCAATATATATAGTCATAAACAAAAGTTGCCATGCTTAGATATTGTAATGAGTATTTAAACCACCAAGAAAGACATCAGGTTAGAGAAGACCGATGTTTCTCATCTTGGCACTATTTATTTTGGGGAAGTAGATCAGACCATGTCCTGTGCATTTAGAATGATCGTTTAGCAGTATCTCCTGACTTTATCCATTGGATGCCAGTAGGATCTGCCAGTTCTGATAAGCCAAAAGTATTCTCTAGATACCACTGAAAGGCATCTTGGGGACGAAGAAAAATCCCCTTCAATTATTTAGACTTAATTGGAGTTTTGGAACTACTTTTCAAAGTTTAACTTGCTGCTTTCTAGAAACACCTACAGCTGCTTTAAAAGGAAAAAAAGGGATACGAAAAAAAAAGACATTATTTAATTTTATCTAATAGAACTTTTATGATAAACTTGAAATTACTACTGACCTCAGGTTTATTAGTAAATTGCATTTATTTCTTAGACATTTAAAAGGAACCTTTGCTGCTCTAACATCTTTATCCCTCTTCCCTCTCCCTCCCTCACCCATCCTTAATCTCAGGCACAGCATAACAGAACTTGCTCATAAACCTAACAGATATTGCGCATTATAAACTTGGTAAAGATGAGTAATTTTTTTCAGTGGTAGTCTTCAGATTTAGGGACAGCTCTGTGTGAGTCAACAGTTCTTCTGTTTGTTTTGCTTATCAGTACTGGGGGTTGGACTCAGTACCTCACACAAGGCAAGCACTCTACCAATTAGGTCCTATCTCCAAGCCTTGTATGGGTAAATAACTGCCTTGGGAAACTTGGTACCAAACTGAGTGCAGAGAGAGACAGGGTCCTAATGATGTACCACACTCGTCCCCACTTAAGAGCTTTTGATGTAAAGGTAAAGTCACAAAGAAAATCTAAACCTCTATGAAAGATGTTCTGTTTTTTCACTGTTCCTTGAAGACATGTCTAAAAGTACTGTTACCACTTTTGAGTATCTTCAAATTATATATGACCTCACAAATCACAATGGTTTTGAAAAACAAGTCTGTCTTCTAAACAACGAAGAGAGATTAACTCTACCTATTACAAAGTAGTAGGTCTTCCTCCGTTGTTAAGAGTGGAACCGTTTAACTTTAGCACTTTGTCATCAGACACAAGTCTACATCACTTTGAGAACATGATGAGCTCATTTATTCCTCAAATGGTTGTATTCCATTCAAGAGCACTTAATACAATCCGTTCCAGGGCACTTAGTTGATTGACATTAAAAAGACCAGTTGGCAATGGGACTTTCAAAAATACAAGTTATTACTTTTACTATCTAGAACTTCTACATATTAAAATAGAAGTGAGAAAATAGATCTTTGGAATCTAGAGTCTGTAAGTGAAGGCTGATAACCTGACACAGATTTGGCATGATCAATCCAGACTATGGCTAAAATGCAAGAGGACAGGTCAGAAGTTGATACAAGTTTCAAATTAGTCACATTTGGTGGTGCCTGCGGTGATTATATTGTGTAATATTTTTCAGACCAAACCATATCCTGAAATCTTGAACATTCAACTTCTGAATTCATTTCTAGCTTCTGAAAGGGAATTTAAAATTCCAGTAGAGTTGTATCTAAAGTGAGGCTGCTCTTTCACCGCTGACAAATACTCTTGCTTTTTGGCAATGACCATGATAAATAGGTAGGTGATGAGAATTTTCAATGCTTTTTTGGAGATCAAGGGTTGCTGATCTTGAAAACCTCCGTTGTTTTGTGGGGCTTCTTTCGGGCCTTGAGAGCTTTGCCTCATTTCTCTGATCCTGCAACTGAAGGCACTGGCTTGATCTTCACTATTCACTTCTGATAGGATTCTCGAACTTTGGCCTGCAGAGCATCACATGTCTTCTTGGCATCCCCCAGAAGCATGGCTGTGTTAGGTTTGTAGAAATTGGATTGTCTACTGCAGCGTAGCCAACACCCAGGGACCTCTTCATGACAATGACCTAAGGAGCAAAAATAGAAGAAATTATACTCAACAGGACCGGTTAGGCTTGAAGCAATGCCTTTGCTTGGTTTTGCTTTTGTTTTAATTGGTACATTACTTTTTGACTTTTATTTATTTAATATATAAAATCATAAATGCACAGTTATAAGGCACAGGTGACATCTCAATACATGTGAATATTAGTCAATACCTAGATCAGGTAAAAAACATGTCTTCCCTCCTCTGACATCCATCATGGATTTATGGTGGCGAGACTCAAACTATTTCGTTCCAGGTTTGTGAAATATACAGGACGTTGCCCATAGAATCCAACTGTGCAAGACCACACAGGACTTCTTCTCGAGTGTGAACAAGGCCCATCCCGCTATTAATTATCCAATGCAGAGATTTTAAAATACAGGTGGAATATTTTTAAATGTATATTTATATTACATTAATGATCTCTTTTAATCATACTCTTATGCCCGTTAGAGGGATGTTGGTGTTAAACATTTATCTTTAAGTGACAAGACTGCAGTGACTTTTCACCCTGGTGCTTTTTTTCTACAAAGTCTGTGAATAGCATTTTCTCATTGGAAAGACAACACTGTGAGCTCATCTGCTTTTCTATGAATAAGCTAAAGAAAAAAACTTAGTGCGTAAGCTGCCACTTGCAAATTACAACTGGGTGGGGAAATGGTATGATTCTTGTCTATCACTTCAGAGTAACCTAAATCAGAACGTTCTAGGACAAAGGCATGTCAAAAACAAAATAGCATCTTTCAAGAAGGGAACTAAAAAGTAACAAGATGTACGGACCGAGGACAATGACGGGGTTAGTTGCCCTAAAAAAACTGTAGTAACGTAGATACACACACTGACATTTATTACTGATTCTGTTATCCTGCAAATATCAGGCTGGTTCTTAAAAAACTGATAGCCTCTGTAGTGTCTTCTAGAACATATAACCTATTCAAAAATGAAAGCACTGGAAATACGTTTGTGCCATATATGACATTAGTACAATAATGCAACTCTGAAGACTTTCAAATATCGACTACAATAGTAGCCTTATACACATGCACAGGACATTTTGCTCATCTCAAACAGTACATTTTAAACTCGTGTACTTCACAAGAAACAAAATTAATGGGGAATGTTCATTATGTTACTATAATCCTTTTAAGTTATATTTTATTTTTTTATTTTATTTGAATTGTGTGCACCGGGCACGGTGTGCACATGCAGATTTTGTAGCTGGAAGGTGTTTGAAATCTAGGTGGTGAAGTGACCGATGGTGATCCTCCCAGTGTGGGTGCTGGGAACTGAACTCTGGTCCTCTGCAAGGTCAGTACGTGCTCTTAACCACTAAGCATCCCTCCAACCGCCACACTGCCATAATTCCTACAGTGTGTACAAGGTCAGGAGCAGTAAAGAAACCGTCGGGATCAGAGGACTATTTAGAAGCCTTTGCATTCTCTAAAATCTAGCAGCTAGCTCTATGCAGGAGCCATATGCATGAGCGAAGCGTCCTTTCTTGTGCCATGTTATTGTTTGGATTTTTAAATCACCTCTCTGTTAGACAGTCCGTAACAACATACAAATACCCCATAAAAAATAAATTGGAAAAAAATGTGCTCGTCTTGGTATATGAAGGCGATGATACTGACTCACTGTCCCAGAGGGAAGCCATCTGCTTCACTGGACTCAATCTGGAATTTGGCCAGACACATTCCAATTGCTTACAACCCTTTATTCAGCTGTGGTTACAGATTCTGTTAATCCAGTCACATAATCTCATCTGGTTCTACTCACAACGCGGCGTTCATTCAGGTTCTATGGTGTCCAGGGAAGAGAAGGAAGCTGGACACAGGGACCTGTCCCTAAGCTATGCTTGTACTCCTGAGCCTCCTAAAAGACATCACCAATTCTCATGAAGTGACCAAAGAAAATTCTGCGTGTATGTATTTCAAGTGACTATGAGAACGAACGCAAGTCTAAACACATACCTGTTTGGACTTCCAGACCTCAAGGACTGGCATGCCTGCAATTATAGAATTGGGATCTTCTTGAGCCGCTGAATTCACGGTGTCATTAGCCCAATGACAAGAACCAAGTCAGTGTCTATATTTGAAAACAGAGGGGAGAGACAGAAAATATAAAACACAACAGGTCACTCACATTTCTTTTTAGACAAATTGTATTAATTTTTTAACAATAATAAAACCAAATTCTTAAAAGAGGCCTACTTGTGCCAGGTACTACATAGAACTTTACCAGAAAATGTCATAGAATAGAAACCGGCAGTGGGACCTGCACAGGACTTGTGACTAAAGCCTGTTTTATGATGCTCATCCTTTTGGTGGATCTACCTAATCTGACTTTATAATTCTTTTATTGTCCCCAAATTATCTAGCTATTCACATGATTTTATAAGATCTGAATTCATTTTCAACTCTCAAAATGACCAATTAAGATGCAATCTAATTCAAAAAAAAAAAAAAACAATGTCTAAAAGTCTGTACTGTATTAAAGCTGTGTCCAGTAATTCCTGGAACTGGCTGGTTTTACACATAATTTAACAACAGTTAAATTTAAAAGGGAGCTAAAATTAAAATGGCCTAAATTCCCTCTTTAAGGACTATAATTTAAATTACCTAAGGATGTTGCCAAAAGTGCCATGTGCATCTAGACATACACACAATTTCGTTGTTGCTATTTTTTTTTTCCTAATGAACAGTGTTTTCTTTTTAAGTTTACACTGGATACTTGCCAGAGGGAACGGATCTCATTTTAACAAACATGATCTTGGGCCAAACGTCATTACCGTTCCACATCTACACAATGACAGCTATAAAGTACAGCGCCTTATCTTATGAAGTCCCAGTACTTATAAATGAAGGGGGAGGGAGAAAGGGAGGTGGGGGTGGGGAGAAAAGGAAGGAGGGAGGGCGAGAAGCAGAGAGAAGGAGCACACGAGCTACTTCGATGATCATAACTTGGTACAATGGAAAAAACAGTAAAATTTCAAGACACCAAGAACTCATCCACAGAAGCAGTTCTGTAAATGAGGACGTCGTGGTGAACATGGAGTTCAAGGCTACAAGCTACTGAGAGTGGAGATCTGGATTCAAAAGCCAGATCTGCCGGGGTTTCAGATTCACCTATGCACTATGTCCCGGTGTTCACAGCACCCTTCAGCTGTCACAGAATAAAATTTCACTGTGCTTCTGACAAGGCTACTGTGGCTCACTCAGTGACATCCTCCACTTATATTCATTGTGCACGCACACCTATCATCATTGCATAGCTCTTTATCAAACTGGAAGTCTTTGCTAAGTCCATGATCATATTCTAAATACAGTTCCACTCTGTGCACCATGTTTCAGGGGTAGTTAAAGTCTGCCATCACCCCATTGCTTACCTGGGAAATCACTGTTGATCTCATCCATTTCTAGCACAATATCATAGGGTACTCCCGCCTCGGCCAGGAGCACATTAAGCTGACCGGGCATTCGGCCTGCAACTGGGTGGATTCCAAACCTGGACAGGAGACAAATGAGCAGCTGGCTTTACTTGATAGGCCAAGTGTACAGGGGTTCCAGTGTCCCCTCCAAATCTGCACTCTTGTTCTTGGCACCTCTGCTTTCTCCTAGCTCTATCTGATCTCTGCAAGTAGAAGGGGAATTCGGTGAGATATACGGCCATTCTACAAATGCTGAAGTTGGAAAACCCAATGCCTTAGAACTTATAAACTATAAATTCCTTCATAAAAATAACGCTGTAATTTTGGGACCTTACCCTTCCATATATGTCTTAGGTGCCATGAACTTTCAATAGTATTAATTAAATAATATTCCCTCACATTCAAAGGTATTATGTTTTCTCATGCATGATACTTTCTGATAAGTCCTAATCTCTTAAAATAGTAAGTTAGTCTGGAATTGTTTCCAATTTAAAAGTTAACATTATTCCAACAAATGTTGCCTTAATGTTCAATTGCAGCCCCTGTAATAAAAGGTGGAGAAAAATACTATATACATGGTGTTGAAGAGTCACAATTTTCCAGAGACTAATATAAAACATCACAAAAGAAAAGTGATAGTAACACACTGGAATATTTAAAAGACAGAGGACATAGCACCCAGAGTTCTATAGTTAAAGCAAGAAGACTGAAACATTGATAGGTTTCTTCCAACCAGACACACCATCCTTTGTATATTAATCCTATTTTGTGACCACTATATTTGTCTTTCAATGCTAGGCACCATGCCTGCCACATAGAAAGGGTTCACAGAAAGTGAATGAATGAATTCAGAGAAGAAATGTCATTTGCAGAATCTCTTGGTGGTATTCACCCAACCTCAGCTTTTAACAGGATTGACGGAGGGTAGAAAGGCAGGGAAGAGGCCCTGAGAAGGGAAAGAAGTTCATTTCAAAGTTTGGCTAGAGCTTCTCACCAGCTCGGAGTTGGGAATTCCAGCACAACTAACATTTGCTGTGAAGGTTGCCTGCATAGAAACAATATTCCTTTTACACACAGATATTTCTAATCATAATGTTAAAATGGCAATGAATTATCCTTAAAGATCTAAGCATATAGATCAATCCTTCATCAGAGAAGCTTCTTCTGGAAGTAGAAATGAATACAGAGATCCCTGACCTCAAGCTGTACTACAGAGCAGTAGTGATAAAAACGGCCTGGTATTGGTACAAGACAGGCAGGAAGATCAGTGGAATACAGTTGAAGACCCAGAAATGAACCCACACACCTATGGTCACTTGATCTTTGAAAAGGAGCTAAAACCATCAGTGGAACAAGGACAGCATTTTCAACAATGGTGCTGGTTGAACTGGAGGTCAACATGTAGAAGAATGCAAAATCGATCCATTCTTATCTCCTGTACAAAGCTCAAGACCAATTGGATCAAGGACCTTCACATAAAACCAGATACATTGAAACTAATAGAAGAGAAGGTGGGGGAAAGCTCTGAACACATGAGCACAGGGGAAAAGTTCCTGAACAGAATACCAATGGCTTATGCATTAAGATCAAGGGACCTTAAAATTGCAAAGCTTCTGTAAGGCAAAGGACACTGTCAATAGGACAAAACAGCAACGCAACAGATTGGGAAAAGATCTTTACCAATCCTACATCCAATAGAGGGCTAATATCCAATATATACAAAGAACTCAAGAAGTTAGACTAGAATCAAATAAACCTATTTAAAAATGGGGAAGAGCTAAACAGAGAATTCTCAACTGAGGAAACTCGAATGGCTGAGAAGCACCTAAAGAAATGTTCAACATCCTTAGTCATCAGGGAAATGCAAATCAAAACAACCCTGAGATTCCACCTCACACCAGTCAGAATGGCTAAGATCAAAAACTCAGGTAACAGCAGATGCTGGTAAGGGTGTGGAGAAAGAGGTACACTCCTCCATTGTTGGTGGGATTGCAAGTGGTACAACCACTCTGGAAATCAGTCTGGAGGTTCCTCAGAAAATTGGACATAGTACTACCTAAGGACCTAGCTATACCACTCCTGGGCATATACCCAGAAGATGCTTTAACATGTAATAAGGACATATCTCCACTATGTTCATAGCAGCCTTATTTATAATAGCCAGAAGCTAGAACAACCCAGATGTCCCTCAACAAGGAATGGATACAGAAAATGTGGTACATTTATACAGTGGAGTACTACTCAACTATTAAAAACAATGACTTCATAAAATTCACAGGCAAATGGATGGAACTTGAAAATATCATCCTGAGTGAGGTAACCCAGTCCCAAAGAACACACATGATATCTACTCATTGATAAGTGGATATTAACCCAAAAGTTCACCCAAGTTCACACAGACCATATGAAACTTAAAAGAAGGAAGACCAAAGTGTGGATGCTTCAGTGCTTCTTAGAAGGGGGAACAAAATACTCACAGGAGGAAATATGGAGATAAAGTGTGGAGCAGAGACTGAAGGAAAGGCCATCCAGAGAGAGACTGCCCCACCTGGAGATCCATCCTGTATACAGTCACCAAATACGGACACTATTGCAGATGCCAAGAAGTGCTTGCTGATGGGAAGTTGATATGGCTATTCTCTGACAGGCTCTGCCAAGCCTGAGAATACAGAGCAGATGCTCCAGCCAACTAGCGGGTCCTATGGAACCCTTCTTGAGGAAGGCTGAGGAGCTGAAGGGTTGCAATCTCAGGGGCAACAGTGTCAACTGCCAGACCCGGAGCTCTAGGGACTTGGACCACCAACCAACAGTACAATGGGGACGATGCCTCAGCCACATATGTGGCAGGATGGTCTTGTTGGACATAGTGGGAGGAGTGGCCCTTGGGCCTGCAGGGGTCCCAGTGTAGGGGAATGCCAGGGTAGGAAGGGGGAGTGGGTGGGGGAAGGAGTACCCACATAGAGGCAGGGGGAGGGGGAATGGGATAAGGGGTTCCGGACAGGAGACCTGGAAAGGGGATAACATTTGAAATGTAAATAAAGAAAATATCCAGTAAAAAAAAGGGGGGGGATGAATATAGAGACCCACAGCTGAACAACACACAGAGAAGGAGAGACTTTGGAGTACTGGCCTTAAATCTGATGTCTATATCACAACCCTTCCCTCAAGGGGCTCAGAGATATATGTGGAAGAGGGAAAGAAATTATAAGAGCCAGAGATAGCAGATAACTTCATGGAAACAGCATTTTCCAGACACAAGAGGATAGGCTGTGCACAACAGATACACATACAAACTCAGAGACTATGACAGCACATAAAAGAACTATATATGTTCAAGCCAGAAAAAAATCTCAGAGAAGGGGAAGTAGGTACAGAATCCCAACCCTAGCCAAGAAACTATTTGCAATTGATAGCTCTTTGGAGAGAGAAAGTCAGTTTTCCTTAATGAAATGGCATTGAGTCTCTGGGCCACACTTCAGGGCAGGCGACATGCTCCGGTGTAGTTGCCCAACACAAACGAACTCTGCAAGGCTCTTTAGTTGTTTTTGATGTTGCTCTTGTGTTTCGGGTTTGTTTGTTTGTTTGTTTGTTTGTTTGTTTTTGTAGAGAAAGAAAGAACATGAAGTTGGGTAAGTAGACAGGTGGGAGAGGATGTTGAAGAAGAGGAAAGAGTATCATTTATATATTGTATGAAATTCTCAACAAATAAATTAAAACATCCGGGCAGAGACTTATGTATATACAGCCTATTTTTCCAGCCAAAAACGTCCTTTTAAAAAAAAAAAAAATCCTGCAGAAACCTCCAGTAAAAGACATGGAAGAACACCCCATTATGTAACCGTCATCACTTACGTGTATATCTGACCAAATTAAAAATCCAATCCAAATGATTATCAGAGCCTCTACATACTCTTACACGATCAAAAAGAGAGGAAGGGGTCTAGAGAGATGGCTCTGCAGTTAAGAGCACTTGCCAAGGACTGGAGGCACAGCTCCTAATTCCCAAGGTCATTCACAACCACCTCTAACTCTAGCTCCAAGGTATCTGGTGCCCTCTCCTGGCCGCTGTGCATACTGCACGGATGTGCACCTGCTCCCACAGGACCCAAATGTTTACCTTGAACCAACACAAATAACCTAGGATAATTACAAGATAGCATCTAAGGCTATTAGGATCAGGACATGGATGCGAAGTGAGAATGTATAATTCAGTCCACCAGAGGAATATTAAAAGTCCATGGACTGGGGTTTCCATTTTAACTGACAGCCCAATAGACACTCCATGTTTTTCTTTTAGAATCCAATGCTGTGTGCCTCTTTGGTTCCAAATGTTCATTTAATTTCAATTTGCTTTTGTTTTTAATACTGCCTTTGTTATCTTTAAATTTCTCTGTCTACCATCTTTATGCTTTAATGGTAATGCCTTGGACCAAGTTTAAAAAATTGAGACTCTTAGAATATATTAGCTCTTGTTGTAGCATCTTGATTAGCTACAGACTGCATAAAGACAATATTTCTGTTTGGCTAGCTGTGAAGGATAAATAATCACCAGCCTAACCATCATGTTACAATGACTATCCCAAAGGAGGGATCATTTTATATATCTGTTTGCATAATAATTTATTACCCTGAGCTTTGGGGCTCTATGTTTGGAGCAAACTACATGTAACATTATTAAAAGAGAATGCCAATGTTTTGAGAGAAATAACAGAACACACTCAAATCTGTAGAAATATATAATGCATGCTGATGAGTCAACATGAGTTTATAACCATTCTGGCCCTTGTGGTTGGCTAATCTCCAAAGTACATATTAAAATTAATTGTATTAGACACAGGTTGGCCATAACCAGCAATTTCCACGAACTGACTGGCCAAAGCTCATCAATGATCCATCATCACATGAAGAATATCCAGAATTCTAACACAGAAAGACTACCAGCCTTTTGGTTCTTCCCTTTGGAGAAGGAAAATGATCCTCTATTATGCACATACTTTAAAAGCTGAGTCAGCGATCCTGACCACAACAGGACTCTACAAAGGGAAACTAACGGCTAACATGGAATCACAGACAGATCATCCACGCACCCAGGACTTTCCTCAGCTCCTCCACCTACACCATTATGACACATGGGCATCACTGTGCTCTTCTCAGCAGCAGTTCCTTGACCATAGGAGCCATGTGTTGCTAAGCAGTGGCCACAATCCCCACGCTCTACCTCAGCCCTCAGTTAAGGAAGGAGGGTTTAAACAGCATATCCCAAGAAGACACCTGGTTGATAAAATTCTAAGTCTCTTTCTAAAGCAAAAATTTAGGGTTCGGGTAGCAGTTAGAAGTTCTCATTGCATGGGCCTTTGGACAATTGACTTAAACACCCCCTTGGTTATCTCATGTGGATAATGGGGCTGGAAGGAAAACCTCTATGAAGGGTTGTGTGATCTAAATAGGAGAGTTAACAAAGAACTTCACCTACAAAGAGCTTTACACCAGCACCAAACCAAGGCTTTAGTAACTGTGATGGTTTGAACATGAATGGCCTTTCCATAGGCTCATACATTCGAGTGCATGGTTATTGGGGAATGACATTACTTGAGATTACGAGTGTGGCTTTGTTGGAGGAAGTGTGTCACTGGGGGTGGACTCTGGGGTTTCAGAAGCTCATGTCAGGCCCCGTGTCTCTTTCCTCCTATTGCCTGTGGATTCAGATGAAGAACTGTCGATTACTCCTTCAGCAGCATGTCTGTCTGTGTGCCGCCATGATTCTCACTATGATAAAAACAGACTAAACCTCTGAAACTGTAAACAAACTTCAATTCAAAGCTTTCTTAAAAAAGAGTTGCTGTGATCATGGCGTCCTGTCACACAATAGAACACTGGCTAAGACAATAACCCAGTATTACAGTATTCTGTTCAAATATGCCTTGGTAATAGAAATCTTCATCATGTTCATCAATTAAGTGTATATTTCCTAATGTTCACATATTTCAAAACAACTCACTTTTTTTTTCCTTACAACAAATGGGTTTTTTTTTTAAGCTTTTCTAATTTTTACCTTGAAATGCTAACATTGTATATAGTAAATATTCATATGGTGCCCCAAAGTAGGAAGCTCTTTGTACTTGTACAGAAACTGAAGGAGGGGCCATTTGGAGACCATTCCACCTGGATTCCATCCCATGTGAAGTCACCAAAGGTAGATGCTGATTTGGATGTCAGGAAGTGCATGCTGACAGGAGCCTGATAAGCTGTCTCCTTAGAGGTCTGCAAGAGTCTGACATATTCAGAGGCGGATGCTCACAGCTAACCATTGAACTGATCAAGGGGTTCCCAATGGAAGAGTTAGAGAGAAGACGAAGGAGCTGAAAGGGTTTACAGCCCCATGAGGAGAGCAACAATACCAACCAACCAGAGCTCCCAGGGTCTAAACCACCAGCCTGGGAGCACATAAGGGGGGACCCATGGCTCCAGCTCTGTATGTAGGGGAGGATGGCCTTGTCTGGCATAGGTGGGAGAGGAGATCCTTGGTCCCATGAAGGCTGGATGCTAGTGTGGGGAATTCGAGGGTGGGGAGATAAGAGTGAGGGGGTGGGGGAACATCCTCATAGAAGCAGGAGGAGGGGGATGGGATAGGGGTTTCCTGGGGGTAGGGGGGAATGGGGTAACGGGGATAACATCTGAAATGTAAATAAAATATCCAATAAAAAAAAAACTAGAGAAATGAACAGCAATATAGATTAAATCCAATAATTATGAACATTGAACATTAGACTCGCTGGGAACTTGGTGATAGCTAATATTCACATGCATGTTGATGCTGATGGAGTCAAATTTCTAAAGTCTACAGATACCAGTAGGCAAAAAGTATTCATTACTTTATTTGACAGATACATAAACATCATCACTGAAGTCAGTGTAATCTCTGCAAGTATCTCTCAGCACTTTTTGTTATTTTTGTCTTTCAACTATAAAAATTAGAGTCTTTGATGGAACTTTATGTAACAAAGAAGCTTAGCCCTCAGTTACCAATTAAAAATAGGCTCAAGCCCTTTGGGGGGGAAGGGGAATGGAGCAATGTAGAGAATGAAACAACCCAATCTTCTGAGCCTTTTTAATTAGCCAAGAAAAAAATAAAAACAAGTAAGAATGTACACAAAACTGTTCCTGAATATCAAGTAACTGCGTAAAATCTGGGAAGAGAACAATTCAAAAGTACCATTTTTTTTAAAGCTTCTTTTATCATCCATGATAACATGAGCTCCACTTTTGCAGTTCTTCGCAACCTCACATTAGATTTTAAATGTCATATGTTTTAAAGGAGATTCGACATCAATTCCCATGATGACAGACTTTGAAAACAGTATGTCCCAACCCGGGTTCACTGTAGCAGTTGTTCTGTGCGTGGGGGGCTATTAAAGGTTATAAAACATTCCCCTACATGGGTCCGACCACAACCATCCAAATAAACCCTATTTTCCTGTTGACATTATGGCAATGTCTGTCTAGGTCAGCTATGAATCATGAAGAATAGTTTATTGACTTGAACGTCCTAATTCACAAGTAGACAAAGAAACTAAGTAGAGTGGGGGCTCCTTCCTGAAGCCTCTAGTATTTTCTCCAGCTGTAAATGATGAAGTTTCAAATATCAAAATGCTCCCTAGACATTTTTTAAAGACATACTTCCATATTCTTCAACTACTTGGTTTTAAGTCTTCTTAGTCTGTTACAAAAATTGTTTCCATAGTTAGTATTATCGAAGGGTTAACTATTGAAATCCTTTATGGTGATTTTCATTTTAAAAGCAAACTGTATAAGGGAAGCAATGCGTATTGACAATATCTTGGAATTCTGCCTTCCCAAATCCATCGCCTCACAATTTTCTTAAGTATTTTGGAGACTGGTAAATTAGGAAAAAGGCAAAGAGAAAAGTAAAAAGAGGATTCATTTGCTGGAAATCTACTTCTGTTTTAAAACCATAAATATTTCTAAATCATTAAAACTGTTGTTTTAACTCCTACTGGGTTGCCTCGTCCAGTCTTGATATGAGGGTATATGCCTAGTTTTACTGTAACTTGCTAAGCCAGGGTTGATATCCCTGGGAGACCTGCTCTTTTCTGAAGGGAAATGGAGAAGGAGTGAATCTTGGGGAGTGGAGAGGAACTGAGAGAAGTTGGGGAAAGGGAACTATGGTCAGGATGTATATGACAGATAGATAGATAGATAGATAGATAGATAGATAGATAGATAGATAGATAGATAGATAGATAGATAGTGGGTGGGTAGATGGGTTGATGGATGAATGAATGGAGAGATAGAGAGATTTTTTTTAAAACTGTTGTAAATACTTGTAATTTTATGTTGCCTCGGTATCCACTTGGAAGACAGTGCTATCATATTCAGGAATGCAGCTTAGTCAGCCTTGACATGTTGCAGCTTTCTGCCTCCTGCTCCCTGAGGCTGGTACAGATCCATACCTACACAACCGAGCTATGCTGCAGTCTCACTGGAGCCATAGATTCCTAAGCACTTGCTCTAACCTCACAAACTAGAGCTCCTCACAGAGAAACTGTTCAGGTCCTGCCTTGAACCTTAGTAAAGATCGGGCTTCTAAGCATCTATCTCTGTCACCTCAGCTGCTGGGCTGATAGTTTCCCTTCTAATCTTCCCAATTTACCTTAATCTACACTCCTCTTCTCTCTGGGATTTGTAAGTAATAAACTGTTTCCATGATATCACACTATTTGTTAGACCTCTTCTTCTGTCTGACCTGACCTACATACCCTCTTCATTCTAGAGACTGGTCACCATGATAGGAATATACTGGGTATGTATCTGTCAAGAGGCACAAGGGCACCAACCTATAATGAACAAGATTTCAGACTGGCCATTCAGGCATTAGCACATCCATCATGGAAACAATGTCTTATGAAAGGCACACTATAAACAGCCACTGCCACCTGTTAAGATTCTCACCAGGTCAGGGCTAGATTTAAATGCACTCTTTTAACAGTTGCTGAGGAATTTTAATCCAGCATCATGGCTTCTGTGGCAAAGGATCACATCCACAGGCCTTCTAGGTCTATATGATCCAGCTGGAATGCAGTTTCTGGATTATAATATGATCTTGTTAGAATACAGATATGCCCTTAGTACACACCTTTAATCCCTAACAGTGAAGGTCAGGTTTGTTTGTAAAAGAAAGCAGCCATGTTTGAAAGTGACATCTAATTGAGGGACAAAGTGATGAATCAGAAAGATTTGATATCTATCTATCTATCTATCTATCTATCTATCTATCTGACAGACAGAACAAGATAGGCACAGAAGAAGACAGAAAAAAACCATAGAATGAGAAGGAGCCAAAAGATTAGAACATATTGCCAATGTTAGCATGAGGCCAAGCTGAGCAATTCAGTCAGGAGCCCAGAGAAGCCAGATTAATTCAGTCATCTTGGAAGATTAGACTGTATAGCAACTAGAAGCTTCCAGGTCTATGTCTAGGTAGTTAGAACAGAGAAAGGAACGCTCTGCGTATCAGCATAGCTTAGGCCCAGCTCTTTTTTTTTTTTTTAGATAGGGTTTCTCTGTGTAGACCTGATTGTCCTGGAACTCACTCTGTATGTAGACCAGGCTGGCCTCGAACTTAGAAATCCGCCTGTTAGGCCCAGCTCTTATCTCATTCCATCATCTGAGGAGATAAAAGTGAGGTCTATATGACAGAGACTCTAAATCCAAATTAGAGGAAGATCACACCTTAATAGTAAATTAGACTTTAAAGATCTTATGACCTTAAAGCCATCCTAGGAGAGGAAACGGTTATTTGAAGTTACATCAGTTATGTATACATACATGGTGTTCTGTCCCAGAATGTGTTAGAAATCCCACTGTGAATACAATAAAAAGTCCTTGAAAGACCTCTTTATTCTATATTTGCATGTGACAATAATCTATTCTGAAGAGGGTCCCTGGAAATAATAAAAGAGTTCGTTACTGGAGTCAGTAGTTTTACGTTTTAGTTACACATTTCTCCTGTAAAAAATATGGCAGACTGAAAAGAGGTCTTTTGGTCTATCGAGTACTTATCCAAACCTTTGTTACTGACAGTCACAAGTTCCTTAAAAACACAAAGGGATTTTTTTGGTAATAATTTTAGCAAATTGTTTTGAAATAAAAACCTTCTAAAATATGAGGTCAGCATAGTAAATGTTACCCAAATCATCTTTGGTCACTACCAAGACAAGCTGGGTGGGGCTAGTCTTTTTCATCAGAAGAGAAGGTGGTAATGACAAGACAAAAATATTCATGTCAGGGCAGCTGCTGTCATAAAAATCAATCACAGAGAAACATCACGCAGTCACTCGCCGTGGCTAGGTTTCCTAAGTTAAACACAGATACTGCACTTTCTAACATGCTCAGCACTGTTAGAAGTTAGACAGTCACTCACATGATTCTAAATGGAAAGAAACACTTCATCCAATTTCCTGTGGCTTTCCAGCATTGGGATTATGCTTTGTACCTCCCTTCATTTGAAGTCAATTAAGAGTTGAACTACTACTCTGGTTGTGATATCTGGTGTCCATTCATATTTTTTCCTTGTTCAGAAAAACAAATGTTATGCAAGTCGAAGAGCTTATTGAAAGGGTCCCATAATTTGACTCATATAGAATAATGGACCCTGTTCTTCTAGTAGACGTCAAGAAATGCTTGACAGTCTACAGCCATGTTTTCCATCTGGACCATGAGCATATAACATCAGAGTACCCAAAGAGATAAGAAGTCCTCCAGGTAGATCAGATGCAACCCAGACAGTCTTTGCTCACCAATCTGGAGAGGGTAGAAGATAGTCAAACCCCAAATGATCTGGAGAGAAGGCTGAGACTATCAAAACCCTTCACTGGGTTTTGGTAATAATTTTAGCAAATTGTTAAATGTGCCTGCACTCATGTCTCTATGGGGGTGTTGGACTTCGGAGTTACAGACAGTCACAAACTGCCATGTGGGTGCCGGGAATTAAACCCCAGTCCTCTGGAAGAGTAGTCAGTGCTCTAAACTACTAAACCATCTCTCTATCCCCTCACTGGCACTCTTCATCTGGGGGACTGCTGACCATCCAATACAAGGGGTTCAAATCTAGTAAGTGCATGTACTTGCTTTCCTTCCCCTCTCTGATGCCAAAGGTTTACTGATTGAACAACTGCACAAACAACCTCGCTCTCACCTTCTTCCCACTATGCTTTGCTTTCTTTTTACAACAGCAACAACAGGAAGTTTAATAGGCAACACCTGCCCCGACCTTTGTCTCTTGTGCTGAGGACGAACCTTTTCATCTTACAGTATCCGAAAGCTTATAACAGAAAGCATATACAGAGGAAGGCCAACACTTCATAAATTCAGAAGGAAAAGCACATTAATTAAAGTTAGAAAGCACAATAACAAGGAAGCAAACTTAAGGCTTTTTAAGTTCTGCTGTTGGCAAAGCAGTCCTCTATTTCTCAAGAAAACTGGTTCTATGCTTTTCAAGCAGGCAAGTCAGCCAAGTACAAGGCAGCAGAAGCACTAGCTAACTCATGTTTACCAGTAACCTACGTTACTTCTCTTCCTCTTTTCAGTTTGCATCTGGATTTGCCGGTTAGAAACGTCCTACAGGCATCCCCCTTCTCAGAGGAGAAGGGATTGGGGGAGGTGCTGAGAGGAGGTGACGGCTTAGATCAGGATGTAAAGTGAATAAATAAATACATTAATTAATTAATAGGAAAAAAAAAAGAAGAGATGTCCCCCAATTCAGAATTGAATCCTAAAATCCTACTACCTAACCTCTCAAGGGAATGTAAGCCCTGTAGCACTGTGGGTCGTTTCAATGTGAATGGTCCCCATAGGCTCAAATGTTTGAAAGCTTAGTCTGCAGTTAGTGGACCAATTTGGGAAGGATGAGGAGGTGTGGTCTTGCTGGAGTAGGTGTGGTCTTCTTGGAGTGGGTGTATCACTGGGGGTGGGCTTTGATGTTTTCAAAAGCCCATATTAAACCCAACCTCAATCTCTCTCTCTCTCTCTCTCTCTTCTCTCCCACCCCTCCCACCTCCCCCTCTCCCTCTCCCTCTCTCTTTCCCTCTCCTCCTCTCTTTCTCTGTGCCTACTGCCTATGGATCAGGATGCAAGGTGCCCAGGTACTGCTCCACTGCTATGTCTGTCTGCTTCCTGCAATTATGATCACAGACTAACCCTCTGAAACTACAAGCAGTTCCCCCAAAGAGCTGCCTTGGTCATGGTTTCTTCACATCAATAGAACAGTAACTAAGATAAGCACTAAGAACTTGGATATTTTATTCACTGATCTATCCCCAGGAACTAGAAAAGTATCTGGAATAAAGTACTACACAGTTATTTGTTCAGTGATGGATCATCAATATGAATAGTCATATCCTTAAGAAAGGAGTGCTACAAACTATCATGAGACTGCCAGATAATGTTGATCACTATTCAAATCCTCTACTAGATCATTCATCTGGCCCACAGTGCATTCCCTTCAGAAGCATGTGCCTTTATAACATCACAAATCTGCATGTGGTAGCCTTTCTGTGCCCTAAACATAATGCATAATAGAAACCTGAACTTTCCCTGTTTGAATCTAGTTAAAAGACTCAAAATATTTCCTCTTAAAGTGTGCTGAGGAACTGATTTCTTAGAGGAAAAAAGCATACATTTAAACCATAGCTACATGATATAAGACAGTAAAGCACTGTTAAGCTGCAAACATCATAGGCAAGTTGGTATGTTAAATGAAGTAGTTCAAATGCACACACACACATTTTTTTAAGCCTGAAAACAGTTTACGTTACTAGTACGGATAACTGAAAATGTTCCCTGAGCAGCATCCTGCTTTATTCTCCTGGATCTACTCACCTTACAGTGACACGCTAAGTGGAATTCACTTTAAAATGTTCAAAAACCAGCATATGTTTTGTAAGCTGACTGACTAAAGACTGAGAATCTAATGATATCTTAAGCACTAACTTTTCATGACATTGGTGACCCGAAATGGGTTCTTGTCATGAAATGCCGTGTGCTTCGTTATAACCTCAAGCCTCGGCGAGCATGTTATGACTGTGGCCAGAGCGAAGGAAAACAGTAGTGTCTCTAAGTCAATCATGGGCCATGAAAGCCAGACAGAGTGTATGACAGATGCGATTTCTCTTGGCACCACTGGGGCGTAACTAATTGATGACAATCGTATGTCCATATTGGCACATTTCCACGGGGGAAGTGTGTGAATATGTCACTGCATCTGGATGTTAGGCATGCTGGGGTCCTGAGGCACAAAGACCTACTAAACCCAGGGGCCCAGCAGCTGTACTCAATGAACACCGTGGGCGCTCTGCTGAGTGATGAAAGGGTGAAATTACCACGAACTGTAAATACAGATTTATTTCATTAAAATACGAGGTAACCACGACAGCAACCTCTCATTCAGACATGTGCCTCTTTATAAAAAAAAAAAAAACCCTACATCATGTGTGTGTGTGGTGTGTGTGTGTGTGTGTCTGTCTGTCTGTCTGTGTGTACTTTGTTAATAAAAATTTTCATTTCCCCTATAAAAAGATGATGACACACACATAAATTAAGAGTTTACCTGATTTCCTTAGTAAAGGAAATCCACAGAGAAACTAAACTGGGAAAGTGTGACAAACTGCTGTCATCGTGTTTAGAAGAACAGTTCCTTTCCATTTCATTCAACTGAAAAAAATCCAAAATCCCATGTCACAGAGCCTACACTGGCTGGAAATCCAACACATGATAGTGAAAAGTATGCTTGTCATATGTAAGTCCATCTTGAAAACAAAAGGCAGATGAACAGAAGCCAATATCTATAACTCACAACTAGTGAAATCAGACTAAATAATAATTTTATTCGGATTCTACATTATGAGTTATAAGTGAGGGGGTAGGTAGGGGCACATCCTCATAGAAGCAGAGGAGGGGGGATAGGATAGGGGGTTCCGGGGAGGGGGAATAGAGTAAGGGGATAACATCTGAAAAGTAAATAAAATATCCAATAAAAAATAAATGTAAAACTTAATAAAGAAAACAACAAAATCAAAAAAAAAGTGTTTTCAACAATTATGTAAATCCACGGGATGTTTTAACAAAAGGTTTCTATTATATTCACAAAATCGCTTCAATAATCTATAACTTATAGCTGGGTAATCCCTTATAGATGTATAATTAAATGTCTTATGAACCTTAAATAATTACTCTTCCTATGCAGAAGTACATACACAATGATTTTTCTATATATGTTTGTGTTGTGTCTCTCTTTCTCTGTGTCTCTCGTGTGTGTCTGCGTATGTGTCTGTGTGCATATGTCTCTGTGTATCTGTGACTTTCTATGTGTGCATGTGTGTGTGTCCGTGTTTGTGTCTGTGTGTCTCTGTGGGTTTCTATGTGCACATAGGCCAAAAGTCAAGAAACCGTCCACCTTACTGTAATGAGGCTTGCCAATTCGGCTAGGCTCACCGGCCAGTGAGCTTTCAGGATCCACCAGTCTCTACCTCCTCAGCTCTAGGCTTACAAGCACATGGCGTCATGCCCGCCTTTTCACATGGGTGCTGAAAATCAAACTCAGACCCACATCCTTGTGCAGCAAACACTTTGCCTACTGGGCTACACCTCGGCCCTTCAGATAGCGAGCTTCAGTTCCGCGTCTACTCTCCTAATGCGGAACTGATTTTCTAAGCTGTCTTATTAAATTCGGCTGATCAGTGAATAACAAGAGAGGTATGCCACAGCCAGGCCGCCTTCGCTGAGGAGAACCGAAACACAGAGGCCATCTCCCATGCTCTGTTTCACTGCCATCGCCACTCAGCCCCTAAACACTCACATGGTGATGGGAGCCATTACTAATATATTGGACTTTTTCACATGTGGATTGAATAAAGAAAGTTGTTTCCGTTTTAGGAAAACCATACAAGGCTCTTTAACACATCCATCTCACCTGTAGGCTTGCAAGTGCTTTGAAATGGAAGACTATGGCTAAGAAAGAAATAATAGCTTAATCACTGATATGAAATAAGAATAAAAAGCCAAAAAAAAATGAGTCCTTTTTAAATACTTTGATGAAAAACTAAAGTCAATGACTTTTCTCATCTCCAATTTATTTAATATCATCACCAAATATGAAAATCCTCCGAATCAGAACAATGTTCTGCCATACAATGTTCCTACCATAAAACAGCATCTTGACACTTCATGCACTGAAAAAGCACACACCATAGATTTTTGGCAGGGATGGAGCCGTGATAAAGGGTGGGAAAAAGTTAAATTCAGCTGATATTAAGACCGTGTAAGTGACCTCTGACCTCCTTTATGAATGAATGTCCCATCCATTTATGATTCTAAAGGAGGCATAGATGGGTCCACTTTCTCGTCTGCCCCAAGACAAAAGCATACAGTTGACATTTAAAAGGAATTATTAGTCACAGACATTAACATCCACAACGCACCAATCCCATTCAATGAATTATCTTGAGACTCTTATTTATGGTACCAAGTCAACGCAACTGCTAGCAATCCAGACATGAAGAGCAGTGTTCCTATGAGGGAAGAGCTCAAGAGCTGTCTTTCTTAGATGCCAGGAAACAATGTCCCTTCGTGGGGACTCAAGAGAGGAACAGAACATAAGCTCAGTACTGCAACAGTCATTGAGCTCTTCCTCCAAGAATCCTGTTTTTGTGTTCCTTGAGATCCATGGGGAATGACCTAGGTGTGCACCGTCCTCCACTCCTCTGCCTAACACCCTCCCAAGAACATCCAATGCTCAAAAGGCAAGCAGCAGCAACAGCAACGCTCTGAGCCTGGGGCTTCTTGACACCTTCGTCTCTTCCCCTAGGGTCACTTTTTAAAGTCCCCACTATGCCCTTCTCTTCACACCCACAAATTTACACACATTGCACTAACCTGACTTTTTTGCCTTGTTCAGTAAGCATCTTCACCAAATCGGCAATGGGGTACTGAGCTTTAGCTGCACAGAGCCCATATCCTGCGAGGGAACATAAGCAACACAAAAGAATGTAGTTTTATCTTTGACATCTTATAGATTATAACCTCCCTCTTGATCAAACCATACTTCTATGACAACGTGGGCAGTTAACTGGATTAAATGAAAGTGGACTTATAGTCTGGACTTTTTGAAACTCAAGATCTAATGACGCCCTCCTTAATCTCTCCGTAAGTCTCATGCTTCAGAATGTCCCTGCTACACTCCATGTGCCTATACTAGTCCATGCCCACGCCCATGGGTTTTTCAACTCTGGATATTTGTCTTTGATGTCATTGTAGCCCTATGTGGCTCGCCCCTGGCTTTGTTACTTACTATTCCTCCTCTAATACCTTGACTAGTTTTTCTTCTTCTGTTCTCCTTCTTAAATAGTCACGTCTATCCCTTGAGGCTTTCGATTTGTCCCTGCCTCTCCTTAAATCTTAGCTCACCTCAGGACTCAAGCAACTGTGCCAAGTCCTCCTGGTTCGACCTGAAGTTGAGCTCCAGTATAGCAAGATCACTGCCCAAACCTAATGCCTTCAAAGAAAAAGAACTAGAAACCCTTCTCTTCCAACTCTACTCCCATATTTAAATAAATAAATGTGGTCCTTTCCGCTTGAGGTTTGTAGAGGTATAACCAAGAATGTCCACTACTCCTTTCTCCCTTAACTCCAAGACTGTGTACATTGACCCACATCTGTTACTTTTCTAGTTCTTCTTGCCAAATGCCAACTCTTTGCTCTAGCCATGATCTCTGCCTTCTCCTGCCCACAACAGCACCCATCCTCTAAGGCTCAAAACAATTCCTAACTTCCTTAGGTTCCTCTTTAGGGAAAAAATATTGTCTACACAGTCCAGTTTGGCCACTGTCAGAAAACACTTAGCATTATTTATTTCCCTATCTGACTTCTAAACTGGGATAGACAGTTCCTGAAGGAAAGATGCCACGTCCTGTCCATTGTCATACACTTACACACAGGCATAGCCTCTCAATAAGTCACACTGTTGCCTTTTGGCTAGGACAATTCACTATGCAGGTATGGCCCATACATTACAACATATTCCCACACACTAACTGCCAACAGTCGTCTCGGCTCTGTAACAACCAAAACCTACCATTCAAATGTCTTAAAGAGTAATACTGCCTGTATTGAGGTGCATATTAAAGATATCAAATTGGCCTTATATTTGTTATTTTTATCGGACTACACTCTCAATCAGTAAATTGCCCACGTGTCAAGTCAGTAGTCTTTCTTCATGGAAAACTCCCATAATGGCATGAGAGTTAAAATCTTAATCTGACATTCTGTGACAAACACGAAAAATCAAACCCAGTCATACACATTAGGAACCGTGACCTAAGAGATATTAAATGACTTGGCCTATATTATACAGGCTGTTAGAGGCAAAATTAAGGACAAAAGTGACATATCGGGACTCCCGTGACAAGTCCACCACTTTAACCAGCCAAGACTACAAGTACAAGATGAGCTCTTTCTTCTAAGTCATACTGTCTAACATGGTCAGGAACCACTCACTAAGCCTGCATAATCCCTAATAACCATCTAGACATCTGTCCAACACCCACAGGGGACTGTAGTCCTCACCTCTCTTCACTTTGCAACCAATGGAGACCACTTCAGAAAACCACAGAGATTCTTGATAAACTCCTAAACAAATGGTTTTCAAAAAGAGACTAACACTTACTGGGTTTAGTGAAAGAGTCAGACACTTCCACATGCTATACCTAACTTAATACTACATGTCCTAAAAGTAACAATAAGTAAGGCTCAACAATAGCTTAGCATGTGTACAGAAGCTCAAAACGATGGCTAGAATCTGCTACATCAATTGATAGACTATTTATGTTATTCTAAAATATTGATCTAACTGAGAGTGCCCAGTATTCTCATTCAATGACCATTTTATGGCTACTGTCTCCATTGTGTTTTCAAATAAGGAGGTCCCTGTGGCTAGTCAGGCCATAGGCCCTAGAGGAAAACCCACTACTATTATGCAGCTAAAGGGACATGGTATTAAACTGACTTCTAAAGACTTATCTTGATTCCCATAGATCAATGTATCTCTCAGTCCTCATCAGTGAAGCTTCTACTTACACCGTCATTAACTGAGTGACTCACAACTGCTTGGGGTACAGAGAATAAGAGACGGCAGAAAGCTGAGTTAGATGGAACCTATTTACTGCAGCCATTCCTCCCAAGGCTCAGGGATCATGGTAGAAGAAGCAGAAAGTATCAGTAGGAGTCAGAAGTGACAGATGACTACAAGGAAACTTTATCTTCTGGGCACAGCAGGGCAGCTGCTCATACAAATTCACAGTGGTTGTCACAGCATGCACAAATCCTATGCAAGCCCAAGTCAGACTAAATCCCAATGGGGGGGGGGGGGGCGGGTATGTAATCCCACTCCTAGCCATGCAGTTATTGACAACAGGTAGCTGCTGGAGAGGGGGCCCTGGTAAGCCAACCATGCTCCGGTGGAAGACCACACAACCACCAATACTTGGGTAGCACAAATGCCTTCATGAGTTCAGAAGAAAAGAGAAGGGTAGGTGAATAGAGAAGGAATAGATCTCAGAAGGACTGGCAATGAATATGATCCAAACTTGTATGAAATTCTCAAAGAACTAATAAAAAACCTTTAATGGGGAGGTTTCAACGTACCTTTTTCCTATCAATATAATCAATCACAACAGCCATTGTATGTTGTTTAGGTTTTCTATGTTTTACTTTTATGTGTTTTTTTACCTGGAGTAATAACGATGCTGTTAGCTTCCCGGATCATCTCAACTGCATTGTCAAGGTTGATTTCTGTATGGGTGCCAGAAATCTCCATGGGTTTTCCACCAGCTGTTGAAGAAGTGCCATAGCCTCCAAGGATTACATTAGCCAGGGAGCGATTCATTGCCTAAAGAGCAAAGTCAGCAACTATGAGAGTCCGATCCATGGAATTCTTTGAGAATAGCATAAATTTTATGTATATGAACTTCAACATCATTGTAAAGGAATTTGTTTTAACTATTTAAAGAATTTTAGCCAGGGGTGGCTCCGAAAATTATTTCAAAACAAAAAAATAGAGATATCTAAGAACCCTATCAATTTTCCAACCTGGTTAATTACACACTAATATGTTTTCAATATAACAAAAAAAATATTTTAATGCAAATTACATATAAAATATAGAAATTAATGAAATTTTGGATGTACTATTATTGTCTAGATACTGAATAAGAAACTTCTCTCTCCGTATTTATATGTACTTTACCAGAGTGAAAGAGGATGAGAGATTTGCAAGAAGAAAATTTTTCATGAAAAGACCTTATATATCTCTCCAGTAGATTCTGCTACTGTAGCCAAGCTGTCAAAAGACAGCTAGAAGGAATCCAAATGATAATTATACATTTCGTTTAGAACTTCACAGCTTTCTGCATTCAAGAAAGAAAAATGGACACTCACGCTTTCCAAATCTTTTACAGGCCCCATGAAATCTTATACCTGATTGTCACAGAAGCAGACAGACTCATCATTAGGATTCTAAAACATCTCGCCTGCAAGGAGGCAGATAAGCAAAGGGGATGCACTCTTTCAGTCTGTGCCTACCCTTTTCTCTAGGAAGATAATCTCAGGAAAGAATTCAGAGAAAGCCATCTCTCACATCTCCGGGTGTGCTCACATATGATCATCCATGAATGAACCTTTACAATACCCCGATTAGACTGTAAGACAGGAAGTGTTCTAGTTTTGTAAAGGATGTGGTAAAAGGGAGAGAAACTAGATGTTTTGAGGAACAAAACACATTTTAAGAATTCAAATTACTTAACTGTTTTAGTTAGGGTTCCTACGGCTGTGATAAAACACCATGACCAGAAGCAACTCGGGGAGGAAAGGGTTTATTTTGCTTACACTTCCACATCACAGTTCATCACTGAGAGAATTCAAGGCAGGAACTGAGGCAAAAGAGAAGCCATGGAGGAAGGTTGCTTACTGGCTTGTTCCTTATTGTGTGTTCGGTCTGCTTATTTAGAACACTCAGGACCACCAGCCCAGGGGTAGCACCTACAGTGAGCTGGACCCTCCCACATGAATCACCAAATCAAGAAAAATGCACCACAGACTTGCCCACAGACCAGTCTGGTGGGGGCATTTTCTCAATTGAGGTTTCCTCTTTCAAAATGACTCTGGCTTGTATTAAGTGGACATAAAACTAGCCAGCACACACACTATTCATGAATCAGAGATTTTTATATGATGAGTACTTCATGGGAAGAAAAAAAATCTTTACAATCTATTTTTTATGATTGTAATCCACTATATCGCTTAAAGCTTACAGTTATCAATCTATTACTTTTTCAAAGACAATACTGTACTTTAAATTTTTTTTTAAGAAGCATCCAGAAGTCTCCAATAATAGCCCATCAGAAAAATGGCAGGGTTATCCATACAACAATAACGAGGCCGGTGACAACCTTGTAGAGAGCTTTACACAGCTGGGGAGGTCTAGCAATAAGAAAGAGGAAGGCGGAATGTGGGAAATAGCCACACTTTAATAAATAACATAAATTTCAAAGATGATGGATAAGGGGATAAGAGAAATTTTGATGTTTTGAATTAACATCCTAATCTCAGCCGGGCAGAAAGTTTATAAACTTCTGAATAAAAACACTGAAGCAGTCATAACTGGGACTCCCCAAACATTCAACTTTTGATGTCTATGAATCTTTTCCCGCTTTGATTACAAGATTCTGAGATTTAACTCTCAAAAGATGTGTTCTACTAAACTCTTGTCATTAAAAATTAAACTGAAAAGCCTATGGTGTGTGTGGGCGGGGGAGCAGGCTGAAGAGATGGCTCTGTGGTTGAGTGGTTGTTGAGCAAGCATGAGGATAGAAGTTTAGATCCCAGTTACCACCACCCTACCCCCAAGAACTATACATGGTCCCACACAATGCAACCTCAGCGCTGGGAACCGAGCTCCAGACTCAGCATGAGCCCCTACCTCAAAGAATCAAGGCAGAGAATGAGAAATGAAGACCCAGTGCCCTCTCTGCCCTCCATACACATAGGCCGTGCTCGCCCCACACACCCATGTGCATATATCATACATGCACAAAACAACTCAGATGTTGAGGTTCCCATTGCAGAGAACTTTTCTCCAGTGGACAGAGAGCCCGCTTGGCTTTACAGCAGAGCCAGCCGAGCACAGAAGCACACAATGCAGAGACCGTGTGTGAGGACGGGAGCATTATCATTCTAACTTGGCTTAAGAAAAAGCATTATTCCTCCTATAAAACTGAACAGGGGAGGAGGGGAGGATTTCTGAGGACATTTAATTAAAGTGCACTCACTTGGGATGGAGCTTGGGAGAAAAAAAAAATTAGTGGTTTAACAATCAAAATCTGCTTGTTTAAACACATAAGCAGAATTATATCACCATTGTACTAATTCCAAGTGGTCTCTTAAAATTACATTACTTTTCATCTCTTAATTTACTATTGCAACATTGTGTTCACAACAAATGTTTAGGGTTTACGGCTTTGTGCCTCTTCAACCCCCCCTTATTCTAGTCCCTTCCTTGTGTAATTCATGAGACTATCCTGTGGCCACTTATCCACAGATTGAGGGCTTCCCAGATTCTAAGACCAAAAAAAAAAAAAAAGGTTGTCACACTGTTCAAGACTGTTCCTTTTGAGCTAATAAGTCCTATAATGAAAGTTATGTTCTACATTAAAGAGATCATTAACTCCCATAATTCCAGCGACCCTGAAAGAAATTAGTCTGAAGACAAAAGGAAAGGTCATAAAAACACCCGAAACTGAAGCAACAGCAATATATACCATTTAGTGCTGTCTCTTGTCTCGATGTTCTGTAGATATTGATCAATCAATCACAAAGAAAAATAAAATAAAATTCTACTTGGCCTGGCTTTTGACCTACTTCATCACACTCTAACTCCACTTGAAAAGAAAGATGAGAAGGATTTTTTTCCTTGTCTGAAAAAAAAAAAAAAATGCTTTCCCAGTTTGGGAAGAGCTCCATTGCCCAGGCACTAGTGCAGGCAGAGGTACTACAGAAGCGTAAGGGCCTTGACGACTATAGCCTGGCATGAAGCAAATCAGGGAAAATGTTGACCTCTTTCCGTTTCTATTATATGGCTTGTTGTGTAACTCTGGCACTGGGCTCAGAGGATACCCAGAGGAATTCATTGTCAGGACAAAACTTTGACTTTGGAGATTGTTGGTTAGTCACTTGGGGAGCATTCCATTTCCTCCCACACAATAAAACCACCCTGCTCTGGTTTGGACTTACATATTTTGCTTCAATAAACACTAAAGAAGGCCAATATACTGGTACCATATGGACTCTAATAGCATCTGCCTCTGTAACCTATTCATAGAGGACTCCAAAGTAATAAATAAATTAACAAAATAGTCCTTTACTGTCCTTTCACGAACACTCGAGGTTAATCTACCAAACACTGTGTTCTTTTGACTAGGCCAGCTGGATCCGGCTTCATAGACACAAAGGTGTGCATCTTAAAACATGTCCTATACAAAATGAAATATTTCCCACCTTCAAAACTATGGTGGGGATCAAACAAGCTCATATTTGCAAATGACTCACTATTATTAGAATAACTTTGAGCAGCCAACATTTCATCATTTTTTTTTTTTATTATTCAAAGCTACCTTGAGCTCTTAAGCACAACTCTTCTAAAAGTTTCTTATAATAAACCAGTACATGCTACAAATGGGTGAAGTGGGCACGGATGGGGATGTCAACTATAAGAGAAATTTAGGATGAATCTACTTTAAATGCCTAAAACTATGGTGGGCTTGTTTTTGATTGGCCACTCATGGTTTTGTAATTGCATGTGGAAGTGTGGGGAGAGGTGGAAGGGACACCCTGACAATAAGAGCTCAGGCTGTCAGCATTTCAGAGATCAGTTCATCAGGATCAAAAGCCAACAACAGGAGCCCACACCCTCAGACTGTCTCCTTGTACTGGTAAAAACCTAACAAAGGAACACTGCAACCACTGGTTCCAAACATCTCACACTGTGGATTTGGAAATATTATGGTAGAGCTATATAACATTATCCTAATGTGTAAATGTTAAAAATATACTAGTTAGGAAATCAAACATTAGAATAGCATAATACATTACAGAGAGGATGAACGCAAACTCAACCATCCAGAATTAGAATTAGAATTAAATGATGAATGGGAATCGTGTCGTCTATTTTCCTTTGTCCTTTTCTAGTCTTCCAAACTCCCTACATCCTGTACTTTCATAACTGAACTTTCTGAAATAGTATCCTCATAGGTATGAGCTGACCTTGAAGTCTCTATGTCAGCCCAGCTGCACACAAAACTCATGGTCTTTCTACTTCAAGTGCTGAAGTTACATGTGTGTGCTGCTGTGCCTAGCTTGGAGTGGGGTTTGTTTGTCTGTTTGTTTTTGTTTTTACTGTATAGCCTTGGCTTGCTTGGTACACATTATATAGACCAGGTTGGCCTCAAATTCAGAGATCTGCCTGCCTCTGTCTCTGCTTCCCCAGTTCTGAGATCAAAGTCAAGAACAACCATATCTGGCCTTGGAGTAGTCTTTTTAATAAGGCTTTCACTGTCCTTAAATCCAGGTGAATAGAAAAGTGCTATCACAGAGTATTGATCTGAGCTAATATGTTAATGGTCTCTGACGGCTATAAGGAGGTATTAGCATAAGAACTCAAATAAAAAAATTATAAAGCATTGTTGGGGATGGCGTGTTTAAGGCAGTGGAATTAGAAAAGAAGCGAAGACTAGGAAGATACCCTAACATGTGAAAGGGCAGAACAAAGGGAGAAAGATGGCATTGTTCTACAAGAACACACAGAGGAGAGTATGTCTAAAGAGCACCTTTTACTGGGCAATTCGTTCTACGAAATGAAAATGTTACCAAGGAGTTTCTGTAGGAGCTACTGTGCTGCTGTGGCCACAACAACATGGAAGCTGAATAGGAAGGAAAAGATATACACACACACACATGTAAATACACACACACACATATATATGTACACACACACATATATGTATATGTACATACACAAATATACATACATTAATATGTATATATATGTTAAAGAAACAAGGGTTAAAAATGGGAACGGTGCTCATGATGATGTCCCAAGAACTACGTTCGAATCCTTCTCCATAGCCCCCTATATCCATATGCCACTAGCATTGATAGTTCAAATATTTTGCCAGGCGTGTGTGTGCGTGCCTGCAATTCCAGCATTCAGGAGGTTGAGGCAGGTTGGTCCATAGTTGAAGGCCAGCCTGGGCTAGATAGCAAGACTCTGTCTAAAATGAAAAACAAAATGAAAAGAAAAAGCCAAATAAGATAAAATAACTCAAAGCTCGCAATTTGATTTTAAAACTCACTTTTCTGACAAATCACTTTTAAATAATAATGAAAATCTGCTGCCCCCTGCTGGCCACTCAAATTCTCCAAATGATGAAAATGGTTCATTTTTAAAAGTTCCTTTGCGAAGAAAACTGCATTTGTAAAAAACTAAGTACAACTTTTCTTTAAAGGTATTGGCAATTTAAATACCCCAGAGCCTTGAAGTTTTCAACAGGGTATAAAATTTCCAAATTCCAAGGTTTTTGGAACTACTTGGACTACATAATAATAAGACTGTCAAGCCCTGTGTTTTACAAGATGAGCAAAACCACAAAAACATTTTTATTACAGAAAGATAACTCCAGGGTTTTAATTGACATGATATCTCTCAATTAGAGCCAAGTAAAATGCTGAAATGCAAAAATGAAGGTTTTATGTAACCTGAGGTAACCAAAGGAGCCAGGTGTGGAGCAATCCCCCTCATCCAAAAAGCCATGGTTTTGCGTGACAGATGGAGACTATTACAGAGATCCAGCGCTGGACAAAGCACGGAGAATAAGTGACCATGTGACGCCCAACACCAAATGATAACCGGACCGGGAGGTGGAAACCTTGTAAGAGCCAGAAGATGGTGCCTGCTGCTAGACAGCGCCCCCTAGACATGACAAAGGGAATGCACCCATAAAATCTCAGCATTATGGTTGCCTGAACAAGACCTGCATCACACACCAGCTGTGTGCCAGTGTGGATGAGGGAAGTTCCACAAGGCCCCACCTCTAGAAGAAGGTGGTCACTGGGTACTGAGAAAGGGAAAATCCACTTCCTCCAGGGAATCCCAAGAGGTCAGCCCGGGACACGTCTATGCATATGTGTGCATACATTACAGAAGAAAAGGCCTTGAATTTGGAGGGAACATGGGACACAGATATACATACAAACAAAATGCCCATACACAAAAACAATCTTTTTAATTTAAAAAAAAAAAAAAAAAAGAAAGAAAAATCTGTGGCCAGACAGGCTTTTAATCCCAACACTCTGGAGGCAAAGGCAAGTGGATCTCTGAGTTTGAGGGCAGCCTGATCTACAAAGTGAGTTCTAGTGCAGCCAGGGCTACACAGAGAAACCCTGTCTCAAAGAAGGAAAAAAGAAATACATAAATATATAAGCACAGGGGTATATAATTGTCCTAAATATATTATTAAGGTATAACACATTTAGGTTACCTGTAAAGCTATGTTTGTAAGCTTTGGGGTAGTTTCGTTTAAGTGAGCATTTTTTTTATTCAAATTTTCAGAGTTATATCTTACATACTCTTGGTAAAGATACAGTCACTGATATAATGCAGAGGTTTTTTTTTGGTTTTTTTTTTTTTTTTTTGGTTTTTCGAGACAGGGTTTCTCTGTGTAGCCCGGGCTGTCCTGGAACTCACTCTGTAGACCAGGCTGGCCTCGAACTCAGAAATCCGCCTGCCTCTGCCTCCCAAGTGCTGGGATTAAAGGCATGCGCCACCACCGCCCGGCTTTTTTTTTTTTTTTTTTTTTTTTTTATAAAAAAAAAAACTTGTTATAAAGCACTGCAAGTGGGCTTCGACAGTAATCCAAAACTGTTTTGTAGAGAATAAGAATCATAAACAAAGTTTTCAGTCAAATTTAGAGTTATTTGCAAGGTGATTTTTGCTGTCAAAAAGAGAATTAACTAGAAACCAAAAGAAAGCTGGTATTTACATTGCAACTTTTCTGTTCTGGATTCTTCTATTAAAAAAAGAATCACATTCACCATAAATCTTTATGCTAGGTGTTCTCATAGACAAGCAGGAGAAGTGCAGGTCAGAACAAGCTGTCTGCAAACACACCGTAAGTATAGAAAGCCTCTCACAGTGAATGCATTTTGCTCACCCCTGTGGTTGAATTAGGGAAAGGCTGGAAGAAGCTGAGGAGGAGGGAAACCCTGTAGGAGGACAGGCAGTCTCAACTAACCTGGACCCCTGAGCTCTCTCAGACACTGGACCACCACCAGGCAAGCAGCATACATCAGCTGATATGAGGCCCATATGCAGCAGAGGACGGCCAGGTCTGGGTTCAGTAAAAGAAGATGCACCTAACCAAGGCCCCAGGGAGTTTAGAGGTCTGGTTGGATGAGGAGTGGGGAGTGGGGACATCCTCATGGAGACGGGGTGGGGAAGAGGTATGGGATGTAGAAGAGTTGGAAGGAGGACCAGGGGTGGGGAATAAAATCTGGAGTGTAAAAGAGAGAGAGAGAGAGAGAGAGAGAGAGAGAGAGAGAGAGAGAATAGAAAATGTACAGATGGGGGAGAGCATCAAGTCCCGCCCTAGCTGAGGAACTACTGGGAATTGATGGCCTCTCAGGGACTCAGAGGGAGCTGTAGTCCCAGAGAGGCTATTCATGCTCTGGCAGATTGCCCTACACCCATGAACACGAAGTGAACTTAGTGCGCTGGGGGGGGGGGGGGGTAAAATTGAAAATAAAAGCACATGAAGTTGGCAAGAAGCAGTGGTTAAGGGGATATGGGGACAATGAAGAAAACGATGACGGAGGTAGATTTTTTTTTTTCTTTTTGAGACAAAGATCTCACTGTGTAACCCTGGCCAGGTGGGCCTCAAACTGAGTGCCCTGCACCTGCCCCAGCCCCCACCGCCTCCTCCCAAATAGTGGGATTAAAGGCATGTGCTACCACACCCATCGGGAGGGGTGAATTTCATCAAAATACATAGAGATAGAGAAATGAAATTTTCAAAGAGTAAAATAAAGCACATGAAAAATGTCAAAGTTGTGCTATGCACAGGGAGAAATAAAAAAGTCAACCTAAACTGTGAAGTGTTGAGAAAAATTAAATCAACTGTGTATATCCACATGGCAGATTACCATAAAGCCCCTTAAGTAAGATATTAGAGGCAAGGCCTTTCAGGATTAAAAAGACAAGACTATAGTATGGAATATTCTAAAACTTAAGTGAAAGCTAGGTACAGCATATCAGCCTGCATTCCTGTAATCCTAGCACTAAAGCAAGGAGGACCGAGGGTTCCAACCCCAAATGCAAGGCCAGCCAGGGCTATGTAACAGGAGCCTGTCTCACACTACAGAAAGACAAAAGGATTCTGAACTGAAAAACAGGTAAGGTCAGACAAACACATACACAGTACTACACAAACAAAAAGGACGGGGAAAAATCTAAACTAATAAATACTATGTGTTACTCTCCAGATGGAGAGGGGCATTAGCAGAGTTTTACTTTTAAGCTTTTCCTAACTCCTTGCAGTTGGATATCTTTAAGGCGGTCTTAGAAATTTCCTCTTAAAAACCCTCATATTTCTGCTGAAAATGATGAAAACCAATAGCTTTATTTCTACTGAGAACAGAAGAAGGGGCAAGCATGTTCGCGTCTCCGGTTTGTTCCCTTTCTCTTTCGCACGTGCATGTCTTACCACACACATGATGTATGACAAGATGGCACCAGAGGAGCCGATGAGCGCACCCACGATGGTCAGCAGGTTGTTGTTGAGCAGGAAGCCCTCGGCACACAGAGCCCAGCCCGAGTAGCTGTTGAGCACGGTGATAACGACAGGCATGTCAGCACCACCAATAGCAGCTGTCAAAGTCACACCCTAGCCAGAAAAAAAAACAAAGGAGAACCCAGCGTGAGCACATGTCATCAAGCCTCTAACATTCGACATCTTGGTTCTTAAACATTCTAACTTTGTAATTAATACCTATCCATATAAGTTCTTGGTCATGACCAAGTCTCCCATATGATCAGTTCTCATGGACATAGCAACCGTAAACATTTAGTCACCGGACCCAAAAATTCCCTAAATAAAAGAAGGGATGAAAACTGGCAGAAACTGGAAAGAAGTCTCCCTTGAGAAAACGAAATATACCAATGAGGGTCTTGATAGACCCAGCTCCTGATGGCTTTCGTCTGAAGTCAGGACCCTGCTGGTATCAAGTGGAGACAGAGCTAAGGCCACCAGTCCACAGGCTTACTTGTTTGATGATCCAGAGGACATGGGGTTGGTGACAAAGACAGCTGGAAAGTGAAAAGAAAAATCCTACAAAGGATCGGGCTAGGATGATTTGAAGGAGCCCCGAATGCTATCTATAAACACTACCCAAATCTCTGGTTAATACTTATAACCGTGGGTCAGGTGCCAAGCGATTCTGTTGAGGCTAAAATAACAACGAGTTTCAGATGTTAAACTATAAGAGAACAAGTTAGCTGCTCCAAAACAAAAATAACATTAAAAAATTAAATTATAAATGGTTATCAATATTCGAGATGATATGACAGAATCCAATGCATCTAAAAAAAAAATTAACAATGTCCATGATGCAATGCAGAGTTATTAAATACAAGAAAGTAAAAAGGATGGGGGTGTATTTTTGCTCCTTGTTCTATACATCCCCCCATTTTTGCTCTTTGTTTCTGTGTGAGTATATAAGCCAAGAGCAATTAACAATATCTTTTAGGTTATGGGGATATTTTCATATTGGCTCTAAATTCCTTTTAAATATATTCATCATTTCTCCAAAATGATGATTCTTTATATTTTAATTTTCTATAGTATAGGTTTGATTATAGGGACTTCTACTGGATTAGATTTAAAAATGCAAAAATTATTTTCTTTCTATTTAAAATAAAACAAAACAATCATCACCAGAGAAGATAGAAGGAAGCTGGACTCATAGGCACACAGAGAATTTCAAATCATTCTTCAGTGTCCTAAAGTGTCTGTACTGAAGCCATGGCCTGTGTGATAACTCATGACTAAGTTTCATTTGCATACTACAGACCATGTGTTTCTGAACCAGGGTCAGTATTTGATAAGAAATGGCTAGACAGCTAACTCTGTGCTATAAATATTTTTTTCTCACCTTAAAATATAAAGACTATCTACAAAGTATAAACCAGTCTAGAGAAATGTGACGCAAGAATGAATAACAGAACTCCATGTAATAGCACCCTCTACTAATAAAATCCCAAACTGAACACAGAGGCAGAATCTCTGTTTGTATCGATATATTAATATGTAAAAGTCAGACAGGAGAGGAAGAGAAACCTCACCACAAAAAGGATAGATCCTCTCAGTGAATACACAGGGTTTATTAACTGTCGCTCATTTTACATATTTATTGGATTCCATATTATATCTTTCAAAGAACACGAGAGCAAATTATGAGCTGTGACCACCTTACACATATTATATAAATCTCAAAGTCATATTTGTATAACTTGTCACAGAGTAGGTGCCTACCAAACAGAGTTAAAGCCCTTGGCTTTTAAAAATCCTGTTCACCAGCATGTTGACAGTGTGAAAACCCCAGAGCAATAAGAGTGTCAGATGTGATAACTCTTAAATCGTCAGTTGACAGAACATGATTTTCTTCTTATGTTTTTTAAACTTTTCTATCTTCTAAAATGATGAGCATGTAACCCATTGTCAGACATGTTTCTCGCCTTGGGGGATCTTGATGCGACAGAAGCATGACCAGACCGTAACCTAACAACAATTCCCACGCTCTCCTCTCAGTACACACTTCTCCATCTCCTCCGACTTACCATGAGAGTAGAGAGTGCAGACACAGAGCCCAGACAGGTGATGCCTGTGGTAAAGCTAGGGTCAGCCATAAATGGGATTATTCCACCCACACTAGCGGCCAACAGGCCTGCGTTGAGTGCGTGCCTTCCGGGTAGCAGCAGAGGGGCTGACTTCAGAATACCTGGGAGAAAGCAGATCGTCGTCAGAACCTAGACATGTCACTTACTCCTAAATTACCAAGGTGTGATATCAGGATAATAATATAGTACCTCAGATATCATGTTATAGCACCAGATATCAAACATTAAGGCATGTTAAGAGTTCTGCATGTAAAATCTTAGCGGATATTTTTCTGGGGTTTTGTTTTTTACTTTTTTTTTTAATGGAGTGTGCTGGATGTCTCTATGATTTTGTTCAAATGACTGCAGAACCTGGGAAAGGTGTTGCTGCTATTGATGCATAACATACTGCTATTATTGGTCTTTTTATATAAATATACATACACATATATAATTTGAATTTTTGGAAACTTTAGCTGTGCTGTCAACTTTGGAAAAAAGTATCCCAGTTTACTGTGTTGAGTTGATATTGTACAGAAATTAACAGTCATATTGGTCTAGAAATGTTAAACTTAATTTTTTTTCCATTTGTACAGGGGTAACGCACCGTATTAAATATGTAAGGTCTCATCTGCACGGGTTTGATTAGAAAAACTAATAAAGTATTCTCTAAATGATGAAAAAAAATTAGCAGAGGCAGAAAAATATGGTTCAACTTAACTGCACTTTTCCCTACATCGACCACATACTTTGTCATGGAATCTTAAAAATTGATTTTTTTTCCCCTGTATGACCAACACAAAAGTTGTCAAGCATGGTTTTGTTTATTTACAACTTCAATACAGAGTTCTGGGACATCAGCATTTCCAATGCTATCAACTGAACCCCAGGGAGAGCCCTTGTTAGCTTTTTCTAAAGAGAAAGCCAAAGATGAGAACGCCTTAGACTTGAAGTTCATTTGTGATTTTTTTTTTTAAGCTTAATGAAAGTTTCCCCCATTTAATAACTTTATTATTCAGAGGCAAAAACTCATTTTTACATCACAAACGCGTCTCTCTAGGGACTCGTTTGTGAGCGCGCTGCACAGAGGCTCTCTGGATTTTTTTTTCCCCTCAGCTTCCAGTTCCGTGATTCCACGCTGCAGTGGTGAAATCTGCCGTGACAAAGCGCTAAGGCACGCGCTGGTTTTCAGAATGAGATCCATTAACCAAAGTCATCCAGTAAGCGTGTCTCTACCCTAGGAAACACAGGTTCGTTTCTGCAGACACTATATAGTCATCTCTGAACGAAGGCTGTCGAGTTGTTATTTCGTTCATACATACTATCAAATATCTATTAATGTCTACAAATTTTTGTGTATTAGTTTCTATTATTACCTGCCTGCAGAAGAAACTGTCACAAAGCTTAGACCCTCAAAGAACTGAGATGAATCATCTTTTTGAGGGGAAAATCTTTTACATGTGTCTGAGTGCTACACAAATCACTTCTCCAGAAGGTCTCTACTCTGAAGGGGTTTCCTA
Source organism: Mastomys natalensis (assembly GCA_021653895.1). Taxonomy (NCBI): domain Eukaryota; kingdom Metazoa; phylum Chordata; class Mammalia; order Rodentia; family Muridae; genus Mastomys; species Mastomys natalensis. The sequence continues at coordinate 354,133 of JAJTUV010001012.1, read as the reverse complement.
AAACTGAAACAGACCCGTGGATACTCCGAAAAACAGACATTTCCCTATACATTATATCACTTACCCTGTAATTTTCCGTAGGCAATAAGAGACCCACTAAAGGTGACTCCGCCGATGTAAGTGCCAAGGTAAGCCACAATCTTGGTGAAATTTGACGTGGCGTCCATTGCAAAATGTGGATACTCTACAATGTACTCAGCCATGCAAGTAAGCACTGCTGCCAAACCCACTAAACTGTGGAAAGCAGCGACCAGCTGAGGCAGGTCAGAGATCTGGATCCGCTTCGCGATCGCCAGTCCTGTTGGAGAACACAAAGGTCAAAGACGGAGTAAGCTTGACAGACCTCTGGAAAACAACAAGCATAAAAACAGTTACATCACTGTCACGGATGAAGATTACCTGGCTCCCAGTATGAAGTAAATACTCCTACAAGGACAGTGTGGAAGGAAAAATGCTGACTATATGCATATTGTGTCAAAATAGCTCCTTTTTTTGCCTCGTCTAAACGACATCAAATAACAGAGGCATCAGTGCATGTCTCACCCTGAGACAAAAGCTTACGAAGGCTGCTTAAAGCTCCAGTTATGTATCCTTGTCCCACGCTTTCTTTGGCCAGTGCTTACAACCTATGCCCATCACTAACTGATGGAATTTTGAGGAAAACAAAACTAAGCTTGGGTTTCAGATAAGTGGAACTAGAGCCAAAATGAAAGAAAAATCCTGGGTAATAAATTCCCTAATTCTGAAGGGTTTTCACAGAGGTAGTAAGGAGATAGAAGGAGTGGGGATTTGAACACTTGTGGAAGATCTCAGGTAAGCACTTTCCCACCAGGAACATACATATAATAACTATTTTCCTTCAAATGTCTTTCTCAGGGGACCAAAGGACCCACAGCTTTCCAGAGGAAGTATGGCTAAAGGCAACCTAAAGCAAATGCTCTGCTGGGAAATACGTAGCAACCAGATCACAGGAGCGGAGATGCATATACGAGTTTATATAAAGGTGAAGGGTACAACTTTCAAGTAATAAAATATACAATGGATGGGGTACTTATGAAAGCTGGAAGATGGCATCAGATCCCCTGAACCTGGAGTTACAAGTGATTGTGAGTTGCCTAACGTGGGTGCTAGGAACTGAACTCATATCCTCTGGAAGAGCAGAACGAACTCCTAACCATTGCGCCAGTTCTCCAGCCCCAACATACGCAGTATTCTTTATTCCAAGTTCCAAAAAGATTATTGCCTTTTCATAGCATGACTTTGTTAACTTTTGCTAAGCTCCCGTACCTGTAGCAAACTTAGAATTTTCAACCAATAAACATGCTTCCCACGTAAACGTCGGCAAATACATTATTTATATTTAGAGGTATAATGAAAGAAAAGCTATGTTTGTGGTATGAACCCTAAGATGCAAGTGAGAACTCTGCCCCTGTGACCACTGTGTGGGGGACTTTGTCACTATGGTAACAGTCTCCAAGAAGAATATTTGTTTACCTTTGTGCAAATCACAATGTAATAACCATAGTCATATTTTAAGCTTAAGCTAAAATATGTATTTTTTCCATCACTTCCTTAGGTCTGTCCATACTTGCACCAAGAACAATTTCAAGCTGCCAATTTTATGTCATTCAATGGAGATTGGAGAAATTCTAACAGCCTGCTGTCACATAAAACTTCTACCATAAGCATACAAGACACATAAATTACCTCAAGAACAGATTAAAAAGTCTAGCACATTAATTAGAAAAGAGTATATGTTATTAATATTACCTTTGTTTCTGATGCAATTTAAGTTTGGAGGGTTTTGTTCTGTCTCGGTTTGGTTTTTGGTTTTCTGAGACAAGGTTTCTCTTTGGAGCCCTAGCCACCCTGGAACTCACGCTGTAGATCAGGCTGGCCTCAAACTCCCAAAGCTCTATCTGCCTCTGCCTCCCGAGTGCTGGAACGAAAGGCATGCACCACCACCACCACCTGGCTTGTTTAAGTTTTAGCAACGATTCTGTTTTAAAAACCAGCTCACAAAACTATTGAAAATTTGACAAGAGCTCCAACACAGAGTAGAGAAGACACTCTACTTGACGTAACAGGAGAGAAGATTAAAACGGTGTTTTGTCTTTTACCCAGTCACGTGTTGTTTGAAAGTTTAACATTTAAGAACAGAGTCTTCTACTGAAGTTTATAATCAGCAGAAAAAAAGAAAAAAAAGAGAGACTGCAAGTAAAGTACTGCAGTCTCCCATTCCATAATCAGTAACGCTGGACGCAATCAGTAAAAGGAACTTCACACCACTTGGGATTTTTTTAATCCCACTCTCTAACTTCCCCATGTTTTAAAATGTTGTATCTGAGTAAGAGTAAGCTGGGTAATGTTGACCCTAGGAAGAATCTTCCTAACGATGCATTCCTCAAATTAAACCCTCAGTGTTAAAGAACTCTTCAGACCCAAGTCTCCGAGCCTAACTCTCTTCAGACACATGAAGGACATTGAGTGCATAAGAAGACAGAAGTCCACAAGTGCTCACCGATGGTGCCACCCATTGCCATTGCTCCAGACATCTGAGCTAACAGCTGTGGGTCCGGCTTCAGGCCTCCAAGGGTAGCTGCCAGGCCTCCTGCAACCCCAATCATGCCCAAGGCGTTGCCGAGTCGAGCTGTTCCCTGAGTGGAAAGGCCGCCCAGGGCCCCAACACAGCACAAGCCTGAGCCCAGGTACATGATCTTTGCAAAGGAAAGAAGAGAAAGAGATTATTTTAAAAAGCTTTGGTCAGTTGGCTCAGGAAGTCCTCCCTTGTGGAACATGACTCTCTAAGGAAAATTTAAATTCAGACAGTTGACAGACCCAAATTCTTCTGGTAACACTTCAAAAGATTTTCCTAGCCATTAGGAAAATAAAAACATTACATACTTTATATTGCACTTAGAATTATGCCATTTACACAGACTGGTTGTCTTCTGGATTTGATAGCATACAAATATATACAGATAGATAGATAGATAGATAGATAGATAGATAGATAGATAGATAGATAGAGATAGAGATAGAGATAGAGATAGAGATATAGATATAATCTCCTAAATTTAAGTGCTGTTAGACTTGAAAACAGTAAACATGTCTAAATTCTATAAAATAGCCAATCTGTGTCACTGGCGCCACGTATTGTGTAGATGCTTTACTTATACTGTAACAGTTTCATGAACGCCTCGTGAGGAATACTCACTGTCCTCACTTATAAAAGAGTGAAGTGAAGTGCTAGGAGTTACATAACTGCCCCAAGATAAGATCAGAAAGTAGAAAGTCTGAAGTTCAGATGCGAGTCTTAGACTTCCAGCTTCAACTCCCCTCAAGAAACATCTTGCCACTCTGGTAATACTCCACATTCGAAGAACAGAAGAAACCAAGAAAGACAGGATTTTTTTTTTTTTTTTGAGATCCAGTGTCATTCACTGGAAAGCAATGTAAAATACACAACTCACAGAGAAGCCTCAGCTTGTTAGCTTGTTTTACATTTCACTAAGAATTTTCTATGTTCAAATCTAATTATTCTTTTCTTACATGTGCAGGTCAGAGGACAACCTCTGCATCCTTTCTCGGGTGCCATTCTGCTTTGTTCTTTGAAACCGCATCTTTTCACTTTCCTGGAGATGATCGTGTTAGCTATTCCTCCTAGCCGTCAAACCCCAGGGATCAGCTTGTCTCTGCCTCCTAGTGGTAGGATTACAGTACCACGCCCAGTGTTTCTACACAGGTTTTGTGGATCAAATGTATGACCTCATGTTTGTACAGCAAGTGTTTTTACCAACTGGCCTATCTCCCTAACCCCTACAGCAGTTGTTCTCAACCAATGGGTCGCCACCCCTTTGTGGGTTAAATGACCCACAGGGGTGACCTAAGACCATCAGAAAACAGAGATATTTACATTATAGTTCATAATAGTAGCAAAATTACAGTTATGAAGTAGCAATGAAAATAATTTTATGGTTGGGGGGGTGTCACCACAACATGAGGAACTGTCTTAGAGGGTCACAGCATTAGGAAGGTTGAGAACCACTGCCCTACAACATAAAAATGTTAAATTCTATATTGTCATAAGTGTATGGCCTTTTGTTAACAAGCAGTGGTTGTGATATATTTGTAGAGAAGGGAAGTATAAACATTTTCTAATTGATAACTGGTTACTCTACTGTGTCGTTACAACAATCCACCCAGACACACAAGGAAGGTACTAATGGTCTTTCTGCATGTGAAAACCTTAAAAACCAACAAATAAGCCTACGTCAGCTCCTCATCCTTAGGACACCTGGATGGTCTGTTTCAAACAGGGTGTTTCCGGGTCACCAGTGTATTTGCTGACGGAGTCGCATTTTCTCGATACTTTGAATTCTGCTAGCAACATTAATTCTAAAAGGGATAAAGACACACTAGTAGAAATGAAAACTGGCAAAGGTCTCTTACTTCTTCGATGTTATAGCCACCATAGAGAGCAGCTAAATATCCACCCACAAAGGTGCCACCAGGCAGCAGATACAGGTAATTGTATTCTGGAGGATCCATGGGTCGCTTGAACATGTCCAACATTCTCTGAGTCACCAGAAAACCACCTTAGCAAAGCAAGGGAAACACAAACAGGCAAGAGGTGTCACGTCAGACAGCATGACTTTTTTTTTAATACGCTACAATATCTTTAAGTATGTTTTTATCACCAAGTATCACGAAGTGATATTATTATTTCAAGTAATAGTTTGAACCTCAAAAGTAAAAGCCACTCTATTATTAAAGCCAGCTCCCTTAGGATGGGTGAAGTATGGGGAACCCTAACCACAGTTAGGAAGAAAACTTGCTATCAGAATGTAGGGCCAACTCTTTCTGCATGACTAAAACCAAATAGCCATTTAAAAGCTTGAAAATACAAAGGGTCAAAGGTCAGCATTTTTCTCTGATAGGTTACTCTGTTTATCAAACTCTGTAACAAATGATAAAGAACACATACTACATCAACAATCGCCAGGTCCCTTGGACTCACTAAGGAATTTTAGCTATAAAATAGCATCAGATGAATGTCATAGATGAGTGATGTGCTAGCCTTTCAGTTTTCGGGAACACACAATAGTCGTGATAAGGCAATAGACTAAAACCTTATCTGCAGTTGTACTCATTCACAGATGTCACGGTGACAGCGGAAGTCAACGTTATCTGAAACTATGCATTCCACGACTTCCCAGTCAGCTTCTAGCAGGACATCACTGTGTAGCTGGGGGTATGGAGGGATCGGTTCTTTATCCATACAGTTTCTAACCATTACAGATAGCAAGATAGTTGACTTCCCTTCAAAAGGAACATTTGTGGTCTGAGAGAAGTCATTTTTAAAGGGACAGTTAAATTCTTAAACTCAGAAAGTCTACTTTATACAACTTGATATTTGCTTCCTATGTCTTTGCCAAAAACAGCAGTCTGAATTCTTTCTTCCTCCTCTCCCTCCTTCTCCCCCTCCTCCTCCTTCTTCTCCTCCTCCCCCTCCTTCTCCCCCTCCTCCTCCTCCTCTTCCTACCTGCAATGTTGACTGATGATATGAATGTAGCAAGAGCAGCAAGACTCTGGGAAGTCGTAGTGGGATAAAAATGCCCTCCCATCAATGCCAGCCCGCCAACCGCAGTCAAACCTAGAAAGAAAACATCACCATGGTAAAAAGCAAACAAACAAACAAAAAGAGTACAGTAACCTCTCCAGATCCAATGTGAAAACAAAACGTTTGTCACATCAGGATCCAATATCCAAAGACAAGGCAATCTTCTTACAACGTCATTAAAATGGGAAGAGCAATCTTTCTGATCAAACCCATGGACAGCGTGCCTGCGCATCTTTCTTACTTGAAGTACTACCGTGGGGAAAGGTGAACACACCTTGCTTCCTTTGGCATAAGGATCTGACCTTCAGCTCTTTAGCTGTGTTCTCAGAGTGACAAGTCCAGCAAAGCCGCTAGAGCACAGCTTATAAGGAAATGTGACTGGGAAAGATACCCTGAAACCAAACCAGAAGGAACTAATCATGGTCGATAGATATTGATCAGGTTGCCACCAATTTGAGCTTTCCTCTATATAGCACATTTTGAAACTGGACGTGCTCCCTGCAGAAATCCTAGGTGCTATGCCTAGGACATTCCAAGAGAGAATCACGCCCTCGATCATGATGGCTACTTAGATGGGGCTCGTTCCCTCACATCTAAGCCACTGCTAGACATCAAAGAGAACAGCTCCATGCAGTTACATGTACTGACACGTAAACTCTCACCAAAGATGTCTGGTACCATTCCTTGACAAGCTGGTCATCATAGTCAACCAAAGCCATACACAGCCTACTCTAGCCTTGCTAGATTCAATGTTTAGTTGATTCTAAGAAGAGATCCTAAAGGTTGTTGTAACTGATTCTGTGAAACACTCTCTGGTTTTAAATTTCATCAGTGGAATCCTTTCCTTAAAGTATATGATAATTGAAAAAAATATTCATGGAGCCACACTGTTGGAAATGGGAATGCAGGAAGGGCGGACACATTCTACGCTATCCCCCTTGATAAGCCCACTCACCCCAGGAGTCCCCAGGTCACTACAGTGGCTGCTGTAGACACCAGGCTTCATGCTTTGAAACTGAACTTTATAAAGTTCATTGAAACTCCTCCTAGAGCTGACAAGGCCAACACAGCTTAAGCAGGAGAAAGAAGCGAAGGACAAACCTGAGATGGCATTGGTCACAGACATCAGTGGTGAGTGGAGAGCAGGGGTCACACCCCAGACAGTGTGGTAACCAATAATGCCGGCCAGGCCAAAAGTGGTCACCATCTGAGAAAAGGCTAGATTGGGGGCCACGATGCCCAAACCTAGCATCCCAGTAAGACCTAGAGGGAGAGAGAGAGGAGAATGAGATGGCCTGTGATGACCTCGGGGAAAATTAGAAATACATGCTCATACAAATACACACACTGAAGAATAGTGTTTTAAATTCTGTTCCCCTGCCAACCAATGATGAGCAGACCTTTAAGACACCTGACCATTAAGATGCAAGGGAGATGATAGACAAAAATCTACCTTTCTGACCACTCCCCCAAAGCAAAATGCAAAGATCTAGTAACATTTATGAGTCGCCTTCTTAACAACATGCGCATTTCCCCCATGCCTAACTTTGTCCTCATCTCTGTTTTTACCATTTACTGGCAGGATCACATGTGTTTACCCAAGCATTTTTATTCCAGAATTACAGGCCTACAGAAGAGCTACAGAGTGCCTGCTACTCAGGCAGGATATAACCTTTACAAGACAGGACTTTTATGAGGCCAATTTCATGTCACTCTCAGTTGTGGCTGAGAAAGAGAGGTTTTTCAAAGACCAGGAAGGACTTCATTCACTCCAGCACCTCCCCAAAACATATGGCTTCCACCCACCCAGCCCAGGACAGAAATGTTTGCAATTGCTCCTGAATCTGGACTGGACTGCTGGCCAGGGCAGTCAGCTCCAGCCTCAACACCAAGTCAGCAAACAGAGTTTTACAGAGAGAAGTGGGGGAAAAAAAACTACAAATTAAATTAAGAATGTGCAGAATACAAACAGTCCGCTCCGAACATACATCTTTAATTATCGCCTTCCTTAATAACAAACATGTGGACGGCTGTTCAGCAGCAGAAGAAAGGGTTACCTAGTGGTCAGTAAAAACAGAAACACTGGGCTTCAGGGGAGTTAGAAGAGCCCTTTCCTGAAGAAGAGGCCTTGGTTTCTTGGCAGTACCTAATACCTTATCAGTGACATAGCTGAATGAACAGCCATGAAATGATATTAATTTTACTTTAAGGTGACCATTAGTTAGTTAGTTTTTGTTTGTTTGTTTGTTTGTTTGTTTGTTTTTCAAGACAGCACTGGCTGTCCTGTAGGCCAGGCTGGGCTTGAACTCAGACATCTACCTGCCTCTGCCTCCTCAGTGCTGGGATTAAAGGTGTGCTGCCCTGATGCCCAGCAAGCTGACTCTTCTTAATGTAGAGTTTCCTACTCATAGTATTTCAAAAGTTCTAACACATGGCTTGTTGAACCGCTGGAGAAGAGCCAGATAAATTTTCTGGCTTTCCAGTTAATGAGAAGACACTCTATTATATAGCACTATGGTTAGTCAGACTTTGTTAAGTCAGATTGAGTAATTTAAGGCCTCATTCTGCTGCTTGCTAGTGGCCTGTTTGTAGACAAGTTATGTAGCTTTCTGTTCTTCAGTGTCCTCATCCATAACATTATTAACCCGCTGTGTCTTGATCTTTTAAAAAAGAATATAATAGTATTCCCCATTATTGAGCTTTTCTAAGGCATAAATAAGCTAAGGTATATGAAGCATGGAGCAGAATGCTTGGTGCTCGTTAAATGCTAGCCTCTATTCTGACCGACTCAGCAAAATACACGGTGCCCCATGTGGGGCGAAGTCACAGAGATTATAACATGTTGGTAGGTTTTCTTACCAACTCTTTAATTATCTAGCAGAAATCCCTCACCTCAATAAGTATGACAGAAACCTAGAAAAATTAATCATCATATATGCCCTGCCCCCTTTTCTTCTTCATCTCAAAGAAAAAATGGAGACCCGAAGTCCTGCCTAGGAAATACCCATGAACAATGAAAACATTCTATTTCTTTTCATTCTTTTTTTTTTAAACAAGCGAGTGCAAGTAGGGACACTACCCTGTCTACTCTCATCATGCACCAGCAGAAGCTATTCAGACATCCTGCCGAGCCTTGCTCTTTATTCAAGGAGAGTTACACATATGGCTTTGAAACATCTGGGCTCACATGGGAATTCAGGGAATGCTGAGCCTACAAGAATCCTGTGTGCCTGCTGCTGCTCCCTTAATTCGTTATAGTTTGCTTTTGTTTTGTTTTTGCTTTGACGCTAAGCAGATCTAAGCATGTGTAATTCCTTCTATGAGGAAGACAGCAATTTCCAATCAAAAACCCGCATTTCGGCAATACATAGCCAGAACAAATATGTCTCACTCTTTTATGGTAATTCTTCAGTGATTTCACAAAGATGAATCTAAAAAAACTTGTAGTCAGTTATAAAGAAAGAAATCAAAGTTGAAATATTAAACCTTTTTAGTAGGCAACTTAGAATGTTAGTCTAAAATGCAAGGCTATCCTTTACCTCATACTATTTATAATTCAAACGAGCATTTGGTTCCTCGGTCTTATCCAATTATGTAATAGCCACAGCTAATGGTTTACAAAGCACAGAAAGACCTTAGTCAGATTTACCTTCATTTAACCCCAACACACCCTGACACTCAATAGCTTTGATATAGGTAATATTGGTGACTACACAGAAGATGTTTCCTATAAGATGTATCAATACCCTATGTGTTACTTCATGCTTCACTCCAATACTTAACACAGTGCCCAAGTTATTTTGAGTAATTATTTGTGGTCTCCAAGTCCACAGAGGAGGGACAGGTAACATGTGGCAAAGTCAGACCTATCAGGTCCAATACAATAGAATCCAAAGAGTAGCAACAGTATTCCAATTATTTATCGTGCCAACTACCGTACTATATACAAAACCCAATTACTGCTAAATCTTAATACATGTGATCCTCACCTGCTGAATACACAGATGCTGTCGTCAGTGTCTTCGTGTACATGGAGACGGTGCCTGCTTTCTCTGCTTCCAGCTCAGCCACGGTCTTCTGTTTGACTGGGGCTTCTTCGGGAATATTTTTTGGTGTGGGAGCTGGGAAAATCACCTTGCCATCCTAACCAATAAATATTAGGAAATAATTTTTTTTTAATGTTAAATTGCATTTCAAAATGACTTACAGAAGACAGCGCATGATGAAAACCTGTAGATATAACTTTAATGCATAGAAATTCATATAATTTACAAAATGGGTATATAAGTGAATAATGTTTGTGTTGCACACCTGTAATTTTTATATGTCTGGAGCGAATATAGAAGAATACTGCTCAAACCCTGAAAAGTAAGTACATGGCAAGAACAATTCATTTTTACTTTATTAAATTTCTGCCCCTGGTTTTCAAAAGTGATGTGTGTTTCCAACGATTCATACATACTTGAGTCTTTGAAATGCTTCCCTTACATGGTTCTCTGTTTTTACACAATTTCCATTGACCTGCCAATGCTTTGTTCAAACACCTCTCTATTCCGTAACGGAATTGTTCAAGGACAGAAGTCCTAAGTCCGGGTTACAGGAAGAACATAGGAAGAAGGGGCCTCTACCTTCATCACCACCGTCCCTCGAATGACGTGACTCATGGTACCAAAGTCAAAGTCATCCTTCACTTCAAAGTGAAAATTGTCCTTGTCGGGGCTGATGGCCTTCAGGAGTTTGGTGATGTTGTTGGAATAGAGAGTGCTAGCCTGAGTGGCCATCCGGCTGGGAAGGTCTGTGTAGCCAATATGAGTAATTCCCTAAAAGAAAAAGCATATTGTCACAAAGGTCAATTCCCTACACTCCTATTCTCTCTAGAACAATTCTCATTCACAGTTGAGGCTCCATTTAGAAAGTACCTATCTTTGTAGATAGATAGATAGATAGATAGATAGATAGATAGATAGATAGATATACTTACAAACACAAACACATATCCTTACAAACAAACACACCTTATTAAATGAGCTTTAATTATTCCATTTTTTAAATCTTTTTCATGGTTTTTTTTTTTTTTAAACTTTCAGACTTCAATTTTTCCAAATACTTAAGGGAATATCCAGCCCTTACTGAGGGTTTAGGGTAAAGTTCTGTGGAAGAATACTTGCCTGCATTCATGAGGCCCTGGGTGTGATTTCCAGCACTAAGAAAGACATTTTAAAGGAGCGGGGAGACCTTCAATTAGGGATGGGAATAGGACCCAAGAAGCACTGGAGGAAGGACTGTAGACTCAAAATGATCCAATACATGATACGTGTACATTGAATTCTCAAAGGACTAGTAAAAAACATTTTTTTAACCTCACCAACCACTGAATATCAGAATATAGAGGCAAGAAATGCTTTCTTGCTATACCTTATGAACATAAAGTTCTCCCGGCTTAGTCGTTTCAAAGTTTCCACCGGCCTCAGCAGCTAAATCCACAACAACTGAACCTTCCTTCATGGACTCGATCATTTCTTTACTAAATAAAACAGGAGCTTTCTTACCTGATCAAAAAAAAAAAAAAAAAAAAAAAAAAAAACAATACAAATTAGTATACTTTTCTAATGGCAACAGTACTCTCTAGGGTTGGCTACAGTGGTTCTGGGCGTTCAAGGTTTGATTATGTGAGAAGTCAATTCTTTACGAGATACTACGAAGACTAGGGCCCAAGCGAGACTGGCCCTTGCTCTTTGGGGAAAGATGTATGTGTGGGCTGCAGAGAGGACACCACTCAGTTGGCAAGCAGTCCTCACCACATGCTTGGCCTGAGTGATCTCGGCCATGCTCTTCCCAGCTGGCTTACATCTTGGATCATTTACCGAGAGATTTTCCTTGTTCGAAAAGAATACGTAAAATAAGCCATTATGGAAACTATGTTCGCCCAAGCTGAACAATTCGCAAAGGTCACACATGTCAAGAGTACATTCAGGACTAATTTATGAATTATGAAATAGAATATTTCCATTCCTGTTAGCAAATGTCACCAGATTTTCCAACTCATTACCCACCTTAATGCAACACAGGATAGTGACTTAGAAGAGACCAGAAAGTGCCATGAAATAAACGCTATGGCACTGTATAGCTCCAAAGGGATGAGAAGGATGCCTGTTCTTTCATTCCCAACTATTGATCCTCTGCCTATGAAGACAACTCTAGCTACACCTGGTGCTGGGAGTGCAGAAGCAGATAAACAGCAACGTTCCCTGTTCTCACGGGGCATATTCTGCCCACGCGACATTTCACAGTTTCATTTCACAGTGTGTTTTAGGAGGCTTTCACTAGTTTCCATACAGCAGCAGTTCTCCCCTTTGGGTCATGATCCCTTTGGAGGTTAAACAAACCCTGTCACAGGGGTCACATATCAGATAGTCTGCATGCTAGATATTTACATTATGATTCGTAACAGGAGCCAAATTTCAGTTATAAGGCAGCAACAAAAATAATTGTATGGCTGGGGGGTCACCATAACATAAGGAACTGTATTAAAGGGTTGCGGGATTAGGAAGGCTGAGAACCACAGAATATGAAATAAATACATATATATATATCAACAAATACCAGAACCAGAAGAGAAATAGACTTGCAAGATTTGTAGAACAGAAACACCCTCTTTTTTTAATTTTCGATTTATGTTTACATGTTTTTAGTAAAAAAAAAAAAAAAAAAAAAAAAATGCAGTCTTATACACTGACATCAATTAAATATACATTTGTATTAAAATCATCTCATTATGAAAACACGTAACCGAGATACATTCCAAAAGGAAAAATAATATTTACTTGTAGTACATGGGAAAACAATTATGAAGATATATGTGGGTGTTTTGGGGTTACCTCAATCTTTTTTGGTATAAACTTTAACAAGAAGTCCAAAATGAGTCCAAATCCTTACTCCTGAAGACTTCCTCCCCTGGGGGAACGGTCCTTCCTAACACGGCCACTCACTGCTTGCCCTCTGGGCTATGCATTTCAGCAACACTGGACTGGCTACCAGAGGATTCCTTAAGTGACATGGTTCTCCTTTCTGAGTCTCCATAAAGGAACAAGAGTCAAGAGGCATTTCCCCCCAAGTCTCCTCGGTACTATTTCTCTCCCCTTCTTTCCCCAAGTAGTAAACAAGGGCACCTTGAGTATTTCCCTGAGCCTTGAGAACCTGAGGAGGCAAACCATATGAATATTCAGAACCTTTTCCATAAGAAAGTCTCAGCTCCCCAGAGGCTGGTAATTGTGAATCCTGGTGCCTGTGTCCACGGGAAGGCAGATCTAAAGCGCTTGCCTGTACTTTCCAGATGTGTACTTTCCAGATGTGTACTGTCATCACCACCCCATCCATCTGTCCAGAGCTTCGCTTAAATCGGCCACCTTCCTGTACAGTTTTTACTCCTGTCCTAGTTACAGTCTCCAAACTTGGGCCTATAGGCCTAAAAACAATCGTTTCAGATGCAAGATGACCCTCTCTGGCTTCTGACTAAACAGCAATTGTGGTTGTTGATGCCAAATTTTTATTCAGCATCTAACTCATTTGTTCTGCCACAGTGACACTAGACTCTTTTTTATCTTCAAAGAACTTGAAAGCTACCAACTGTACAGGACACAAGGAGTCTAGGATTTCAGGCTCCTTAGAAAACATGAAGGGTATGATCTATTCTCTCTAATTTTATTTATTCAACTTTTACATATTAAATTTGGCAGCAGCTGACATAGCCTTTAAAAGCACCTATGCATATTGGTGCCTTGATATAATTTAGATGGTTTGCTTTTTATTATTGTTCTGAAATTCAATCATTTTTAAACAATAGCATATTATTTCAGACCCTAACTTAGGGTAAGGACCATAGGGTATCGTCAGAACCATTTGAAAACCTCGCCAGGTACAGGGACACATGCCTGTAATATAATACTCATACAGCAGGGGTAGCAGAGTCAGAAGTTCAAGACTAGCGCTAGCTACATAGTGAATTGAAGATCAGCGTGAGCTACGGGAGAGTCCCTCTCAAATCACAGCCGCCCTCTCCTCAAAAAATACAGCAAGTTACAGAAAACCCACAGAGAAATATTTAAAAACATGAAATATGGACTAGAAATCTAGATAAAAAGGTCAGCCAATTGTTTATTCAGTGTACCTGGGGCCATCATTTCAACCTCCGGCACCAAACAAGCAAACAAACAAAAAGACGAGAAATAATTGCAAGCCAAAAGCAGGAAGCAGAGGTGGTGGGGTGGCTCAGTTGGTAAGAGCATTGGCCTCCAAATCTGATGAGCCAAGTTTGATCCCTGGGACTCCCACAGGTTGTCCCCTGACCTCCATCCACTTGACTCCGCTGGTACCCAAACACTCCCTACCCCTAAACACACATACACTTAAAGGAATTAAAATGCAATTTTAAAGCATATAACAGGATGTGCGTGTTTAAAATGCACATACCTACTTTATATGTGCATACACAAGATATCCCATATACTATATAAGTTGTAAGAAATGTATTCCATCATACAGCATTTGCCAGTATCAGAGTATATTTAAGTGATGAGACTAATTATTTTCTTCTCTGTGTTTTTGCTTATCTCCCAAATGTCCTAATTTAACAATGAAGGCATCGCTGTAAGGGTTCCAGAGAAGACAGTGGAGGAAAGAACAGGGTAGCCGCTGCTAGTACTCACATGGGGATTAGGGGTTTGGTTTTTTTGCTTTGTTTTGTTTTTTTTAAATTCTGGAAACATCAAAAATAAAGATTGAAAACAGAAGGGGGAAAGATATAGCCAAAAGAGAAGCAGGATCGTGAAGAGAGTTCCAAATGAGCAGATCCTCAAAAGAATAGGTCAAGGGGGAGAAAGAATGGGAAGGCGATTTCAACATTGTATCTTAGTATAACAGCTTAATATGATAAAAATGTAACTGTGCGATAAAGACAGTATTGAAAAACAAAGGAAGGAAAGAAGGAAGGAAGGAAGAAAGGAAGGAAGGAAGGAAGGAAGGGACAGTAAATGGTTTATTAAGTTTGGGGATGTTTTCTATTCAAACTGAACATCGTATTTTTACTAAGGTCCAGGTAGATCATAATAAATAAATCACCAGGCAGTGGTGGCAGACGCCTTTAATCCCAGCACTTGGGAGGCAGAGGCAGGCAGATTTCTGAGTTCAAGGACAGCCTGGTCTACAGAGTGAGTTCCAGGACAGCCAGGACTACACAGAGAAACCTTGTCTCGAAAAACTAAAATAATAAATAAAAAATAAATAAATAAATAAAAATAAATAAATAGTAAGAGAACTGACACAGAAAGAGAAAAGGGGAACAGAACCCTTCCGAACCCCTCTCTGGCCTGTGGACTTAGAAAGGGATTTCCTAAACTTAATAAGGAAAATTACAAAAGAAAAGCAGCCAACTTAAATAATTCCAACAACAGGGAGCCAACTCCCTCTTTTGGCCTCGGTGAGCATCTAGATGCCTGTACACAACACACAACCACACACACACACACACACACACACACACCGACACATATACACAAATACACACACAGCAAGACACAATCACAGAGACACACGGACACACACATACAAACATACACATACTCAAAGAGACAGACACATACACACACACGTTTTTTTTTAAAAGCCAGACTGGTCCAAAAAGAGAGTTGCAGGTCAGCAATGCATACACAGTAAGATTGTGTCTCAAGTAAGTAAATCTTTGGGGAAAATAAAAAATAAATAAATGAAAAAAATTTTTAATTCACAGAAATTAAATTAAAAAACAGACTATTACGATTTTAAAAGAGGGCTAGAGAGATGGCTCAATACTCACAGAGCACATACTCTTCTTGCAGAGGGCCTGAGTTTGATTCCGAGCACCCACGTCAGGCAGCTCATAGCTGCCTGTAACTCCGGCTCAGAGGGATCCAATGACCCCCCTCCTCCTGCACAGACACAAATACACACTCAAGTAAGTAATAACTAAAAAAAAAAAAAAAAAAAAAAAAAAAAAAAATTTAAGAAAATGGTTCTGATTCATTTTTAAAAGGTCTTATTTTATATTGTATGTATGTGAGTGCGCTGTCAGTGTGTTCAAACCCCTGAGTTTATGGGAGACATTTCCCTTTCTTTTTTTTTTTTTTAAAGATTTATTTATTTTATGTATGGGAATACACTGCCTCTCTTTTCAGACACACCAGAAGAGGCCATCGGATCCCATTACAGATGGTTGTGAGCTACCATGTGGTTGCTGGGAATTGAACTCTGGACCTCTGGAAGAGCAGTCAGTGAGCCATCTCTCTAGCCCTTAAAAGATCTTAATAAACAACTGACAATATAAACACATGATTAATTCAAAGACTAGTAACAGAAGAAAGCGGAGAAAGAGGAGGAATGGAAGGAGGTAAAAATATTTACCCCAGGAGAATTAGAAAAAAGATAAGTATAAAAAGTGAGACATCTTTTGGCTTCTCAAACTAAGAGTCAAAAGCAATACAAGAATAGAGATGAGGGGGGAGCAGGCAGATGATAGAGACCTAAGAGTGGGTAATAAGGAGGTGAATATGACTGAAATATATTATATGCACATATAAAATATACAGTTTACATAGGCTAATAATTAGCATACTCAATATTGAAATGAAACAACTAAACAATCACAGTGAAATTATGAACAGCAAAATCTTTCGAGGAAGCAGTTTGTTGGGGTGTGTGTAAATTGGCAAAAATAAGTAGCAAAATCCCCCCCCCCTTAGTTTTACTTTTAAAATCCTTATTACTTTGGAGAAGTAAATGAAAATGCAGATATAGAAACTTAGCAGAAAATGTCCTCAGAGTCTTGGTTTTAAGCTGACAAAAAGCAGAAGTAAACCGAAATTTCAACTTTGGGTAAAGAGTTAAAAATATGGATTTGAGAAGAAAACTCTACAGAGCCATTAAGACAATCTGACAGAGCTCTGATCCTTAGGTTGCGTCAAACACTTCCACAGTCCTGAGTGGTGGGAAAATGCACAAACATCTTAATCCCAGCACAGTAAAACCGTACTGAACAAAGGCTGAAGGGAAAGGATCGAACTGTGAACAGTGTGCCTAGCTAAACTGAGAAGCTGAAGACTATTTTTATTTTCTGTCATGCTTTATTTCATCACTAGCAAAAATCACCTAACCTTTTTTTTATTTGTGTGTGTGTGTGTGTGTTCTATGCATGTGTATGTGCTTGTGTGTACACATGGAGGTGAGCTGTTGCACGTGCTTGCTTGTAGAAATCAGAGATCAATGTTTAATATTTTCCTCTATCACTCTCCAAATTGTTGTTATTGTTATTATTGTTGCTCTTCTTGTTATTTTAGATAGTGTCATTCACTGAACCTGGAGCTTACTGATTGGCTAGGCTGCCTGCCCAGCAAGCCCTGGGAATCCCCCTACCTCCTCCCCAGCAGCACTGGAGTTATAGATGCACAGGCTACCAGGCGTTCTCTTTGCATGAGTACAGGAGATCAGAACTCTGGTCTTTACACTTGCTTGTGTCGTCTCTCCAGCCCCACAGACTATTTTTGTTTAGAAAATAAAAGTAAAGTATTCCCGAATGATCACAGCCAACTCTTGCTTTGAGAACATGGTTTGATATTTATTACCAGAAAAATTAAAATAACTTGGGGGAAAAAAATGGACTGACCTATTTACTTCCAACCGAGAAAGCTCCATGTGGGTTTCCTACTCCCCCCACGTGAGCAGACAGAGCTGTGCTTCGGACAACCCATATGAGGACAGAGACAAAGATGGAGAATGGGAAATTCTAGACAGACTTCTCGCACTGTGTAACAGCAAAGTCCAGCCTCCACTGCAAAATCTCTCAAACAGAACGATAAAGCAAAATAAGAATTTGATGTTTTCTAAGACATAAACGCAGAAAGCAGAGTTGCTAACAAATGCACGAGTAGCAGGTTTGGAAGAGGGTTTATGAGTTTCTTGCTTTTTGAGGTACACTTAGGTTTTCCCATTATTAATTTAATCATTTTTATCTAAAAAAAAAAAGATAGGATTTACAAACAGGCCAGAACTGTTACATTTTCAAGCACTACCCATCTAAATTAAATAAATAAATATTTTTTTTTAAATGAACAAGGAGAAAAAAAATCATTTTCTTGGCGAGATCTGCACTGAGTGAAAGGTTTGACACAATCTTCGAGAAATGTTTCTTGGCCTTTCTGGTTCATGGACATTGAGTTCCTCTAGTAAGGTTACTCAGTTCCTCCCCAGTGGGAGTTATTTCCATTCTTCTGCCAAGACGATGGTAAGACAGCCGTGCTCACAGTCCATCATTCAGACGTTCATTCATTCACCAATAACCACTTAGTGCCTGACCGTCACATATAGGCCAAATCTAAAAGGAAATACTCATTTATAGCTCTTCTTGATTTTAAACTACTTTAAATTTTAAATTAAGACTACTTTTTATAATTGATAAAATTAAGTATTTTAAAGGTCAATGAAATGATTCCTAATGTTATTCTGCTATACTCATAGATCAATGTCTAGCCCAACCAACCGTCATCAGAGAGGCATCATCAAGCATCTGTTGGGAGCAGATGCAGAGACCCATAGCCAAACACTAGGCAGGGCCAGAGGAATCCTGAGGAAGAGGGGAGGAAGGATCGAAGGAGCCAGAGGGGTCAAGGACACCACGAGAACACGACCCACAGAATCAACTAGGCAGAGTCATAGGGACTCACAGAGACTGAAGCGACAGTTGGGGACCCTATATGGGTCTGAGCTAGGTTCTCGGCATGTACGTTACAGCTGTGTGGCTTGGTGTTCTTGTGGGACTCCTAACCATGGGAGTGGGTCTATCTCTGACTCTTTTGTGGGGCTATCTCTGACTCTTTTGCCTGCTCTTGGGACCTTGTCTTCCTACTGGGTTGCCTCACCCAGCTTTGATGAGGGTTTGTACCTAGTGTCACTGTATCTGATGCCATGTTCCCTGGGAGGCTTGTTCTTTTCTGAAGGGAAACTGAAGGGGTGGATCTGAGAGAGATGGAAGAAGAGGGGGAACTGGGATGAGTGGAGAGAGGGGATATAATGCATGAGAGAAGAATTTTAAAATATTTTTAAACTGTCATGGCTTAAGAGCTAACTAAGATGAAGACTTGGAGGTTAGGGGCTCTTTTCTCTGAGAATAGCAGCAGGATGCTAAAAAAAAAAATCTCATCTGGTGAGGGTTGTTGCTAAGTCATAGAGCATTTGCCTACATGTATGAAGACCTCAAACTCTAATAACAAATCAATCAAATAACAAATAAATCATCGGAAATGAAATATGCCATTTTCTGTTCAATTAGCTGCTGTGTGGGATAGATAGGAGTTGTTTCCGGTTAGTGTAAGGCCTCTCTGAATCTCTGTGGTGCACCATAAATGTGGCTGTTCATTCTATAAGTAAACGCTTTTCGATGTAAGCACGGATGGATGTAACTTGTTTAAACGGTGTTTGAGTCAGACTCACAGGCTGGACTCAAACTTGCTATGCAGCCAAAGATGGCATGGAACTGGTGATCTTCCTGCCTCTGTTTCCCAAGTGCTGCAGTTGCAGACATGAGCTACAAGGCTCATCCATAATTTATTTTGAGATGTTAATGAACATATAGAATCCTTTCATAAGCATGACTTCCTCAATAAATCTACACTGGACGTAGTTTGAAAGCATTCAAATTAGAAGCAAGTAAAAAAAAAAGTTACTAAATTCTGAAAAGAATTTCAACAACTTACTGACATATGGCAAAAGGATATATCCTTGGTTTCCCTACAACACTAAATTCAGAATGTCATTTCAGTTAAACTAAATATCGAAGACTAACTGTTTACTGGAAGATTTTGTAATGTACCTCCCTGAATAAATCGAGGCAAATATGATCATCTGAAATCAATAAATTCTCTTGGGTCTATCATATTGGAAAAAGAATCCAATCTGCACAGGCAAATTTGATCAAGGACGGGGGGGGGGGGGAGGAAGGGAGGGAAAGTGGAGAGGGAGAGGAAAAGACAGAGAAGAAGAAGGGAGAGGAGGGGAGAGGAGGGAAGGGGACAGGAGGTGAGGGGACAGGAGAAGAGAGGAGGAGAGGGGTGGGGAGAAAAGGGGGAGAGGGGAGAGGAAGGGAATTAAAAAGAAGCCACAAAAACTATTAAGAACAAAAAGACAGCAACATGAAATGGATTAACCACAAGTTTTTATAATGATTCCAAAAAGCACAGAGAATTATTTGCTGGAATTACTCAATGACAAGTAATCATGGGGAAATTCCTAACTTCCTGGCCTGCAAAGCATCAAATTAGAGGCTCAAGAAAAGCGTTCTGCCTTAACCCAGCGTGATAAAGTTAAGCCATACTCACAGATGCACGACATATAGAATCTGTTTACCTAAAACCAAGACAAATTTGTCACCAACAAGCACTACCAAGGACAGTCTTAAATGTAATGCAATACTGTGTGTTACCTAAATGTAAAACTAAGACTGTCAAGAAAACAGTACAAACATTAGTGTTTTACATATTAAGGAATTCATTATAAACTGGCGTGGCGGCCTATGCCTACAATCCTAGCACTTGGGAGATGCAGGCTGGAGGATGAGGGATTCAACCTAACCATCAGCGACGGAGCAAGGCCAAGCAAGACCAGCCTGCATTATCAGACAGCCTGTCAGAAGAGAAGGAGGAGGAAGAAGAAGAGAAGGATGAAAAGGAGGAATAGAAGGAAGGTCAGGAAGAAGGGGAAGAGAATGAGGAAGAGGAGGAGGAAAGATCCATTATAGCAAAAAAATGGTCACTGTTGTGGCATGCAAATATGAATATGAACTATCCCCCATAGCCTTGCATATTTGGGGTTTAATTGCTAATGGGATTTTGGGAAATGACTAAATCTAGAGGCTACTGACCTAACAAGAAGATTAATCCCTTGGTAGATTCATACTATGATGACATTTTTGGAATGTGGGAGAAAATAGGTGCTGGGTGGACTTCTTGGAGAAATAGGTCCCTGAGGACATCTGTGGAGAGATAGCATGCTTAGTCTCTATTCCCTAGCTGCTCTTCCTCCTCACCTCCTTCCTGTCCACCAGGATCTAAGGGACTCTGATGCATTTGTTGTGGGGTGTATTAGCATAGCCTTTAGAATTTGTATGTCGATTCCTATGACACTGACTAGATTTGGAGATGGGGACTGGTAAAGATGTGTCTGAATTAACCTAGGCCCTGAGCCTAACTTTACTGGTATCCTTAAAGAAGAAGAAATTAAATATCAAATGTGACACCAGGAATGCACACACAGAGGACAGAGAACAGAGGTCTGAGAAAGGTAGCCATCTTCAACCAAGGAGAAAAGTCTCAAGTCTTCAACCAAGGAGAAACCAATCCTGCCAACAACTTGATCATAAACTTCTAGACATCTCCCCACCCCCCCAAACTGTGAGCAGCTATGTTTCTGTTGTTCAAGCTACCCAATCAGTTGTATTTTGCCATGAAAGCCTTAACAAACTAATGCAATGTTATCTTATTCCTGGAACACACAGCTAGTCAAGAACTCCTAGCTTCCTTCGCAGATGGCTCAGACCCTGTGACTCATCTTAGCAAAACAAGAGATGAGGGTGCTGTGTGACACTTGCAGACCTCTCATGCACACTCCTCAGAGACAGTGCCCAGGGTGATCTCCCCAGCCCTGTCATGGTGTAAGCAACACTTAATGAATCCCCACGTGGTGGGAATGAGACCTGTTAATGTCATGTGGGCAAACAGTAGATCTCTACAATAACCAAACAGTTTTACACTCTTGGATTAATGTGTTCTAGCAAAGATGGTGGATTTAGGGCCAGACTGTCATAATAAAGGATGGAGCACATGGGAAAGGGGATTGGGAATTCACAACTGCTATGTGCTAAGGATGAGACTTTAATGGTAGCTCGTCCCTAGAAGGGGTCTCACCTCCCAAGCCATTCAACTCAGGCACTGGCAAGGAGAAGAACGTAATAATTCTCCATCTTGCACCATACTTGTGGAAAAATAACAGACGAAACCAGAACACAACTCTGTGGCATCAACTTCCCTAACAGAACATTTGTTAAACATGGCTCAGCAGTCCATGGAGTGTGTCAGGCACACCCGAAGAAGCCAAGACTGACGCATGGCAGCACAAGACTCCAGACTTCTGGCATTCTCCATCTGATGACAAGTAGCCCTATCTGTGTTGAAAGCTACCGAGAGGTACGGAGACGGCCTGTGGTTACCAATGCTTGATGTTGTCACATGGAACCATTTTCTTGCTGTCTTTCAGAATTCTCAGAGTAAGTGCAAGTGAGGAAGCGATGTTTTAAAATTCCATAGAGTCATAAACTACATGGAAGAGAGGAGACCATGAAGGACGTATCAGACACTCAAAAAAAAGTAGTATAACTTCCAAAACATTGGGAGTTGCTTATGTACACAATGTGGTTTTGACTTCTAAAATCATAACGTGCACAGAGAAGAAGAAAAAAAACCGTCTGAGTGATAAAGTCTTCTGGCTTTTGAAAAGCATTGTACAGTTGCCAAAGTAAGAATTCTCTCACCGGCAGTGTCAGTTGTGGTTGCATTAGTCTTCTGTCTGAAACATCTTTTCAGACTGTTAGTCTATCCTATGAAGATGCACGCAAGAAAAAAATGGGCAGCATAGGAAGCAGAATGGATATGCACTTTTCAAGAGACTGCAACATCTCAGGTTGAGTCTCATCGGAGGAAAACACCTCCTTCCCAACTCCTCCCCAGTCGTGGAGGATTTAAGTGTCCTGTGACAGGGATATTTTATAGACCCTAACTAGGAGAAACACAAAACATGCTGCTACCTAACTGGAATTAAGTATTAAAGCAAATCTAAATATAAGTGGCCTAAGATGTTATAATTTATGATCAACAAATATCTTCCTTCCTGACAAAACACTTTACAATTCCTGAGCACCCTCCACAACTTCCTGACTCCATAGCCTGACAGGTCAAGCTAAGCCACCTCAGACAGCTGACTGGGCATGTGTTCTAGTTTGGAATAATTTAAGAAAGCTAAGTTTCCAGCCTTAAGTTAGCTTCTACAATGTTCCTATTAAAAAAAAAAAAAAAAAGCCGGGCGGTGGTGGCGCACGCCTTTAATCCCAGCACTTAGGAGGCAGAGGCAGGCGGATTTCTGAGTTTGAGGCCAGCCTGGTCTACAGAGTGAGTTCCAGGTCAGCCAGGGCTACACAGAGAAACCCTGTCTCGAGAAACCAAAAAAAAAATATAAAAGAGCCAACAAAGTATTCTGTCCACCTTTCTTTAGATAGCCTTAAAAGAATAAAAGTGACCATGCCAACCAAGACCTGAGGGAACACATATACAGGATTACGAGTTAAGCAATATTTGCTGAGCCACTAGTGTGCATGAAGCACTAGGTCAAGCACTGGCCATGACAGATATGGTGGGAACAGACACTTTACTCCTGAGAGGACAGGGCAGTGAGGGCAGGATGGGGCTAAGTACTGCAGTGATGTGAAGCACAGGCAAGATGCTATGCGTACAGGAAAACTTGCTCATCCCACCACCCAGTAGGATGCCAGAGGCACTGTAGAAGTAGCAACTGAATAGGTGGGATTTTCAAGAGGCGGGAAAGAACAGGGATGGTGTGTTGAAGTGAAAAGGCAATATGTAATGTTACAAAAGGACCTTAGATGATCTGAGGTGATGACTGGCCAGCATGACTGATAGCAAACACTAGTTAGCATTAAGTTTAACATGAAGCCCAAAAGCTAAATTTGGACCAAAGAAAAAAAGAAGGAGGAGGAGGAGGAAAAGCAGGAGGAGGGGGAGGAGGAGAGGGAAGGAGGAGGAGAAGGAGAAGGGGCAAGAGGAGGGGGAGAAAGAGGGGGAGGAGGAGGAGGGGGAGGAGGAGGAGGGGGAGGAGGAGGAGGGGGAGGGGGAGGAGGAGGAGGAGGGGGAGGAGGGGGAGGGGGAGGAGGGGGAGGAGGAGAAGAAGAATAACAACAAGAACAAGAAGAGGAGCAAGAAGCACAAGAAGAGGAGGAGGAAGAGGACGGCAATGATGATGATGATGGATGATGAGGACAAGGAGGATGAGGGGCAATAAACACATCACCAAGGATATCAACTTTATAACATGGGTAACTAACTGGGAGTCAGGGGCTGTGATCTAACTTTGACCAAGCTAGATGACTTCAACTCATGATGCTGAGAACCTAAGTGGAGCAAGACGTAGACACCGTTATTAAATGAAATCTCAGGTCTTTCAGGAACCATGGGCCACTAAACTGAAAAGAGCACGACCTAAAACAGGAGATTGGGGAACAAGAAAGCTACGCAATCACAGTTTTCAGTCTTATTTTGGTGTGTACATTGTATGCATGTGCTTGTACATACATGGATGTGTGCTCCCAGGCATGGAAGGAGGCCATGTGTGGGGACCAGGGGCGAACATCAGGTATCCTTCTCTACCGCCATCCACCTTACACCTATCTCTGACCTTCTCCTCCAGCACTGGAGTTACGTACACATGTCTCCACACCAGGCTTGTACACCAGGGCCAGGAATCTGAGCTCAGGTCCCTGGGCTTGGGTGCCGATTCTCCCAGCCCTGATCTGAATGTTTAACGGGGCAACTATCAGGAAGGTTTTCAGTGTAACAGAGGTAGTTTTGCCTTAGTACATCTAGCAAAGACGGGACAGAGAGCTTTCTCCTCTGCACTGAACACCACTGAGACTGTAGGCAGCCATTCCTGAAGCCGCTTACATTCAGTAAAATCCTCACCTCTAACTCAACACCCAACTCAGTGGAGGCAGCACAATGACTATCTCCTTCCACGACTATTTCAGTCCACACACACTATATACTGACAAGTTTTCACTTTCTTCTTTTTTTTTTTTTTTTTTGCGGACTTAAGCCAGACAGCCTTTTGAGAACAGACTCTTGGACGATGTACTGATCACAAACTCCCTACAGTTATAAGGTGAAGATTTATGGCTTTGGAAAATAGGAACTGCAGTGAATAGATTAGCCAAACCTCTCTAGCTACTAGCTAGTCTTCAAATTATCACACAGGACAAAACAAAAGAAAGATTATCACACAATTGACCTTCTACTAAAATACACTGAGTAGAAACAAGGCGAGAGAGAAGAGAGAGAGAAGAGAGAGAGAGAGAGAGAGAGAGAGGAGAGAGAATGGCCATCTGTAATCTTGTAATCCCAGTATCTGGAGGCTGAAGCAGTTGGATGATAATTTCAAGGCCCCTCTGGGCTATACAAGACCCTGTCTCAAAACAAGCTATGCAGGTAGGCACAAAAGGTCAGTATATTCACCTAAGAGGTCCGGAGTTGCATCACTGAAAGCTTTATAATCAATAACAAAGATACATACTATGACAAAATGACTACCATTTCTAGCTTCCGTCTTTATTATTCCTTCAATGAGTAAATGTCTTAGCGCCCTCTGCTGGCCATATGTTGAATGGCAGCTCCTAGCACAGCCTTCTCCAAGGTGCAGGTGCTCCCAGTTAGATGGCTACAGCACAGGTATCCTAATTCCTTCTTGGGAGTCACTGTCACAAAAGGGGGGTCCTGGGGTGCTCTCCTGCCACAGCTTGTTATGATTTCCATCATAGCTGCCAGATTCCACAAACACCATCCAATGGCTTCTGATCTCCATTCACGACAAGTACACTCAAACATAAGCCTCATTTCTCCACTGCAGAGACACACCCAAGGGATGGGCCCATACCTCCCTCCGGCTTATCTGCCTCATCTAACAGGCTCGGTGAGATGGCAGAATCTGGAGAAACCAGCTCATCTACCATTTGGATAAACAGAAGTCGTAACAAAAACAAACATTCAAACAAACAAACAAACCAAAAAAAGAAAGAAAAGAAAAAAACTAAAAGAATTTTGGCTTGTAACAAGAACAAAATTTCCATCGGTTTCTGAATAACCCTAAGCAAACTTTTGCCATAGTCTGCTATGTACTCTGTATGCAAAGCAATATTTTCAGAGTTGGTAAGTATAAAGTGAAAATATCAATCAACTCTGAAAACTATTGAAAAATGCTCTAGATTCTGTAGGATCGAATATCCCGCCCAGACATCATTCCTTATGTAAAATGTACAAGCATATCCACTTCATTAGTATGTAAATTTGCTTTAATCTTAATAAATGCTTTAAAAAAATACATATAAACTAGACTGACCTATTTCCAGTGAATGCTTGATTTGTAACCTATATACCTGGGCTCGT
This sequence comes from Mastomys natalensis, assembly GCA_021653895.1. Taxonomy (NCBI): domain Eukaryota; kingdom Metazoa; phylum Chordata; class Mammalia; order Rodentia; family Muridae; genus Mastomys; species Mastomys natalensis. Next base: position 328,210 of record JAJTUV010001012.1, on the reverse strand, counting down.
GTAAAAATTTCTCAGGCAAAGGGGTCGTGAGGAAGGAAGTTTAAGTTTCGATATAAAGAAGAGGAGGCCTGCGCAGAATCAAACGCCAGCAACCATGCAGCCTTTAGCTCTCACCGTCCCGCTGGTTTTCTTTCAGGAAGCAGAAAGAACCACAGGGGACAGGTATGGTCGTTCAAATAGAACGGGGGAAGAGGTAAGAAAGTACAAGATGTATCGTGTCAAGCTGTTCTTTCCTGGTCAATAAATGTTTATTGGTTTGATATTATGGCTCTGCACAAACACTATAATAAAAAAATGCTAAGATTGTAAAAATAATCCCTGCTGTCCGGGACCTCACAATCTGGTGAACAAGACAAACACGTCAGGGCTGGAGAAGTGGCTCAGTGGTTAGGAGCATTTACTGTCCTTGGCAGAGGACCAGCATCCATGGCAAGTGGCTCTCAAGTGTCCCTGACCTCCAGCTCCAGGGAGGTCGATGCTTCTTCTGGCTTGCGCGTCACTGCACTCACAGAGACATGTATACATGCATGTAATTGAGCATAAAATAAATCTTCCCCCCCCAGAAAAAAAAAACTGAAAAAAAATATTAAGAACAAAAGTGCTGTATCCTTAAATAAAAGCATTCCCTGCAGATCCCATAAATACATGCATATACACAGAAACACTTTGTCAGGTGAAAATATTCACCAAACTATTAGCCAGGATGGTCTCTGATGGAATTTCTCACTTGGCTTTTAACTCTTTCGAGCTTTCGCACTTTTCTACAATGAAAACACAGGCCTTGAGAAGGGGAAACGGGTTAGCACCTTATCAAGAACGTAGTCAAGATGCTGCTTCTGCATACAGGGTGGTGCAGAGAAAACAGCCTATGATCTAAACATGGCTCCCTGAAGACATAACCAAAGTCCTCTGTTTAAATTCAAACACGTGTGGCGATGCGTTGTGTCTCTTCACCTGAAATCACTGTGGAGTGAAAGTGAGCTCTCTAACCTTAAGTCACAGTCTACTGGAACTGCCCTGGGGTGACTGCAGCAGCCCAAACACTCAGGCAACGTGGCTGTGTGCTCTACAGGTCAATACAATCACCGCCCTGGTAGAGAACAGGAAGGCTCGGCTAATGGTGACTGTCCACGATGTAGACCCCATTGAGCTGGTGTTCCTCCTGCCTGCCCTGTGCGGAAGACGAGGGTGCCCTACTGTAGCATCATGGGAAAGGCCAGGCTGGGGCACCTGGTCCACAGGAAGATATGTACTGCTGCGCCTTCACACAGGTGAACTCAAGACAAGGGTGCTCTGGCTAAGCTGGTGGAAGCTATTAAGACCAATTACAATACAGATATGACGAGATCCACCGCCACTGAGGACGCACCATCCTGGGTCCTAAGTCTGTGGCTCATATCGCCAAGCTGGAAAAGACAAAGGCTAAAAGAACTCGCCATTAGCCGGGCGGTGGTGGCGCACAGCCTTTAATCCCAGCACTTGGGAGGCAGAGGCAGGCGATTTCTGAGTTCAAGGCCAGCCTGGTCTACAGAGTGAGTTCCAGGACAGCCAGGGCTATACAGAGAAACCCTGTCTCGAAAAAAAAAAAAAAAAAAAAAAAAGAACTCGCCATTAAATGGGATTAAATGTACTCTGCTAAGTTTCCTGCACCTAAACATAAGTACAAAATTATCTTCCACCTGAAAATATTTTTTAAAGAAATTCAAACACGAAACACTTACTTGTCCTTGAACTAGTTGATTTGGTTTGTGTGCAGGGGCGAGTGGGTGTGGGTGTAGTATGTGTTATCAGTTTGACACAAGAGTTATCTGAGAAGAGGGAGCCACAATTGAGAAAAGGCCTCCGGAAGACTGTAAGCAAGTCTACGGAGCATCTTCTTAGTCAGTGATTGGTGTGGGAGGGCCCAGCTGATTGTGGCTGGTCCCACCTCTGGGCAGGTGGTCCTGTGTTGCACAAGAAAGCAGGCTGAGCAGTCTTGAGGAGCAAGCCAGTAGCCAGCACTCCATCATGGCCTCAGCTTCAGTTCCTGCCTCCAGGTTCCTATCTTGAGTCCCTCCCTGCCCAGACTTGGATCAGTGACTGTCACCTGAGAGTTGTAAGCCAAAACAAACTGATTTTTGCCTTCCCAAACTGATGTTGGCAATGGTGTTTTATCACAGCAATAGAAACCCTAATTAAAACAACCCTTATTTAAGTGTCAAATTCTCATTTGTTCTTTAAAGAGAACAGCTACTAAGCAGCATACCTGGAATCAGAGCAGTACTGATAAGGATGTCCACTTCCTTGCATTGCTGAGCAAAGAGCTTCATCTCAGCTTCAATAAACTCTTTGGACATCTCTTTCGCGTATCCTCCTTGGCCCTCGCCAGATTCCTTTAAGTCCACCTCCAAGGGTTCAGCACCAAGGGATTTGAACTGTTCCAAAGCGGCAGCTCTGGAGTGTTGAAGGGAAAACAGTAGTTAATTAGATCAGGGATACATTCTCATTTCTGTAAACACTTTAAGCCAGTGGTTCTCAGCCTTCCTGATGCTGCGACCCTTTAACACAGTTCCTCATGTCGGGCTGACTCCCAACCATAAAATTATTTTCGTTGCTACTTCATAACTGTAATTTTGCTATTGTAATGAATTGCAATGTAAGTATTTTTGGATAGAGGTTTGCCAAAGAGCTCTCAACCCAAAGAAGAATGTCACTATTACCAACCCCAGTGATGTTTCCTTTGATCCCAATATTGATAAAAATATGATATCTGATACACATTAAGATTTGCTATCAAGGGCTGGAGAGATGGCTTAGCGGTTAAGAGCCCTGACTGCTCTTCCAGAGGTCCTGAGTTCAATTCCTAGCAACCACATGGTGGCTCACAACCATCAGTAATGGGATCCAATGCCCTCTTCTGGTGTGTCTGGAGACAGCAATAGTGTACGCACATACATCAAAACAGATAAATGAATCATAAAAAAAAAAGATTTGCCCTCACTTGCATCACACAAGTTGAGGTTTTCCTTTTACAATTGTCCAGAGTTTGTTCTCTTTATGAGATTTTTCCCACATAAATGACTTTTATTAGAAACACTTTAATATTCAAATAAAGTGCTTGGGGGAGCCTCAGTCCTCATAAATCTGTAGACTGGTTTTAGAAAGCAAATGGATGTAGTGGTGTGTGCCTGTAATCCCAGAACATAGAAGGTGGGGACAGGGGGAAGATAGGATTTCTAAGAGTCTAGACCAAAGAGATGGTGGCTCAAAGGAAAATTGTAATGAACAAATGGTCAATTGTGAAGAGCCAACATATTTAGATTATGCAAAATATATTCCACTTGGAATAAATAAATAAATGCCACCAATCACTGTATTCTATTTAGAAAATGGGAGTCAGCAAAGATCTCAGTGGTGGAAATTACCAATATCTCTGCCCTACAATAAACCTCAAGTATCCTGAATGACCGCAATCACAGGAGGCGCCCACTGCAATTACAAATATGGTCATTACCACATTTTATATATTAACCACGCGTGGTGGTTAGAAGGAGAATGTCCCCATAATGCTCAGATTCCTGCTTCAGGCACCATGCTTCCACCCTGTCTTAGCGGACTCTTATTGCTTTGGTCACGGTGTTTTTATCACAACAGAAAAATAGCTAGTGCATCAGAACCAGGGGTACACGTACGTCACAGGGCTGACGCACAATGAACTCACAAAGCCTGTGGCAGCATAGCCAGGGCCTACAACAGGTCCAAACCTGCTGGGCCAGCGTCCCAGCACAAGATGGAGGACAGGGGAGCTCTCATCCACAACCGAGAAGCCATCTCCAAATACTAGACTCTCACCAAGGAAGAATGAGTCCCTCCTGTGGAGTCTCAGTGGGCTCACAAGCCACACGTAAGGGCAGGCCACGGGCCAGCAGTATCAGCCAACACTAAAGGAGCTCTAAGGTATTTTAGAGATGCTTTGGCTCATGTTGCTCTGTTTGGGCATTTTCTACCTCACTAGTCTTTTGCTTCTATAGTGTGATTTCTGATTTTGTGTCTTTATAGGTTTTGTGTGTGTGTGTATGCATGTGTATTTGTGTCTGCCTATATGTATGCATGTACCTGTGTGTGTGCATGTGTGTATGCATGTGTGTGTGCATGTGGGTGTGTATATGCATGTGCATGTGCATTTGTATGCATTTCTCATTCTCTTTCTTTGTTTATTTTATTTTTAAACTTTAGTGGGCGGGTGCTCATTTTGTTTTATTCTTGTCTCTTTGTCATTTTTATTTGCCTGTTTGTTTTCTTGCACCAGAGAGAAAGAAGGTGTAGAGTTGGGAGGATGGGGAGGTAGGGAGGACCTGGAAAGAAATGAGGATCAGAATATATCGTATGAAAAAAAAATTTTCCATTTAAAAAAAAGAAAAAATGAGATCATAAAATCTGCGGGAAAATGGGTGGACTTGAAATATATAATATTAAGTAAGGTCACCAAATCTCAGAAAGGGAAAAAAAACTTATGTCCTCTTCAGATTCAGACCCTAATCTACAAAATATACATGAATAAGAATATATGCAAACAAACATATAATAAATAAATAAATAAACAAACAAACAAACCTTTGGGCAGGAGCAAGCAGAGCCTGAGTGAGAGGGAGAAGGGAAGGGGAGTGGAGAAGAAGGACAGAAAACTAATTGCTTTTCCAGTCTCAACTCCATCATGGCTTCTTTCTTGTGGTGTGCAAAAATATAATTGATAATTAAACTGTGAACACACAGCTTCAGAATGGCCGTTTTTAGCTAGATAGAAAGTCAATGAGATGGATGGAGTTCAGGCTGAACACGCGCTTGCTCGCTCGAGGGCCGACAGCAATCGAGCTGCACGATGCTTTCATTACATCACAATGTAATGTGCTACTTTATGGTGATTTTTATAGTAAGTAAATAAATTACAAATAAATGTAGGATCCTTAGTTACCTTTCGATTGCTCTGATAAGGCACCAGGCACCAGGCAACTTACAAAAGAAAGCTTTTAGAGCTCACGGATTCGGAGGGTCAGAATCCATGGCCACTGTGGTGGGAGCATGGCAGCCGGCAGCCAGGCATGGCGCTGAAGCAGCAGCTGAGAGCTCACATCTCGAGCCACGAATGGGGCAGAGAGAATGTTAACTGGAAACAGTGTGGGCTTTTAAGACCGCAAAGCATGCCCCACGTGACACACCTCCTCCAACAAGGCCACACCTCCTAATCCTTCCCAAACTTGACCACCAAATGCTGACCAAGTCTCACACATGTGAGCCGAGGGGTCTTTCTCACTCAGACCACCGCAACCAGACTGAACAGCAGCTGTACTCTAGCCGTCTACTCGGTTCACACTATGAACAATGACACCAAAGGCTCAGCAGCTAACCCAGCAAGTTTCAGATCATTTCTAGGTCAAAACAGGTCTACTGCTACTTTAACATCATTATCCATTGTAATGAAACCACGAACAATCCACTCTCTAAAGGCTTGAAGGTTTGGAAACTCTGCCCATCAGCAAACATTAAAAATAAAGGGAAAGAAGCCATGTCGCTTTTGGCCACGACTCTCCTCAGGTGATGTCATGGCTACTCTGGAGTTGCCTCATTTTTCTCATTGAGGTGAAGTGGATTTTATAAGCACCTCACTTCTCTAAGGTCGGGAAAGAGCTGTTGATCGTGTTCTGTGAACATTCACTCTGAAAAGTCACGCTCTTTCCAACTTTGATTTTTTTTTTTTTTCTAATATTCGTGATTGGGCAGTGCAAGGGTAAGGTTCCATTGGCAGAGCATGTGCTGAGGACACAGGAAGCCCCAGATTCAATCTCCAGTACTGAAAAATAAATAGAGAAGATCGGCAGGCGCGTTACCACTCTGGGGCCCTCACTTATAATAAGTTTATAATGAACCCCCCAAAAAAATCAAATAACAAAATTATAACTGGACCCGATAAGCATTTAATAAATGCTGGTATCTGGCATCTTCAGCAATGAGAAAGAACCTTAATCAAACTTCTCTTGGCAAACAACGGAGGGAAATGTTTTATGACCATCTTAGAGAGGTACAACACACAGAGAAAAATGGTTTCTCCTACATGTTCAATAAGTTTCAGAAAAAAAATAGTCAGCTCTCTCCTTGTCTGAACCAGATGCCCTTGCAAAAATACTCCAATTAGAGTTCTGTGTGGCTTCTCCTAGGTAAAAAGTGATGTGAAGGGTGGGTCTTTAGCGACGGAGTGCTTGCCTGGCTTGTACAATCCACAGTCTCACCAAGTAAAAAAGTATTTGGAGTCTGTGATGTCAGTTTTATCTATTTCCATCCACTCAATGCTAGACAGAGTCTCCTCCCAACGTACCTGTTAGCTATGCTCATGGCCTGCCTAGTACCCAAAAGCATTCTGAAGACTAAAAGGCCAGGGTAAAACTACAAGTTCACTAGAGATAACTCTGGGCCCATTGCCTATGTACACAAAGAACTATGGCCTGTTAATTATCAATTACTTTATTATTGGGGGAGGATTAGTAGATAATAAATTTTTTTATTGAGCCAACTTTTAAACAGCAAAAAAAATTAATTGGAAAGCACAAAGAGAAAAGCTTCAGTGAACCATGATAATCTCTAATGTAATAGGCCCCCTTTGAAACAAATGTTTTTAGTTAAATATTAATCACTAGTTAAGTGCTCACCTTGTATCAAATCCTCGGACAACTGCGCCCATCGACTTTGCTGCCCCGGCGGAAGCGAGCCCAGCAACGCCACCACCAACTATCAGGATCTGAAGAAGAAGAAAGAAAGAAAGAGAGAGAGAGAGAGAGAGAGAAAGAGAGAGAGAAGAAAGAAAGAAAGAAAGAAAGAAAGAAAGAAAGAAAGAAAGAAATGTTTTAAAGCTTATTACTAGGTGATGGCAAAAGACCACCAGGTAACAACTCCTAGTGCCCAGTACATAGTTAACATTCAATTGATGGTGCAGATCAATCACACAAATGTAGCAAAGGGTCTACCCTTTTGCTGAATCCCTGGTGTTTTTTAAAATGGTCAAAGAAACAGCCTATGCCAGCGGCAGACAACTTTCCCTAAAAATAATGCCCTGGCAGTCAGCAGCATCTCAGAGCAGAGGCCATGCAAGCACAATCAGTGCCACGAATGTTAAAGATTAACCAGTTCGTCTCACTGTACAGAAACTACCACCAAACACCAGGATGTTATTCCAACTACCTCGCCCTCTCTGAAGCCAAGGCTTTCCTGGGTTCATAAACACAGAAAACTCATGTCCAAGATGGCCACACTTTGACAGAACATCCATGATAACGGCTATTTTGTGCTCAAATGCTTCTGAAGATCTGGTAAGGAAACACAGAACTGAGGATCATCTTGAATGATCCATATCTGAAACTTGATGCCAATTTAAGTAAATCTTAACCACACAAGGATCTGAGCCAAGAGAACCCAAGAATCCCCACAGAAACTCCAACCTCCCCAGCCTGCAGAGAAACACTGAAAACACTGTTGCTTCTAGCCTTGAGCCGACCTTCCTGGGAAAACAAGACTTGTTATGCATCCCATAAATGGCTCGATTGAAGGCAACCCCTTGTTCCTGTAGGAACAAATGTCACCACAGGAACAGGGACGTTTGTAAATTCTCACCCACCCATGAGGCCCACACTCCTTCTGCTTTTCTAAGAAGTCTATGTTGTCAGAACCGTGTGCTCCCGGGACCCCTAGGCAGTGCTCAGAAACCACGGCAAAGAATGTTGATAATGGTGGTTTGTTTGGAACGGGAGAGAGGCCACAGAAACTGGGTCAGAAAGGGACCTCAGCCAACAGACATCAGAGTCTAAACTCAAAAGCACCAACCCTGTTCTACACAACGTTTCAATGACTCTAAAATAATAACAACAACAAGTATAGGAAACTTACAGGACTAGGCTGATTATCCTGTCAAGAAATAGCACAGGAGACACTCTAATCATATTCTAAAGCAAGGAGGAAGAGGAGCTGAAGGCCACCCTGAGCTACAGAGCAGAACAGTGTCTCAAAAACACAAGGGAAAGGATTGAAAAGGTTACATGATTACAGTCAGGAGACATGGAAATCTAGGTAGCTAGGCTAGGGAGATGGCTCAGTGAATAAAGTGCCTGTGAGACAAGCACAAGGACCTGAGTTCAGATCCCCAGCCCCCGTGTAAAAAGCCAGGCACAGGATAGAGTGTCTGTCCTACTCTGAGTTGTAATAAAATAACCTGTAGGAATGGCCCCTGTGTCAGCCAGCCACTTCGGGGCTTATATTCAGTGAACTCCTCACTAAAGGGCCATGACATAACCTCTGATGCCCACTCACTGCTTCTCATTAATCGCTCTCTCTCTCTCTATTCCCAACCTGGATTCAGGAAGCAGCTCCCTTCCGCTGTGCCTTGATTGTCCCACCTCCCATTATTTCCTGTCCTCTTGATGCCCCTCTCCATCCTCGGCTGACAAGATGGAAGAAATCAAAGTGTTTCCCACAAACTATGGCACTGCAGTAATCAGGAAACACGAATTTACTGAATAATATCTTGAAGTTCTTTAAAAAGTAATAGTAAATTGACCCACAGATCAATCTAGACAAAATCCATTTAAGAATTCAAATAAGTCGGAAACTGAAAAGGCAAAAGAAAAAAGACCAGAACTTTTAAAACAAATGAACAAAAGAGCCAATTTTTTTTCAAGCAATATTCAATATTCAGCTCTAAAGCTTCGCTTTAAATTTCTAATTACAACAATAACATCATCGAGGATAACACACAGCGAGACATTTAAAAATAACCATATTTTGTGACACCTTCAATTTGTCTCATTAAGAAACACTGGAAGTGGGGCTGGAGAGACGACTCAGAGGTTAACAGTACTGACGGCTCTTCCAGAGGTCCTGAGTTCAATTCCTAGCAACCAATCATGTGGTGGCTCATAATCATCTATGATGACATCTGGTGCCCTCTTCTGGCGTACAGGCATAATGCAGACAGAACACTTGTATACATAATAAATAAATAAATCACTGGAAGTTAGACATACCTTCGCAGGGGGGACTTTTCCAGCAGCTGTGATCTGGCCAGTGAAAAACCTTCCAAAGTGATTCGCTGCTAAAACAACAGCCTTATAACTGAAAAAATAAGCAGACAGCTCCATAAAATAAAAGGTGGAAGGTCATACATTACTATAACCTGTTGGTTACATAACTGCAGAAGTCTAATGCTTGCACAGGATACTCTATGGTGAGACTAACTCTGAACACTGTTTACACACTTACCCCTCCGACCTTCACAGTCAGCCTCTGAATGCATACAATTACTACATTCGCTTCATAAACACAGACACGAAGGTGAAAGGACCACTTGCCTGCTGGCACTCAGCCAGTCAGCAGCAGAGTGAGAATCCTGCCCCGGGCAGCATTATGTCAGGAAGACTCTCACCCAAAGAGCTACTCAGCCACTTCCTAACAAGTACTGCAGACTGGCCAAGATAGTTTAAAAAGTAAAGATGCCAAATGCCATCAGCGCCTTTCTTCAAACCTCCCTTTTTTTTTTTAACTGTGCAGTTCAAATTTTCTTTGATGGCTATGCAGTACTTACATTACACTAAAGAAGGTCCATCTAGATTAGGTGCGACATTGTATATAATAATATTTCAGTCTCAGAGGGGAAAAATCACTACCCTTGATCTGTAGTGGGTAAAAATCTGGGCTCCTGAGACAGACCAAATGATCAGATCTGAGCCAAGTTAACCCTGGTTTTCCTCTACTATAAAATAAGAGCCAAGGGGCGTGTCAAGCTCTGAAAGCTCCTGAGAGAACAAAGTGAACACGGGTGAAATATTCACTGTGGTTCTTGTGGCACGACAAATGCTCAGCAAATAGGATTTACAGAAACAAGTGATCCAATAAAAACTAACAGTGAGTTGAATCTTTTCTTTTAAGAGGATGTCTGGGGCCCACTACACTAATCTCATTTCCACATTATCTTTACTTAGTTAAACACAACCATTTTAATACGAAGACTCATGTGCTGGCTTGCAGCAAAACCTCCCTCTCGTAGTTGTAATACTAATAAAACAATATAAAAACGCTATCATCACTGCTATTACCATAAGTCATAGTGGAGCAGAAAAAAAATATTTTCAAGATAGAAAGTAGGTGTTTCTAAACACTCCACTCCGTCTGAGTGCAATCTGCAGTCTGTGGCGCTAACGGGACCTACGTAGACTGTCTCAAAACATTCTGTCTGCTCAAACGATTCTGCAGCTGAATGCACTGTTCCAGAGCTGACTCTGACATTCTCCCACTTACATGCATCTTACATGACAGAATCAACAGCACTCTTAGACCTCTGTGTGGGACATGTTAAGCCCCACCTTGTGTAGCAGTCACTCTTCCAGCCACTAAACATGGCAACAATTTCTTTTGGCCCCCCGCCCACACAGATTTTATACCACTAACAATGTTTTCAGTAAACCATTTGCTACCTTCTGCTAAGGATAACTAAGTATGTTTGTTTACTTATTACTTGTATGTGTGCTGGTGTATGTGTTCATGTGGGAGCACATATGTCAGAGGACAGAACCTGTGACAATCAGAAGCCAACCTCAGGTTTTGTTCCTCAGGAGCCTTGACCCCTCTGTTTTATTTTTTGAAGACAGGGTTACAAACTTGTGCCAGCTCATCTGGCTTTTTATGTTGGTGTTAGGGATCAAATCTGGGTCCTCGAGCTTGGGCAGTGAGCGCTATCTTGAGCTATCTTGACAGCGCCACCCCCCCCCCCCAGTTGTGTGAACTTGTTTTAACTTTAATATAATGCCAACCCATATGAACGGGATGAACAACTGAAACACAAATTGTGTGGTATGTTTGATACACGGCATATTTTAAATGTTACATCTGAAACAGGAAACTTGGGCCAGTGAGATGGCTCAGTGGGTAAAGGGGCTTGCCGCGCAAGCCTGCCAGACTGAGTTGGATCCCAGGAACCCACATTTACAAAGCTGAAGAGTGGCACAAATTTGTAATCCTAGCACTGCTTTGGCAGTGATCGGGTACGGTGTGAAGCTGGGAGATGAAGATAGGAGAATCACCTGGAAGGTGATGGAAGCAGCTAGCCTAGGGTACAAAGCTCTGTACAGGGCTGGAGAGATGGCTTCGCGGTTAAGAGCACTTACTGCTCTTCCAGAGGTCCTGAGTTCAATTCCCAGCAACCACATGGTGGCTAACAACCATCCGTAATGAGATCTGATGCTCTCTTCTCATGTGCATGAAGACAGCTACAGTGTACTCCTATTCATAAAATAAATCTCAGCCGTTAAGAGCACTGACTGCTCTTCCAGAGATCATGAGTTCAATTCCCAGCAACCACATGGTAGCTCACAACTATCTGTAATGGAATCCGACGCCCTCTTCTGGGGTGCATGATGACAGCTACAGTGTACTCATACATAAAACAAATAAATACATCTTTAAAAAAAAAAAAAAGAAAGAAAGAAAGCTCAATACAAACAAGAGACCCCTCCTCAGTAAGACAGAAGAGCAGAAGAGCCTACTCCTAAAAGCTGTCCTCTGACCACCACACATGCTTGCCCAGACTCACTCATGCACACACACAGATAATGATAAACCTAAAAGATAAAAACCTAAGAGCCTTCCAGTTCATGCGAGACTCTGTGCAAAGGCTTTATTTATATTGAGTTTTTTTCCCCCATGCACTGTTTTCCTTTTAAATACTTTTGTTGGTGTGTCAATCACATTAGCTTAAATTTTAATCCGGTTCGTTTCCTTGGGAGGCTGATTTCATGAGCACCACCCTATCTCCAGAATGTCCCTACCCTCTCAGGCAGGCAGCGGTCATTCCAGTCCCTCACAATCAATGTGATTATAGCCATCTTCCTGCAAGCAGAGATGAGCTTAGAATGCATTTCTGTGTGACATTCCACACAAGACACTTGGAGTCTTTCCCGTTCTGTAGGCTGCCTCAGCCTTTGATTAACAGTTCCCTTTGCAGTACAGAAGCTGTTTCATCTCATGAAGTCCCACTTGTTGACTCTCGGCCCTGTTTCCTGAGTGACTGAGGGCCCATCACAAAGTCCTTACTGAGCCCAGACCCTGGTCTTTCTCTCGGAGGACTTAAGAGTTTTGGATCTAACACTGAGGCCTTTGGTCCACTTGAAACTGACTTGAGTTCTGGGTAAAAGGGAAGGATGAAGTTTCTTCTACAAGGTAGATGTCCAGTTTTCCCCAGCAGCATTTATTAAAGATGTTATCATTTCTTCAATGCGTGTTTTTTTCAGCTTTGGGAAAAACCAGTTGACTGTAGGTATGTAGATTATGGGTTCTCGATTCTATTCTATTGATCAACATGTCTACTTTTGTGCCAATAACATGTTGTTTTACTGTGGAACTGTGGTATAATTTAAACAAAGAATAGTCATGCCTCCAACAATGTTTTTAATTGTTAAGATGTTTGGGAAAGCCATATGGAAACCTACTACTATCATAGGCATATATGTATTAGTTATGATATATATTAATATATAAATATATTATATATATATATATATGTGTGTGTGTTTAATTGAAGTTACTCTATACATGGCGATAATGCTCTTCCCAGAAGAGTTGGGGGAAAAAAAAGTTCATTATCAGGGTTAAGAACATGATAGTAGTACAAATGTTACATGATAACTGATTTTTGAGTGGAGTTAAGTCCTGCTCCAAAGACAAACACTCATACCTGGGTGCTTTAAATCTAGCCAAGAACTCATGGTTGGAGAACTCATAAGCCCCAGGGGTGAACCCTTCTGCTTTTATTGTGCTAAATGGACAGAGGGCCAAACTGCCGTCTAAATTCATGCCATGATGTCCATATATGTGTGCAGTTCTTGGACCACATCAGAGAATCTTCTTGGTATGGGGATAGCAGCTATTGCAAAAGTTCGATTGGTCAAAGTGCAAAGAGCAAATGTCTGTCAGCCACAAACAAGGACACCTCTACACACCTCCTCCCTCCAGATCTCACGGAGGACCACAGCAAAACAAGGTGTCCTGAGGAAGACCAGACCACTGTACTCATGGACTCACAGCAGCGGAGGCCACCTGCGAACGCATGACCAAGCCAATCAACACCTCAGCATGGAGGATGAGGGGCCCCCCACGCTCACTGTGGACCGGGAAGGTAGATGCTAGAGGAGGAAGAGTCAGGTTTTTTTCTTTGATAATGTGGTCCCTGGTAAGTCAACCATGCTCCAGTAGATAGCCCTATACCGATGAGCATATGGTCAGCATAAAATGGACTCAGGGGTCAGGGGCTAGGCAGTGAGTCGGGAAGAAATTAGGGGAGGAAAGGGGAATAAATATGAATGAAAATCCATTGTATTCATGTAGGAAAGTCCCAACAAATTTTAAAAATACTCTGTAGTTTATTAAATAAAAACAGAGCTCTAAAAAAGAGAGAGACAGGGAAGATAGCAGTGCTGACAGGCAAATGGGATCCACTGTCGCTGAGGCCTCAGAAGGGGGCACACACTCTAGTAAAAAACGACAGGCTGTGACATGAGAGAAAACTCCCCTCTAATACGGAAATTATCTTAATTCATTAAATATTTTATTAACTTACTTAAGGAAACCCTAAGCAACACGAGCAACCTACTCATAATGGTATGTGCCTATAACCTCAGCCCTCAGAAGGCTGGAGGCAACGGGATCACAACTTTGAAGCCTGAGGCCACCCTGAACTACATAGTGAGTTCTAGGTCAGCCTGGACTACACAGCTAGACTATCTTTTAATTAGTTAATTAGTTAATTATAATACAGCATGCTAAGTGCTCCTAATATGAACATCCAAAGTCAAAACTGCTCCACATGGGGCACTGACATTAGTAAAAGCAGAATGTCCCATCCCTAGTCTCACAGGTCACCAATCAAGCACAAAATACCAACTTTGTATTTAAAACATCTCAAAAGAGAAAAAAACATTCTGAAATGCACCATCTCATAAAGAAAATTACCAAAATATATTTACAAAACTACCTTCAGGCTATGTGTATAAAGTGTATATGAAACAAATAAATTCCCTGTGTACACTTGGACCTCAGGTCCAAAACACCTCATTATATGAATATTCCAAAATCTGAAAAAGTCAAAAATCTGAAATACTTCTGATCACAAATTTTCAGGGGTTCTCAACCTGTATTATATTAAAACACATGAAACTGTCAGTGCCCAACTATATGTGACCTATAAAAACAACCATTTCATTCTAATGCATGTAGACACAACATTAAAATACAGCTTCTGGGGGCTAGAGGGATGGCTCAGAGGTTAAGAGCACTGACTGCTCCTCCAGAGGTCTGGAGTTCAATTCCCAGCAACCACATGGTGGCTCACAACCATTTGTAATGGGATCTGATGCCCTCTTCTGGTGTGTCTGAAGACAGCTACAGGTAGTCATATACATAAAATAAATACATCTTTTAAAAAAAAAAGTGTCTCTTGTAGACACTTGGACAGCTACTTCCTTTGGTAGGTATAAATATTGCTTCTAACCACAAAGATAGGACATGTAACATATATTAATATAACTACTGTGAAAGGAAATAAAACGAATCACAAGAACTAATTTAAGTGTAAAAAGCTGAGTCCCCAACAATTATGGCAAGGGTAAAAACTCTATGAACACCCGTTCTAACCTCCCTGTGATTTGAGTCAACCGAAATGGGAAAGAATATACCTACCCAGAAATGTTGGCCATGGAGCTGAGGGCATCATAGCCCTGAGCTATTGTCACCCTTGGAACCTGGTCCATTGCCAGAACTGTAGTTTTTCTTTCGGAGAGTTTGTTGAGCAAGTCTGGATTTTGGGCTGGGTAGATGAAGCTAATAAGGGTTCCTGACAGCTTTAAAAAGTCAGCTTCATGAGCGCCTAACGTCGGGTTCACCATGGGGGCCCTCACCTGAAATGAAAGCCAATCACAGATTAAACCACCAATACCTTCACCGTGTTTTTTAAGCAAACAGGACAATTTTTATAAGGTGCGTCACTATTGTTTAGATAGTCCTTCTGAGAGAAATCTTCCATCAAAAAATGTCTGCCTGACCTTAAGCAAGGCAAAGCATATGAAGATGTACGCTATCCGTCCTGTGACTGATGACCTGTGACCTGTCCTGAGTAAAGAGCACACAGCACCAGGTTAGCTGTGACAGCTACAGAGCACTGAGATATTACAAAGATTTTACAGTGAACCTGGTCTCCCCAAACTTACTGTTAAATCTGTTTTAAAACTACAAGATATTAGGGAAAAAAAGACCAAAAAAAAAAAATTTGTTTTATGTTCAAAGGTTCAATCACAGAACGGGGGATACTAGCACACCTATTTAATACCAGCACTGAAAGACAAAGGCCAGCAGATCTCTGTGACGGGGAAGGCAGCCTAGTCCACAAATCCAGTTAGAAGCCAGCAAGGACTACATAGTGAAACATTGTCTCCAAAAAACAAACAAACAAACAAATGAAAAGACTCAATGTTTACTAATTTTGGCAAACATGAATATATGGGGTAGTGAGGCATGGGGAATGTTGTCCATTAAAGACTCTATGGTATAGATTTAAGTTCCAGACCTATAAAGGGACACAATGTAAACTAGCACCGAATTAAACTTACTCTCACTTCAATCCATTGTTCTGATAAGAAGTCTCCCTGTATTTGTTCTGTGTGAAGCGAGCATAGGAAACACAGCCTGTAGGATTTACATTTTAAACACAAACAGGAATGCTGCTCCCATCACTTCCTATCATGGCTTTTTTTTTTCTTCTTTTACCAAAGCACCTTTTCCTATTATCCCTGAGCTAGTGACTCATGGGAATCTAGGCTGAGAACCTGTGACTCTTTGAGCAGGAGGTGTGGTGCAGTGGTGGGGGACTTACCCGGCATATGTGAAACCAGCAACACACACACACATACAATCTATCTCGGAGATTTATAAAAACTCGAGGACTGCTCTGAGTTGATTCTACTGGCCCTCATCAAAGGCTCAGCTGAGACCACTGGCACCCGAGAGACATCAAACCAAGAGAATGATTCCCTAAATCTGTTCCTCCTCGGAACAGGAACGGGCTTGATTCAATAGAGAGGCCCCCGGTCAAGTACGTTATGAATGGAAGGGAAATAGAGATCTTCATTTTTATACTGGCTGGGTAGAAGTCTCTTTTAATTGACTACATTGCCCATTTATATACAGACCTCCTGCTGATGACTATATGCAACTGGGCTGGAAAGACATTACTGAGCACAGCCCAGGATACTGTGTGTAGTGCCTAATAACCGAAGACAGTCATTTACCCCACATACTCCTATTCTAGAAACGGCATGACCATTCTGGAGACTGGAGCATTGGGCCGAGTGACTTTAAAAGGTCTTGAGATACCATTTATAACTAAAAAATAGGAAGTAAAAAAATCTACTCGGCTAATATAAAAATGAAGGTCTCCAATTCCCTTCCATGGTTCCGTTGAGAAAAGAGAGTATGACTTTCAAATAGGAAAAGCTGAATGGGTAATGTTTAAGATAATGAACATGCAAACTGCTCTGAATTAATCACTGTACATTGTATATACATTATACATACATACATATGTATGTATGTATAATATGTGTGTGTGTGTGTATGTGTGTGTATATATATATATATATATATATCACTGCATGAATATGAACAATTATGTGTCAATTAAAAACAAAAGGAAGAGCATAAGAAACTCAGAAAAGCTGGGTGTGGTGGCTTTGCTGCCAGCACTGGAGAGGCGAAGGTAGGTGGATGTCTGTGGGTTCCAAGCCAGCCAGGGCTATACACTGAGACCCTGTCTCAACAAACGGCATGAAGCTATGAACGAAAGAGAGAAGAGAGTAATTACTTTGACCACCAGATCAGAAGCCAGAACTTCCTTCGTCCCTTGGATCTGGGCCCCTGCTGCTCTGTAGAGATCATCTGGGAACTTGGAAGCTTCGCCTGCACCTGATTCCACGACCACATTAAAGCCTTGCTTGACCAGGGCCTGGACACCGGCAGGAGACAATGCAACTCGCTTCTCGTTTTGGAAAATCTCCTTGGGAACCCCAACTGTCAACTGCTTATATGGAATTCCTAAAAGCAAACAAAACCAAAGTTTAGACAAAGCTAAAAAGCATGTTTCGGAAGAGACTTCAGGAAAGGGAAACGGGCAGTCTGGTTTTTTCGAAATGGAACCATGCACAAGCTGCTACTGAAAATAAGGATTCACGATCACAATCCGTTTACCTGGTTTGAAAAGTGATAAATTTTTGTCCAAACTGTCCTGAATGTACTAAATGTTTTGTTTAATTGAACATCTCTCTTTAAGGCACAAGCTTAGTCTATTCTTAGGAGAGAAATCCCTGAGTTGAGAAATCACACAGTGTGCTAACTCCCCTCCTTCACCCTCTGGGGTTACAGTCTTCCTGTCCTGGCCTTTAGTAAAGACAGAAATAAATTACTGCAGAATAGCTCTGTCACAGATACTTTGATGGCTGCCATAGCTGAAGTTCCTTTCAATTTGGCCAGAGGAAATTTCTTATAGATTTCCAAGGTTGAATCCTGAGACTTGACCAGCAGCTGAGAGGCCAGCAACCAGGTCAAAGACAGTCATCTGACAGGCCAGGCATGAGAGAAGCCAGCAGCCACTACCAATGACATGACTTACATAGGAACTGTAGATCCAGAACAGTCCATTTTGGCCAGTTGTTAACCTCCTACGTTGGCTAATTTAATGTCAATTTGAAGAACATTTGGGAAGAGGGATTCTCAATTAATAAAAAAGCCTCCGTAAGATTCTCCTGTAGACAAGTCTGTAGTGCATTTAGTGCAATTAGTTAGTGATTGATGTGGCAGGCCCAGCTCACTGGGGGCAGATCATCCTGCATAGAATGATAAAGCAGATTGAGCAAGCCATGAGGAGCCGTGTTCCTCCATGACCTCTGCTTCAGTTCCTGCCTCCAGTTCTTCCCGTGAGAACCCACCCTGCCTTCTTTCAGTGATGGAGCATATCCAGAAAGTCATAAGCTGAAATAAATCTCTTCCTCCTCGAGTTGTTTTTGGTCACTATGTTTTATCACAGCAACTGAAAAGTAACTAAAACGCCTACCCAGTCATGGTCTCCCCTAGGAGGTTAGAATGGAGAAGCCACACAAAGGCTAAGAGAGTAGCTGGTATGGAAGTGATTTGTAAGCACAGCCATGCGATCATCAACAAGAAGTCAGAGCAGCATGGACAGGCACCATGATAGTGGCTACTTAAAGAAAGACTAGCCAGAACTAGGATACCTGGAATGCATTCCACTTCTCCAAGATAATGAAGAGGATCCTGGGCCCAAGAATCCATACAGTACACCCTCATACAAACTATATATAACCTATTGTGATTCTGTTCCTTATAACTCAAAAGAAAGCAAGTAACACAAACGTCTTTATGCAGAGTTCAGACTAGCTCTACCTACAGGACACCAGTTTCGTCTGATGCTTTAATCAATATGAAGCCATTAACTATTTTTTTTATCTTGTTTTTTTTTTAGGGGGGGGGTGTGGGGACAAGGATTCTTTGTGTAGCCTTAGCTGTCCTGGAATTTGCTTTGTAGACCAGGCTGGCCTCAAATTCGCAAGATCCACCTGCCTCTGCCTCCGGAAGGTTGGGATTAAAGGCGTGTGCCACCACTCCAAGCTATTAGCATATTTTTAAACAGTATGTTTCTCCAAAGGGCTTACTATATAGTTTAAAAATTCCATTCTTGCCACTGAATATATAATTAAAAAAATGAATAAAATTATAAATACGGAGTAACTTTTTGAGACTTTAGACAGATGAAGGCAACTTGAAAATACCATCACTTGAACATAGTTTTATAGTCCCCTGTTATTTATACACTAATAATTTACAGTACACCAGAGGCAAATGCTTATTTTCTACTTAAAGAGAGAGAAAACTAGGAGTTTGGCAAATATTAGATCCAAGTGTAAAATGAAGTCACATATGCACTTCTCTGGAGTTTGCCACTCATCTGAAAACCTCAAATCGAAGCCCTGCATTTAGAAAGCCAAGGCAGCTACTAAAGATGACAGAGTTGAGTCAAAAGTGTTTAGGAGAGCACCAGTAGCGATGGTACACACCTTTAACCCCAGTTCTCAGGAGACAGAGGTAGATGGATCTGTGTGATTTCTAGGCCAACCTGGTCTACATAGCAAGTTCCAGGCCAGCAAGGGCTACATAGCAGGACCCTGTCTCAAAAAAAGAGCCAACTATGGTAATTTGAGTATCAAAATTGAATGAATGGGAGCTAGAAAGGATGTACTGGTCTCCCAGAAGACCTGGGTTCGATTCCCAGCATCTACATGGTGGATCACAACTGTCTATAACTCCAGCTCTCCATGAGCACCAGGGATATATGAGTGCACAGACATCCATGCAGGTAAAAAAAAAAAAAATAAGGGAGGGGGTCATAAAATAAAAGGAAAATTTTAAAAAGAATAATGGAGTGGAACACTTCCAAAGATATTATAACCCCTGAGTTCATGTTGATTATCCAAAAAAAGTACTAAGTATTTTAAAGGGCATGGCTCAACTTGCAGCGTGATGGGCAGAATAACAACTTCCCAAGAACACCCATGTCCTAATCCCTACTGCCTTTGAATCCATCATGCTTGGCACAGGGGAGTTAGGATGGCAGATGAACTTAAGGGTTGGTAATCACTGGGCCTACAGGAGGAAGAATACCCCAGGTTATCTGGAGAGCTGCAGGGTAATCACAGAGTCCTTACATGTAGAGGAGAAAGCTAAAGAGTCCTAGTCAAGAAGCAACTCGAGGACAGTACACTGATACTGTCAAGATGGAAAGGGCCACAGTCTGACAGGCAGAGAAGCTCTGTAGCAGCTGAAAGGTTTAGGACAACAGTTCTCCCTACCATTCCCAGGACAAATGCAGAACTGCCAGCACTTGGACGGAGGCCGGTGACAACTCCCTTGGACTTTGACTTCCAGTGGGTAAAAAGCCAGTAGGTTTATGATTATTTATTACATCGGGAGTAGGAAATTAACACATAAGGGAACCAAGTGATAATTAGCAGAACTAACAAGGAATGGGAAAGAGTATTTATCCCACCTCCCCAGGTCCATTCCAAGGCAAGTGACCAACAGAGAAAATTTGTTTTCTTTATAGAAAAATTCTGGCTGATAAATGAAGAGAGAATGACGGAGTTTCACCGTTGCGAGAGCCCTAATAAAATCATGAGCTCAGTTAATGGGCATCCATCAAATGGCAGAAAGAATCTTGAGTGGGAAAGCTAATGGGAACTTCATATCAGACAGACCACAAGGACGACACCCACACTGTCCAAGCGGTCTTCCCGATGCAATACAATAATATACAACACTGCCGTTGAGGTGTCCCTCCCAGAAATGTATCCTTAAGCTAATGGAGCCTTCAGGTCTGGCTTAAGGTTATTAAATAAACAAACAAACAAAAAATAAATGGGGAAAAGAAACTGACTCAGCAGAACCATGATAGGAACTCTACTCAGTCAAATTTAGAACAATTTGGAAATTCTACTGAGCAACAACTGTATTTGTCAACATGGGAGAAAATAGGGAAGAACAGCAGAGAATGCAGGTAACCAAGTAGTAAATACCCAGCCAGCATGTCTGAAGCCCTAGGTCTGATTCCCAGTAATGAAAAAAAAAAATGTCTCTTATATATCTAACTTGGTCAGAATAGAAATGTGTTTGAATGATTGGAAAGACTCCTGTGTTTGGATGCTTGGCCCATAGTGAGTGATACTATTAGGAGGTGTGGCCTTGTGGAGTAGGTGTGGCCTTGAGGAGGAAGTGTGTCACTGTGGGGGCAGGCTTTGGAGTCTCCTTATCTGTTAAAGATTTTTTTTTTTTTTAGTCAGTTGAGAAAATAAAAATCAAAAGTTAAACAAGGAAGATTTACACATATTGCTGCAGAGGTCTTTGATGTCCATAGATCTATTCACAAGTTCAATCCTCAACATGTTCTCAACATGGTCATTTGCCTCAATCTTATCAATTCTATCAGTAGGTAACTGCTTTCCTGAGCAGATTAAAAGCAAGTTTCTGAAGATAAACGTGGGAGTGATAAGGGAAAAGTATACTGCCAATAGAGATTTGTCATCTGAGAACATGGAACAAGGCTACGAAATCTATTCAAGGTAACAGCTCCTTGGTGACTGGAGTCTTGCAAGCCCTAAGAGGGAAAAGAAATGTTCATGCCGCCCTTTCATCTTAGGAGCTAAGCACTGCGTCCTTAGCTGGGCATATTGCCATCTGGACTAAAAACTAAATGTCTAAGTCTTCCTGACAAACATCCACATGCTTAAAGGACGGCCAGTGAATGATAGACAGTGTACTAGGATGGTCCTGGGGAAGAACACTAACAGAGAGGTGACTCAGCTTAGAAGGTGACCTCTGGAGCCTCTCCTCCTTCCGGCCTGTACCTACAACAGAACCAAGTTGAGATTCCTATTACAGAAGACCTGATAGACCATTGGAAACCTTCACTCTTGCTCAGTATGAGCTGAGAAGACAGTAGTGATTTTGAAGAAAGGACTGGCATGCTCTTACAGTTTTAAAAAAGGGTATTACCATTGCATGTGCCAGACAGACAGTAGGAGAACAGAGGCTGAAAGCACAGACACTATTTAGAAAAGTAACACACCACTTGAGTGGCAGATGATGGCTTGAACCAAAGTGATAAATGTGGTAAGGGTGGAGCTGGAGAGATAGCTCAGTGGTTAAGAGTCGTGACTGCTCTTCCAAAGGATTCACATTTGGTTTCCAGCATTCACATCAGAACGTTAACAACAGCCTGGAGCGGTGGTTCCTGGGGACCCAACACTGTCTTCTGGTCTTAGACGGCATTTGCCCACGTGTGGACTGCGTAAGCGTATCCTGGTTCTTGGCTGGGCATGGGCCTAGAACCCCGAGACTCCAAGGGAGAAACGGCAGGAGTTCGGCTACGTCCCCAGAACTCAGGGTCCTAACGAGCAGTCTAATCTCCATAGACCTACATTGTTCAGTCACGAAGGCCATTACAGCCCCTCCCAAAGTGCACAGGTAGAGGGTGTAACTACAGGCCTCAGGCCCTAGGGATTTACATACTAATGAAGGTCAGAGGGCGGAGCCAATTAAGCATTCCTCTCCTCCCAGACCCTTCCTACTTCTCCCTCCCTATTTAACTCAGGCCTGCCCTGAGTTTGGGGGGGTACATCCAGATCCATCTACCATCCACCATGACAATAAACCCTTTTGGAACCAAGGACTTCCTCGTATCATTGGGGCCTGCCGGGCCCGCCTCCGCCAAAGCCTCCAGCCACTGGAACCAGGGACCTTCCTCCGGTACGAGACACAGGCTGCCTGGAGGCAGCCTCCACCCGTGCTGCTCCTGGGCCTGGGCCTGCGCACGGGGTCCAGGACTCCACTGCGGGCCCGCGGATTCCACCACCATTACACAGACAGACAGACAGCAGACATAGAAACCAAGTAACATTAGGTCTAACAGACTTGTGGTAAGCTAACATCTCAGACCTGAATTGCAATGAATTGCTTTTTACAAAGCAAGGAACATTACTGTAAATCAGTTAACCACTTCCTTCCTAGGTCCTGTACATGAATCTGTCTGGTACAAGTCCCAGACCTTCTAAAACAAGGGAGGCTGCAAGAAGAAATGGTTCTATGAGGCAAACGGCTCCAAATGCAATCAACACCTGTCAATCTTGACTCTTTCCCATTGTTTTTATATCTGTTAACAATCTAGAATCTCTATAAGTGGAAAATAAGGAAAAAAATACTGTTGTGGATTTGATCTAACGCTTGTATTATGTTAATTGGGTTCCCAAAATTGCACACGAATTAGCATGTAAGACGCTGAGGGTCCCTGGTTTTAATTGGTAAATAAAGTTGCTGGTGACCAATGGCTGAGCAGGGAGACAGAGACAGGACTTTAGGCTTTGCAGACAAGGGGACCGAGAGAGGAAGAAGGATTTAGAACCGCCATGCCAGGAAAGGAGTAAGGTCCAGGCCTGATAGTTGAAGAAGAGAGAGCACATCAACCATGTAAGAGCCAGGGAAGAACACTCTCCCCACCCCAACCCACCCTGAGTCTAGGACAACAACGATAGAATATAGATTTTAGTAAATAATAATTTGAGAATATGGGAGGGAAGCAGTGTTAGCCATGTGGAGGTTTGGGAGTAGCCCAGCCATTGAGCTGTTTAAGGCATACTAAAATATAAAGCTGCTAGTGTCTGTCTTTCATTTGAGAACCTAGAACATTGGGGCATGGGTATCGAGGAACACATGGCTGCTGCTGCCACCACCGGGTTGATTAGAAAAGAGATTAATAACCAACTACGACAAAACACTCCTTTGGGTTTTTGTTGCTGTTGATGTTGTTTTCTGTGTAAAATGACCACTCACAAACACCAGGCTATAAAACTTAATGTGCTTTCCTTGCATGAATCAAGGACCAGAAGCACAAAGTGAAGTGAGGTTTTACCTGGTTTTACCGGGGATTTACACCACAGTGCCTGGTGAGTACGAAACGTTCGTAAAAAGTCTTTCTTCCCAGGTAGAACCTTACAGGACCCCAGGTTGCTAAGGAAAGGACGTGAAGAGCCAGTCACCACCGACTTCAGGAGATGTGCCATGTTGCTTTACACTCCCAATGTTTCAAATCCCCGATTCCTTGAAGGTGGATTACTAAAAAAGAAAGAGAAGAACATGTTTATATGTCAAGAAAAAAGCCACCTTGTCATTTGAGCATGAAAAAGAAGCATATAAGTTGTCCATCTTAAAGGGTCTGTTTCTGGAATACATTTGGATGCTACAAAGAATTTAGTTGTCAAGTCTTTTACTTGTGGACGACACTTCAAAAGTCTGTTTCTGATTCAGCATTTAAAACTCGAAATCCATTTTCTACCTAGAACTGGAATTATAAACTCAACATTCAATTCCAGGCCTGAGTCACTTAAATGTGTGTGTGTGTGTGTGTGTGTGTGTGTGTCTAGAGAGCTTGTATATACACACCTATACAGATAAACAACATCTTGCACTAAAGTTATCCTCTAAGTCAACATATTTGTCAAAAAGGTGTATATATAAAATCAAAGTTACATTTGAATTTCCCTTAAGTTATCTAAAAAACAGTTAGGCACTAGGTCATACAAAACACATTGCTATGCTTAGCTCTTCCAGTGAGATCTCCTGATCCATGCCATGAACATGAGACTCATGTTTCCCTCTCAAGAAAATAAATACACATAGAATAATACAGAAAGAAGGAAAGAAAGAAAGGAGGGGGGTTCCATAATATCTTTACTAATTCAGTCTCTGCTTGCAGATGTAGGTATAACTGAACTCTTTTGAATGCAGTTCAAGTGGCCAGTATAATTTGCAAGTGTTTTATAATAAAGTTTATTTCATCAAAACATGGCCACTTATTGCTGATCCTAGCAGGACTGAGTGAAGTATCACTCTGTTGATTCTTCAGCTACCTTTGCCCTCTTTGGCAGATCCCCACGGATGCACAGCAGGCACGCCTACATGTCCCATGCTCCTCTACTGCATTTCCCATGTGCCTCAGCATTTCTCGTTGCTTTGAGAATGAGAAGAAGCAGAGGCTCTGAGGTCTATCAGTCAAACCTGGCTAACATCACCCACTATACCTAAAGGCACACATTGATGAGTTGGACTCTCACAGGGCCAAGCATCATATCCAAGCAGGCTCTACAACCACTCTTCCAGGCACCAGAGAAGTGTTTAGCTAAATTTAAATCTCAAAGCTGTTACTACAACTTCCTAAATAAACTTTAAAACGCCGAGAAGGAACATCAGCGATAGGAATTATCAATCCAGGAGTTGCCTGTTCATTAGATGTCCTTTAATCCAACACACGTGGCCCAAGGACAGAATCTCAGAGGCCCTTTCTCCTCTTGGGTCATCCCAGCTCCCCACAACACTGTTCTCAGTGGGTTGGTAAAGCTTCCTCGGACCTCATCAGTAAATAAATGAAACTGACCCAAATGGAGCCCTGCATTGCTCAAGTCCACCACTTCCTGATTGTTTAACCTGGTAGCAAACAACAGCTTGCTGAGGTCTTTTTAGACTCTAGAAAAATCCATGATTGTCTTGCCTACTTGGAAAATAATAATTTGATGTAGAGCAGACCTCTAATAGGGGCACCATAGATCAGAAGCCCAATCTAAAAATAAAATTTAAAAATAAAACGACTTTATTAGGCATTAAATACACAAAAATCAGGATGTTTAGTGGCAAGAAAAGTCCAGTACACTTGCCCTACTTTAAATATAAACGGTTCTGAAAGGTATCCAGAAAATATCTGACCCATTGGCTAGTCCATGCTTACTCCAACCGAGTTACATTTTCCCCTTTTCTTCACTTCGAAATTCTCTATGCACTTCCATGCACTTCTCAAACCTGGAATCAATAATGAATAATAAATAATTTTGCAACCCCAAGTTTAAAAGAATAAAATGCCTGTTTCAGCATGGCATTCATTAAGCCACTTGATGTAAGTTATAGGATAAGTGCCTCCCCAGAGACTGATATGTGTGATGCCACGGACAGTATCCAGAGCCTACATCCTCAGTCTTCCCCAGTGTTAAAACCCTCTAGAGCAGTGGTCCTTAACCTGTGGGTCGAAACCCCTTTGGGGGTCAAATGACCTTTTCACAAGGGCATCATAGCAGATATCCTGCAGAGCAGATATTTACATTACAATTCAGAGCAGTAGCAAAAATACAGTTTTGAAGTAGCAACAAAAAAACCTTTATGGTTGGGGGTCACCACAACATGAGGAACTGTGTTAAAGGGTCCGCAGCATTAGGAAGGTTGAGAAGTGCTGCTCTAGAGTCTAAGGCAAACACCTGACCTAGCAAAAGAAGACTAGAGTATACTCCGGGTTGGAATCCCCTTCTCTAGTTTATTATAGGTGTGTCCTTCTCAGATCACCCAGCTTCTTTGTACCTGATTTCCTTATCTTTAAGGTCAGAATAATAGTAAAAACCTACCTCATAAAGTTCTGAAGATTAAAGTAGCAAAGTGCCCTGATCATTGGTTTGTAGAGAGGATTAAAGAACACAAGATCCTGGTGGGTTATTCCAATCGCTTTGTTATTTTTCTTGGCCCAGTGCTTTGCATTACCCAGAGTAAGTCAGTTAAGACATTTTTGACTGAACACTGAAATGACTAGGGCTGGGTATCCTGAGGCCATTCCACAATACATTTCTGAAACAGAATTTTCAGACTTTTCCTTTGAAAACAAAAACTTTGCATAGCCTTGTAGAAAACTGACCCTATCAGCAAAAATAAACTGTTTGCTGATACTAGAATAATCCTACACTGCCCCTTCAATAAACAAAAAAGAAAGAAAGAAAGAAAGAAAGAAAGAAAGAAAGAAGAAGAGAAAGAAAGAAAGAAAGAAAGAAAGAAAGAAAGAAAGAAAGAAAGAAAGAAAGAAAGAAAGAAAGAAAAGAAAGAAAGAAAGAAAGAAAATGGAGCGGGGTGGTGGTGGTTGCTCATAGTTGTAAATGCCAGCACTGGGGAGGCAGGTGGAGTAACTCAAGTTCAAAGCCAGCCTGGACTACACATAGAAGTTCAAGCCAGCCAAGGCTACAGACCGAGATCTTCCTCGTCTCGAAATAAAAAAATAAAATAAGAATAATAAAGCAAGAAAGGAAAAATAACCAATATTTGCCCAAAAAAGGGGGTGCAGAGGGCAAGTAAGCCCCATGTCTCCAAAGTTTTCTAATGACTGCACACTACCGCAGGACAAATAAAGGGCACCTGCAAGTATAAACAAAGTCATGCTTTTAAAAGCTGGGCATACCAACAAGGACACAATACCCTATCCTGGCAGGCGGCGTGACCTCGCCCAAAGCCACTGGTGCCATGGCCCCTGTCACAGGTGCTGCCCCTCCCACAGCAACCAAACTGCCACCGGCTGGCACGTGCAGCTGGACCGCTATTTATAACCTCCTGTGGAAGCCCATTGGCTCTGGCTACTTAGTAGTTACAGTGCCTCTCAAGTTTGAACCAGCTCTGCCCAGGCCTACACCGCGACCTCCAATCCAGTCCTACAGCCGACCTCCAATCCAGCCCACGCTGACTCACCAATCCAAACCCCTTTCTCAATGTTCAGAAACTGGCACCCAGTCAGCCCTGACCTACAGTCATCTTTTCCTGGACACCCGACTGGACACCCTGCCTGAACACTATTCTCAAGGTCCAAGTACAACTTAGGAGCGGCTAGCTGTCATTCTTCTAGGTACACCATTCATCGAAAGTCCTCTATGACCTCTCTTTTTGTCCCTCTAAGGGCCAAAATGACTACATACAACTTTTACAGTCCTTGCCCCGACTCACACCCTAGGATCCAAGATCTGCACCTGCACAGCTGTCACTTGGTTACCTTGTCCTCTGCTGGGACTCCGTTCCCACCTCCACCCTCTCACTCCATTCCATGTCACCCCAATAGAACGCACACACAAAAGGGACCCCAGGCACACGTATTCCTTCTTCTGTCTCCTGCAGGAGCCTCTGCACCCCATTTGCTAGAAACAGACGACCCCGCCCCCCTGCTGCTCTCTCTCGAGTCCCCTTCGCCCCGGGACCAGGGGTCAGCGCTGGCTGCCCGCCTTTTCCAGCTGCCCCCAGGCGCCGCAGGGTCAGTTGGCTCACCCGGACCGGCAGGCGGGACAGATGGCGACCCCGGGCTGCGAGCAAACGCCACGCCGCGTTGGCAGACCCGGGCTTGGCCCGCGGCGCAGCGCCTCCAACCCGGAAGAACAGCCCCAACCCTGAGGCGGCGAGTGACGACCACGTGACACAGCACTACCCAGACCCGGACCCGCGCCCCTTTCGGCACCCCCTCTCCACCTCCCCGTGCCTCCTGCCAAGCCGGCTTCGCCAGATCGCCAGTCTGCACAGGAGAAAGAGATTCCACCAAATGCATCCTTACAGCGCAGCAGCTGGTCGGCGACAAAGGGACCTTCCTCTCCGGTGGCCGCCGAAGCCCCTTTGTCTCTACCGGGGCCCTAGGCCCGCAGCCCCGCCCCCTTTGCTCTTGCTCAATCCGGCTCTGTCAATCAAACCTGTGTCAGATTCGACTCAAGTTTTTTAGGAATTCGTTCCTCTTCTTCCCCCAAGAGATTAAGTTGCAAAGTGTGATTTCCCCACCGGTCTCCCAGCAGAGCAAATAAATGGATACTCTAACTCCACTCTTGGGGCTTGACTCTCTTCTAGCTCTCTAGGAAAAAAACCCAAACTTCTGTAACTGAGAAGACCTAGGCGGGAGGAAGCGAGGGCGGGAATGGGGGCGTTGTTTTTCCATTCTGGACAGGGGTGGGGTTAAATTCCTCACAGACGAAGTCAAGGCCTGAAAACGAACACACACACGTGTGCATATTTGGCTTCAACAGTGAAGTCAGCCCAGAGGAAACCCTGCATTACTATTAACATAGGCAGCGTCTGGAATGTACCGGTAGTTGAAGTCCTTGTCGACGTTCCTGATTAAGGGAAATCAAAACATAATGACCTAGTTAGTGTTTAGTTATTAGAGTCTGCTAATTGCTCCGCAGGTGCATTCTGATTAAACTTACCGAACGCTGAAACTAAAGGAAATGTCAGTGTAAGATTGTTGTTTGTTTGTTTGTTTGTTTTTAATTCAACTGAAATATGTTAACAGGCAGAAGAAAAAAAACAGGCATTCGGTATCTTTTAAAAATAACTGAACCACAGAGAAGCCCTTATTTAGAGAATGCCTTGTGTTTTATATAGCAGAAAGGGCCACTGGACTGGACTCTGCATGGCAATCTGGAGTAAACTCTCTCGGGTGGCGAAAGAACTAGAAGGCAGGAAAGGACTGGCCCGGGTTTGTTGTTGTTGTTGTTTTGTTTTTTTTTTGTTTGTTTGGTTTTTTTTTTTTTTTTTTTGTTTTCGAGACAGGTTTCTCTGTGTAGCCCGGCTGTCCTGAACTCACTCTGTAGACAGCTGGCCTCGAACTCTGAAATCCGCCTGCTCTGCTCCAAGTGCTGGATTTAAGGTGTGCACCACCGCCGCTTATTTTTTTTAAAGTAAAATTTAAGATGAGGTTTTTTTATTGGATATTTTATTTACATTTCAGATGTTATCCTCTTACCCCACTTTTCCCCCCACCCCACCCGCACCCAGGAACCCCCTATCCCATCTCCCCTCCTCCTGCTTCTATGAGGATGTGCCCCCACCTACACCCCACCCCACTCCCACCTCCCAACCCTCGAATTCCCCCACTCGGTGTCCAGCCTTCATGGACCAAGGATCTCCTCTCCCACCTATGCCCAACAAGCCATCCTCCCCTATCAAATACACTGGAGCCATGGGTCCCTCCCTATGTGCTCCAGGTGGTGGTTTAGACTCTGAGAGCTCTGGTTGGTTGGTATTGTTGCTCTCCTCATGGCTGCAAACCCTTTCAGCTCCTTCAGCCTTCACTCTATCTTCTCCATTGGGAACCCCTTGATCTGTTCAATGATTAGCTGTGAGCATCTGCCTCTGAATATGTCAGACTCTTGCAGACCTCTAAGGAGACAGCTGTATCAGGCTCCTGTCAACATGCACTTTCTGACATCCACATCAGCGTATACCTTTGGTGACTGCACATGGGATGGATACCAGGTGGAATGGTTTCCAGAAGGCCCCTCCTTCAGTTTCTGTCCCACACTTTGTCTCCATATTTGTTCCCTTGAGTATTTTGTTACTCCTTCTAAGAATGACCGAAGCACCCCGACTTGGTCTTCCTTCTTCATGAGCTTCATGTGGTCTGTGAGTTGAATCTTGGGTATTTCAAGCTTCTGGGCTAATAGCCAATAATCAGTGAGTGGATACCATGTGTGTTCTTTTGTGATTGGGTTACCTCACTCGGATGATATTTTCTAGTTCCATCCATTTACATAATTTCTCAAATTCATTGTTTTTGATAGCTGAGTAATACTCTATTGTTGTAAATGTACCACATTTTTTGTATCCATTCCTCTGTTGAAGGACATCTGGGTTCTTTCCAGCTTCTGGCATTATAAATAAGTCAGCCCGGTGTTTTAAAATAATAATCGTAAGTCAACAGATAGAGATACTGCAGGTACAATGAGGTAAGTCCATAAACATTTAGAACTCTTTTGTGCTGGGGACTGTGTGGTACGGTGTTCATACGCAAGGCTCTTCTACAATCAATAAGTCTAGCCTCGAAGGGTATCTGCCTTCAACTCTGTTTTATGTTTCCTTCCTTAGTGTTGTTTCTGTTACTGCCCCTCCCTTTATTTTGATTAGCATTCCCCTGCCCCGTCCTTCCTCCATCTCCTATCTCTCTAATGGAACTGTTCCACATCTAAGATGCCCCACCTTATTTTTCCACAATGTTCTCCCATCCCGCCTTCCTTATGGGAACTCTCCACCCCACTGGTTTTCTTCTGGTTTCCTGAGGTACTCCAGATACACAAAACTAATGAACGAAGTTATCTTGCTCTGCATAACATTTCCAGTTTCACCCTTTAACTGCAAATTTCATAATTTTATTTTCCTTAATAGCTGAATAAAATTACATTCTGCACGTGTTCATCCTTTCATTATCCATTCATTAGTCGATGCACATCTAGACTGATTCCGATTTCTAGCTATTGTGTATAGTTCAGCAGTGAACATGGATGTACAAGTGAGTGCCCTATAGGAGGATATAGATTCCTTGGTGTCTTAGCTGGTGCTTGATTGCTGTGACCATGGCAACATTTATAAGAGAAAACATTTAATTAGGGCTGGCTTACAGTTCCAGAAGTTCAGTTATTGTCGTCATGGAGGGGAGATGGTTTCAGGCAGGCAGAAGTAGCTGAGAGTTCTACATCTGGACTGGCAGACACCTAAAGAGCCAGACACTGGGTCTGAGTTGAGCTTTTGAATCCCCAAAGCCCACTCCTAGTGACCCCTACTCCAAGAAAGCCACACCCCCTAGTCCCTCTCAAGTAACTCGATTCCCTTATTCAAACACACGGCATTCAAACACGTGAGCCTATGGAAATTTTTTCTGATTCAAACCAACACACTTAGGATACATGGCCATAAGTGGTATGGCCGGATCAGACTTTGAGGTGTTTGGAGGAACCTCCAGACTGATTTCTAAAGTGGCTGCACGAGCTTACACTCCCATCAGCATTGTGAGGGTTCCCATTTCCCCACATCCAGGTCAGCATCTGTCACATGAGGATACACAAAACTTAAATCCTGTCAAATGTAGAAGACTTTTAGGCAACAAAGGTTTAAAGATGGTGTTATCTTCTAGAAAGTTCATCAGTAACCTACCATTACCCTCAGCTTTAAAGCCCAAAAACCAAAGAGGTACCTAATAGTCAGACATTAAAGTGTAAACTGAAGTTGAGAAGATGGCTACTAACTGTTGCGGGTTGTTCTGGCGATGTTTGTATTTTGATGTTAATTCTACTTACTCCAGAGACGCTGCCCTGATGAAAAATAGTTCACACATATTCAGGTGATCTCACTGAACCTTCTCCCCATTCTGACTGGTCAAATAAAGGCTAGAGCCTATGATTGGGCAGTGGAAGGGAAAGGTGGGACTGGGGTCTCAGAAGGAGAAAGGAGGAGGAAGAGAGAGGACGGAGGAAGAGGAGGAGGAAGCCAATATGGAACAGAACCACATGGCCTGGAGAAGCTGCAAGTAGCAAAGGGTCTCATGGCAGGGGGATAAATTAGTATAGTGATAGATCTGCACAATCTAGGCATATAGCCTATAAATATATTAACTGGCTTCTGTGTGTTTTTATACGGGCTTATTGGGGTAAGTAAATACTGCAATAACTAAACACTGACCTGTAAGCCCATTCTGGCGTAAATAAGACCCTGTCTGAAAAAAGAAAAAAAAATTAAATAGATTTCCATCACAGTTATTGTATTTTGTCAGCACTTCACTATTTTAAGCTTCCCTTTTATAAACAAGTAGTTAATGGGTGGGCGTGGTTCACACCTGTAATCCCAGCAGTTGGGAGGCTGAGGCAAAAGGATTGCCTGAGTTCAAAGCTACATAATGACTACTGAGCTAGCCTGCAAGAACTGCCTCAAAAACGAAAACAAATAAAAAGAACAGGAGCCATGATTATTATTCTTGGCTAATTGAAAGGCTCCATCAGATAAGAGTCTTAGCTGCTGAAATTTAACAATCATGCCCGCGGCAAGTTATAAAAGAACTATCCTTATGACTGGGAGTGTGGCTCAGAGGCAAGATGTTGAGATTAACTCAATTTTAGGATGACCACTCAAAAGTGTTTAATCCCAGGAAATACATATATTAATGAGCTAAGTGAACGGATGCTAATCATTCTGACTTGGAAGAAAACTGACACCAAACAGCCAACACAATGTCAACGGGCAATTCGATTATTTAAATAAAAGCAGCCCCATAGGAGGAACAAACAATATGAACCAACCAGACCCCCCAGAGTCCCAGGGACTAAACCACCAACCAAAGAGTACCTATGGCTTCCAGTCACACAATGTAACAGAGGATGGCCTTGTGGGACATCAATGGGAGGAGAGGACCTTGGTCCTGTGAAGACTTGATGCCCCAGTGTTGTGTAGGGGAATGCCAGGATGGGGAAGTGGGAGTGGGTGACTGGGTGGAGTAAACGCCCTCATAGAAGCTGGGAGAGGGAGGATGGGATAGGGGGTTTTCCTGAGGGGAAACCAGAAAAAGGGATAACATTTGAAATGTAAATAAGGAAAATATCTAATAAAAAAAAGAAGAAGAGAAAGAAGAAAGAAAAAGAAAGAAGAAAGGAAAGAAGAAAAAGAAAGAAAGAAAGAGCACTTGTATTGGGAATTACTGTGTGTATCTTCCAACCTAACTTTACCTGGTAACAGTGGCATCTGCTCGGGGAGACTGAGGAGCCTAGGAGTTGGAGACCAGCCAGATCAACATAGCGTGGCTGCAGCTCTTAAACTAATTCAGCATACTGTGTGGTAAGTGCTAATTATAAAAATCTTTAGCAATATAAAATAACATGGTATCTTTGGGGACCTGGGGAAACAATAAAGGCTAGAGATTCCATTAGCATCCTAGAAAAAAATTACCATGAGGGAGCTCAAGTTAGGCCACCCCAAAATACTCCTTTAACACATTTAAAGGGAGACTGCAGAGAGAAAAGTAACTGAAAAGCTACCCCTTTGGGGTTAGTTTGCATCTGTAGTCAGATCAAGCAGCAGATGCTTGCTAGCTTTCCCTGAGCACCATATACCAAAGACTTTTCATAGGAGGAAGAAACTGAGGATCTGACACTGGCCCAGGGAGAGATTGACAAATGTGGCCTTCTGAAGACAGACTGTTACCTTGGAAACTTTATCAGCCTGATAACATGACCTTTAGTTAGGTGCATTTTTCTGCCTTAGCTCAAAATGCTACTTAAGCTTTGATTCTCCTGCCTTTGAGTTTCATTCAGACTCATAGCATATGCCTTCAAAACCATAACAATGCCTTTAAAAAGCAAAGAGTCCTCAAGATGGGCATGGTGACTCACACCTGAATCTCACAAAGGATCCTGATTCAGCTAGCTGAGTGAAGCATAACCTGCTAAGATAGTAGTCAAAGGAGTACTAGTAGTGAAGTAGATAGATAGTAGAAGATAGATAATGTATAGTCTAAATGATTAGATAGATAGATAGATAGTAGTAGTAGTAGTGATAGTAGATAGATAGTAATAGATAGATAGATAGATAGATATAGATGATAGATGATAGATAGATAGATAGATATAGATAGATAGATAGATGATAGATAGATAGATAGATAATTTCAAATGGTAGGGAAGAGACTAAACATACAGTTCTATATAGTTCAGCTTTTATACTTCTGAGTATTTATTTCAGAGAAATAGGAATTCATTCTCTCACCAAAACCTCAACATGAAAATCGGTAGTAATTTAATCTAAATGTTCCTGCCGAATAGTGACTGGCTAAATGGACTGTTAGTTTAGAGATCATTGTATATGACTACTGTGAAATATTACTGAACAAAGAGAAGGAAAAAACAACACATACAACTTGGATGAATTTCAATTATGCTAAAAAGAAAGCCAATCTCAAAGGGATTCCATCACTGCAACAGTTTTAAAAATACAAAATTGTGGAAATTCAGAGTAGATGCATGGTTTGCTGGTTTAAAGAAGAAGTGGGAATTTCAAAAGAAGTAGATGTAACTGTAATCAGGTAACTGAGGGCCCCCTGTGGCTGTAGAGATGTCCTGTGATTTTGTAAGCGCCCATGATTCCCAAGAATGATACCGTAGACTCAAATAGTATGATACTAGACTCAAATAGTATGTAAACGCAAAGAGTGTTTTATTCTGCAGAAGTCCAGTATGCTGGGGTCTCCCATTACCTAGAGAGACAACCAAGTGAGCTTGCAGGCCTGATTTAAAGCACATTAGGGGAATTCTAGGGTAGGTGACCTCTATCTGAATCTGTTGCATACATCTCTATGGACTTTCCATTACCAGCTTGTAGGGGCTGGTGGAAACTGTTGCTGAGGAAGTCTGGAAACTTCTGCTGACCCATTGTCCTTGCCTCAGGGTGGGCAGCTTCTGATGGCAGGGCAGTTTTCTGACTAGCTGCATGAAACCTGAGTTTTTCTAGTAACTGACTTGCCTGGACTTGCCAAGTTCTTAGGCCTAGTCTCCTAAACCACCCATTTGAAGCCTGTGTGAAACTCTCCTATAACTTTGCCAGATGCTAATATTGAGAGATACTAGGAAACAAGGGCAGAGATTTTCTCCTTTAAACTGCACAACTGCATAGGAATCTATGACTACCTCAAAGTAAGATGCTTAATTAAAAGGCTAAGCCTAGAAGGTATAGGTAAATACTAATGGTAGAATCTAGGAAAAAAGACATATGAACCTATTTTTTTTTTTAATTTGCTGAATTCTTTTTTTGGGGGCGGGGGGCGGTTCAAGACAGGGTTTCTCTGTGTAGCCCTGGCTGTCCTGGAACTCACTCTGTAGACCAGGCTGGCCTTGAACTCAGAAATCCACCTGCCTCTGCCTCCCAACTGCTGGGATTAAAGGTGTGCACCACCACTGCCCGGCTAATTTGCTGAATTCTACATAGTTTCTTAGTAAAGTTAGAAAAAATTATATATTAACTCTTATACTTATTCTGAGACTGAATTCCAAAGAGTCTCACAATTCAAGGGATCAATATAAAATAACAAAATTATTCCAAGTATTCAGAAGTGCCTCTTTACCTGTGGCTTAATTTGTTAAGTGGCTTCTCATCTGCGAAGCTTTTCAGAAGTAGTATAAAAAACATTGCTGGTTCAGGAAGCCATCCTGAGCTGGAGACAAGGATTTTTTTTCCAAAGTTTATTTGTCCCAGCGATGGTTGAATTCCTCTCCCTGCTGGTCTTTTTCTCCACCTAGTGGTCAAGGTCCATTCTCTAAGGATTACCTGCCTCAAGCACTGCACACTCAAGGATACATCAGCTGCTATATCCTCCTGCTTCTGTTAGGGAATCAGGAGAGTCCTCTGTTGTCCCTAGCTTTGGAGGAGGGAACAAAGTGCTGTGGCTTATGGCATTAATTCAATTGTTTTTAAATAGTTCGGGTGGGGATAATGACTTTTAGGGGCTTAAACCTCAGAAATCTGAAATTTACTTACAGACCCATAATGGTTGTTAGAAATGTTATATTTCCTAATCTCCATGATAGGTATAAGAATATAAAAGCATAAGCCACTGTTGGAGTTTGAAGATGAAGCACTACTCTCTAAAAGCTTGTGTATTGAAGGCCTGGACCTCACCATGATGGGTGCCATATTGAAAGGTATGGGTCATAAAGTATCCACTGATGAGTCCATACTGAATGAGTTGCTATGAGGCAGGGAAGAGGTGGATCATTTGGAAGGATGCCTTTGAGGGTTTATCTTGTCCCAGGGCCCTCTGTGTCTTTATCTTTGCTTTACAAGGACCATGAATAAGAAGTTCTGTTCTTGCGTGATGCAGGAACAATAGAGACAAGAGCCCACAGATTGATACCTCTAGAACTGTAATCCAAAATAAATCAGTCCTCCCTTAAGTTGATTTATTCATGTACCCTTGACAATAATAAAAAGCTGGCCAGCACAGGCATTGTCCCACAAGACAGAAGAATAACAGCTATATGATGCGTAAAAGTTTACACAACAGTGTAACATGTATTACTGTCATATTATTTTTCTATTGTTAGGAAGGGACACTGTGACCAAGGGAACTTACAGAAAAGTTATAGTGGCTTACAGTTTTAGAGGGTGAGTCCCATGACCATCATGGCCAAGAGCACAGCAGCAGGCAGGCAGACATTGGCACTGGAGCAGTAGCCGTGAGCTTATATCCTTATCCTCTAGTAGGAGGCAGAGAGAGCTAACTGGGATTGCATAGGCTTTTAAAACCTCAAAGGCCCCCCCCTCAGTAACACAACTCCTCCAACAAGGCCACACCTCCTAATCCTTCCCAAAAAGTTCCACCAACTGGGAAGCATTCAAATTTGTAAGTAATGGGGGCAATTCATTCAAACTCATTTGATTATTTCAGTGCCTATGAAATCGGTATTGCTATTTTAA
Organism: Mastomys natalensis; assembly: GCA_021653895.1. Classification (NCBI taxonomy): domain Eukaryota; kingdom Metazoa; phylum Chordata; class Mammalia; order Rodentia; family Muridae; genus Mastomys; species Mastomys natalensis. The sequence continues at coordinate 291,478 of JAJTUV010001012.1, read as the reverse complement.
GAAAAAGAAATTATGGCCTGATGCATCTAAGGGAGTGGTTTCCAACCCTTTGGAGGAAGGGGGGTGGGTCACATATCAGATATTCTTCATATCCGATATTTGTATTACAGTTCATAACAGTAGCAAAATTACAGCAGTGAGGTGGTGATTTTAACCAACTAATGTTCTGTTTAGGGGTCACCACAACCTGAGGAACTGTATTATGAGGGTGCAGCATTAGGAAGGTTGAGAGCCACTGCTCTAAGGTCACAACCTCAAAACAATAGATGAGACTTAAATGCAGGTCTTTAGTTCCAAGTTTGCTGATCCCTGATAGGGAAGTCTATGCCAGAGAGAGTTGAGGTTTGAATGAGAAAATAAACACTAACTCATCATTTCATATGAAATAAGGCCTTCTCATAGAAGACTTAATAAGCCACACAAGGTTGTGGTGGCTGTCTGCCCCTTGAAATCCCAATTTTGCCATTATTTTAATGTTTATACTCTGTATCTCACTCTAGTCAGACGGCCAAAGCAAAACATCAGCTGAGTGGTTATATTCAGTGAAATGAATGGCTCACAGTTGGTTTGCAGGCTTCGAAATCCAAGGTCAAGGCACAGGTAATTGTGTTTGGTGCCTGACGAGAGATGTGTGCTTCCTCATAGGAACTATAATTTCACATGACAGGAGAGCAAAAGTCTCTCCTTTTGGCTCTTTTATAAAGGCATTACCTACTCATGTCCCTTATGACTTACACCCAAACCACCATTCCTTAAAACTATTAATATTTCAATATACTGAGGTGTGGTCTGTATAAAACTCTAGCATCTAATTTCAGCTTGGCCTTAGCGGCAGCAGCAGATCTCCTGGGGCACTTCCTTTCCTAATCAGCTTCCTTTCCCAGAGCAGCTTCTCTGGCCTCCTCCCCTACTGCTGGCTTTATCTTCTTCATTTATCATCATTCCATTCGTGTTCATCCATTCATCCCTTGGTACCTTGCCTTTACAGCTTCCGTGAATCTGTACCTTGCCTCTGTAGCTCATGTCAAGCTAGCAGCTAAGCTCAGCCCTGTGATCCATCCTACAGCCTCTGCAGCTCAGAACCTCCAGCCGCTCTCCAACAGGTTCATCTAAGCACTGCACCTAGGACCTCTCCGACAGCTCGACGCTCGACGCTCTCTGTCTCCTCCACTGAGGTCACTGAACGCCAACAGTGCTGTGGCCGATGGGCAGCTCTCACGGGAAATCAGGGATACTTTGCAAATTGCAGCCAACAAAAACCAAGGCAGCTTGTAGATTTATTGTTATTTAATAAATAAATCATTGTTATTTAAAGCATTGTGGAAAGATATAAACATGTCTGACTTTGTTTCTTACATAGTGCAGGAGGGGTATAAATATTGTCTACCCTGCATTAGGATTATGTATCTGTCTGATTTCTGTATTTACATGCAAGTTCCTTGATGGCTTCCATTTTGTCTTACTCATTGACACGCTAGCTACACCTAAAAGAATGTCTGGCTTCATTATACAATCAGTCCACAGATACTTCTTTTTTTTTTTTCTTCCCCTTCCTTTCTCCCTCTTGCTCCTGCCCCACTTGCTCCAGCCCTGCTTGCTCCAGCCCAAAGGTTTATTTATTTATTATATGTAAGTTCACTGTCACTGTCTTCAGACACTCCATAAGAGGGCATCCGATCTCATTACAGATGTTTGTGAGCTACCATACGGTTGCTGGGATTTGAACTCAGGACCTCCAGAAGAGCAGTCAGTGCTCTTAACCACTGAGTCCTCTCTCCAGCCCCCACAGATCCTTCTTAAACCTAAGAAAACATGTGAGCACATGATAGTAGTGAAGACAGAAGCAAAGGGGGCTGGATTTATGTCTCCGCAGTTAAGGGAACTGGCTGCTCTTTCAGAGACCCAGCGTTTAATTCCCAGCATCCACATGGTAGCTCACATTCTGTAACTTCAATTTCTAGGGATCCCAACCCTGCTTAGGGCCTCTGGCAGCACTAGGCATGCTAGTGGTACATGATGGACATGCAGGCTAAACACCCATCCACATTTTAAATTATTTATTTATTTTTATTCTATGTGCATGGGTGTTTTTCCTGCATGTATGTCTATGTGAGGATGTCATATCCCTGAACCTGGAATTACAGATAGTTGTAAGCTGCCATGTGGGTACTGGGAATTGAACCTGGGTCTTCTGGGAACAGGAGCAAGTGCTCTGAACCGCTGAGCCATCTCCAGCCCAGACATTAAAAGGAAACATTTTAAAATCAAATACACAGATTTTTGAGCATGTCACCGGAAAGGTGAGTGAGTAGACTGAGCTAGAGAGATATGGAAACAGAACACACCAGGAACAAAAGACCTCATGGTTGACGCTTATGAGTTAAAACATGATGCTCCTCTTCTTCTGATGCAAAACATGGACTCTGTTCACCATCTGATTGACAAGTATTTCCAGCTATTACATTCCCTCCTGCTGGCCAGCAAGCACTCAGTTCAATTAGTTGACCTGTGCAATTGGAATATTGAATATGGTAATTATTCATTCAGAACGTCCTCGAAATTTTTCTACTCTTATAGCGCAGGCTTTGGCGAGCCCTTTATCTCTGTATTTCTGACTTTTACTCCCCATTTTTCCATCTATCACCTGTCTTTCTTCCTCAACCCATCTCTGTCTAGCCTCAACCATGAACAGTTTTTCAGCCCTTTCTGCCTTAGCTGCATAAGCAACTGTGTTCCCATTAGCAGACTCTTCTGTTGCTGTTAGGTGGTCAGGAACGATGTGGAGACTTCTCTTTAGAGCTCTAGCACCCAGCCTTAGCTTCGGTCTCAGCGACAGCCAGCAGGTCTCCTGTGGGTATTTTCTCTCCCAGAGCAGACATTGTCTCTTTCCTCAAGTTCCCTGTTTGGTTAAGTCTATCACGCTCAATCTTAGCAGACATTTCCTCCTTTCTGACTGAGGACAAGGAGATCATTCCTGCACTACGCACATCTGTTTCTATTTCTTAGTGCTCACTGTTTCTTGCTTCTGATTATGTCTGCTACCTGGTCTCTGAATCTGTGACCTGTCACTCCCTTCTATAATCTTTTACTTCTTTCAATGTTGACCCTTTCCCCTGGGGAATCCCTCTGCTTCGTTTGTCTTTAGCTGACATACTCATGTCTGTGTGTGTGTTTTTAAGATCAAATAAAGCTATCTACATTCTCTATATTTCCTAATACTATGTACTTGCAACCAAATTACTCACAAATCTATATTATTCTGACTGCTTTTAGAATACCTTTGAGTTGGCTCCTTACTGATGTGTAGTAAGAAATACACCTCAGTGAGACTAAGCTGTTTGTGACAGTGTGAGCCCTTTACTCTGGAGGTCTTGTGGATTATTTAAGCTTGTATAACAATCACTAGGGATGGATCTTGAGTGAGTTAATATCCCGAGCCACAGTGCTTATTTAATTTTCTCACCATTGTGACTAAACACCTGGCAGCAGCAATTTAGAGGAGGAAGAGTCTATTTGGGTTCCTGTTTGAGAAGGCACAATCCACCTGGTAGGGAAAGCACAGCAGTGTTCGAGGCAGTGGGAGCAGTGACTGAGGGTCCATACGACTCAATGACCAGGTAAGAGTACTGGGACAGAAGCAGGGCTGAATAGAACCCTCAAGGTCTACAACTAAGGCCAATGTCCACCAGCTAGACATCAGCTGACAACCAAATATTCAAACACATGAGCTGTCTTAGTTTGGATTATTTTATTACTGTGAAGAGACACCATGACCAAGGAAACTCTTAGAAATGCAGACATTTAATTGGAGCTGGCTTACAGTTTCAGAGGTTTACTCCATTATCATTGTGGCAGGAGCATGGCAGCATCCAGGCAGACGTGGTGTTGATGCTGGAGAAGGAGCTAGAGCTCTGCATCTTGGAGAAATCGCACTGGGCAGAGCTTCAAAACCCCACCCTACAGTGATGTACTTCCTCCAATTAGGCCACACCTCCTAACAGTTCCACTTCCCACGAGCAAGCATATTAAATATATAATATAATATATATATAATATATAGATAGATAGAAGAAGAAGAGACTTATATATGTGTGTGGAGACACATACACACATATACAAACATACATGTAAGAAAATATATATGGAAGAGGTTTTTGAATATTAAATGAGATATAATCCATTTAATACAAAATATTTACTCGAAACAAGTGCTATATAAGTATATAAATATTAGCCATAACTATTGCTGTTGTGTTCTCTCAATATGCAAATTTAAACACAGTAAAATTGTATGCGCATCAGCTTCTAAAAGATAGTTGCTTATTCCATTGCTTAATGGGCTTCAGGTAAGAAACATCCAATGTAGGCACTAGAATGCTCGTCACAGGCAAGAGTCACATTCATGCACTCTAGAATCCTACTATCTGATATCTCTATAACAACAGACACTCCTGGGAGTCTTTTTCTCTAACCTTCCTGTTCATGGTAGCGTCTTACAACTTCGGTTCTAGGGAAATAAGAGAGAGGAAAACTTTCTCCTTCAACAAAGCTGTTGACTGTGATGACTCTTTTCTTTTCCTGCCTTTAACACACGTGCCGTGTTATCTCATTTGTTCTTGCGACTCTAGCCATCCACTCCCTAACTCACACATGGTCCTCTGAGCTTCAACACTTAAACTTCACTGACCATTGAAGGATTCTGCTTGGACACCTCAGCTGTCAAACGGAATGCCCAAATGGAATACAAGTCCCTCTGTTCCTGAACCTGTGTCCTTCCGGTATTCCAGTTTGGGTTGGGGCACCAATCCAGAATCCTGGAAGTTATCCTTATATATGACCTCTTGCTAATGCATAATGTACAATCTGGCAATTCCTCACTGGAATTCACTGAATCTCCCCCCCACACACACACACACAATAAACTACCACCACACTGTAGCCACCGTATTGTTCTATATGAATTTCTATAACCAACACCGAATAGGTCTGTAGCTTCCTAAGACCTATCAATTACATATCTCAATTCTTATGCAAATGATTAGCTCCTAAAACTATATCTAGCCTACAGCAGCCAGCAAGGATATCTGTTGATGATAACGAAACATTTTAATCTAGAGTTATATGCAATGAGATCATTTAAAATATCATTATCTGGAGTTCCATTAATCAATGCAGACGATTCTGAGTCAAGGAGCTGCTCAGATGATTAGAAGCGGAATAACCTTCTAGTATTCCTGGAGAATTCAGCACATTCTTGCAGGGAATGTCCCACAGAATGTAACTGGATAATTCAAGGCCACCATTTCTTGTGCCAGAGGACAACACTTTCTTCCCTTAGATCTCACGAAACTTCCTCGTGGTGCCTTAACTGGAGGAAGTTTCTGAGCGAGGCGCCGAAGAGTGAGTCAGGAGCAGGGTAAATAAAACGTTGAAAAACCAAAGAAAAAAAAAAAACAAAAATAAGATAATGGCAGTTAGGTTGCTGGAGTGGTTTGAGTAGAGAAGGGTGGATTGATTTACCTAGGAATAATGTAGTAAGATACACCAAGGTTTATTGGGTTAGGAAATCTTTCTATCTCAGTGACAAATTACCTGAGAAAACAATTTAAATAGGGGAGATTTCTTTTGGCTCCATTTCTGAATTATCAGAGTTCATGGCCTGCTGGCTTCCTTAAGACCCACATCAAGTCAGAAATCTCATGCAGAAAAGATGCCAGGGGAAAACAAGTCAGCTTGTGTCAACCAGGAAGCAAAAGAGAGGGTCCAGGAAGGATCAAGAGCAAGATAGCCCCAACGTCCTATCCTCAATGACCTAATTCTTCTGGTTTAAGCCTCATCTTCTAAGTTCCATTATCCCCCATATAGTTCCCTCCAGCTGGGGGCCAAGGCCTCACCAAGATGTGTCAGCATGTGTGTGGAGTGCGGTGATCCTGTGTGTGTGTGTGATTGTGTGTAGTGCGGTGATCGGTGTCGTGTGTGTGTGTGAGTGCGGTGATCCTGTGTGTGTTGTGTGTGGAGTGCGGTGATCGTGATGTGTGTGTGTGTGGAGTGCGTGACAGTGTGTGTGTGTGTGTGGAGTGGGTGATACTGTGTGGTGAATTATCAATTTGCACTTCTGTCCTCACTCCAGAAGCTGACATCCATATCAATGCAAATGGTTTATACTTGGTTCTAAGAAGAGTCCCCAAAGTCTCATCAGTTCCAAATTGCCCAAAAACCCAAAATTTAAAGTCTCCTCCGAGGCTCAAGACAAAATTTTTTTTAGCTGAATCTCTTTATAAAATAAAAGATCACTTTAATCCAGTATAAAATGGCACAGAGCAAATATCCCCATTCAAAAAAAGAATAGAGCTGGTCATGGCACAAGCAAAACCCTCAAGAGTAAATACTGAGTCTCATAGGTCCATGTCTGGCAGGATGTAAGCTCTCAAGTGTCTTCTTGCTCCTATAGCCCACATGGTCTTTTGTTTGTGTATGGGAGGTAATGTGTGTGAAGAGAGGGGTGTGTGTGTGTGTGTGTGTGTGTGTGGGTGTGTGGTGAGGAGAGAGAGAGAGAGAGAGAGAGAGAGAGAGAGAGAGAGAGAGAGAGAGAGAGAGAAACATTTATTTTTATTTGTTGTAGGGTTGTTGGCCTGCATCCACTAGGCGGGGCTGCTTGGGGAGGCAGAACCGGGGTTTGACTGCGCGCAGGAAGACAAAGGAAGGCAGTGAGTATCCCATCACTTCCCAACTTATTTCTTTAAGGCAGGATCTCTCTCTGAACCTAGAGCTCACAATTTTATTTTATTTTTATTTTATTTATTTTTTTTTTTTGTTTAGGCCAGCAACCCTCCTGTCTCCATACCCCTCAGTGCTGCAGTTACAGAATCCAATCTTCCCATTGCCGTGCATCAAGAGCCTGCACCTTTAACCAGTTAGCCATCTCTCCCGTCTTGCCTGATTTTTCTTGTGGTGTGGGGAGATGGGGCTGGCTCTGCTTCTTTCTTGCTGCTTTTCTCAGTAGACATTCTACATTTCTGGCATCTCCAACTTCCTGGGGTTTCCATCACAACAGCTTCAAAATCATTTGCAGCTTCAGAATCGCTCTCTCAAGTTCTACTTGCAGAATACTGATCCTGCCACACACAGCCTGATTTTCCCAGCCTTCCTTTGAAATATGAGTGGAAGCTACTGGGAAGATTGGTTTTTGTTTTTTTGATTTTTATCTTTTATTTGGTAGGTGGGTAAGGAAATGTGATTCGTTTTAGTTTTCAGTAACTAGTGGTTAACTGAGAAGTTTTCCTGAACTTAACTGTTCTCTGTAGATTCTCATCTGTGAACTATCTGTTCATATAGTTTTTCTTCTTCTTCTTCTATTAATGTGATATTTCTATCTCTAACTGGATTATTTTTATAGTTGGCTTATGACAGTTCTTCATATTTTCTAGTTACATGTCTTTTGTTGGAATTGTGCCTTGCAAATATTTCCTCCTTCATAGTTATGAAAAATTTTCTTGAAAGGTGCTCTGATGAAGTTGAAGTCAGCTTTGAAAACTGGCTTCTACTGTCATATATGGTGACTTATGGGAAAGCAAGTCTGTTGTAAATTAATAGTTACAGTTTGAAGTCTATGTGGACCAAGAACTGGGCTAGAACCTACAACAGTGGTTCTCAACTTTCCTAAGGCTTTGACCCTTTAACATAGTTCCTCATGCCACCAGGATGTGGTGGTGCACACCTTTAATCTCAGCACTCAGAGGGCAGAGGCAGACAGATCTCTAAGTTCCAGGTCACCTTGGTCTACAGAGTGAGCTCCAGGACAGCCTGGACTACACAGAGAAACCTGTCTTGATAAAACCAAACCAGGGCTGGAGGATGGCTCAGTGATTAAGAGCACTGACTGTTCTTCCAGAGGTCCTGAGTTTAATTCCCAGCAACCACAAGGTGGCTCAACCATCTGTAATGGAATCTGATGCCCTCTTCTGGTGTGTCTGAAGAGAGCAACAGTGTACTTACATAAATAAAATAAGTAAATCTTTAAAAAACCGAAAGAAACAAAACCAACAAACAAAAAGACTTCCTCATGTTGTGGTAACCCCTAACTACAAAATTATTTTGTTGCTACTTCATAACTGTAATTTTGCTATTGTTATGAATTGTAAATGTAATATAAATGTAATATAAATATCTTATACGCAACCTCTGTGAAAGAGCCCTTTGACCTAAAGAAGTCTCGACCCAAAGATTGAGAACCGCTGACCTAGAAGTACCAATAAGGCACCACCTGCCTTCAAAAGGATTTTTCAGTAGAGAAATGGTTACAAAAAAAATTCTAGTAATCTGACAAGCAAGGCGTCCATGACGGTATCCTCTCAGCGCACAACCATGTCAAGGGAAAATCTAGGCAGCTTAAGGAGGTACTTCTGAAGAACACTGTCTAAGATCACTTGGAGGAAACTCTCTTTTCCCTAGTTAGTGGCATGTCCTTTCTGATAGTGTACAGCACACTTTCCCTCGTCTCTGAGTGGAATCTGGCATACCCTTTTTGCACCAATCAATAAGCAATGTACGTATGGAGAAGAGGAGCTTTCCTAGTGATCTTCAGGGAGCCTCTCATATGTTTCCACATGGCCTTTGACTGTAGTACCCAGTACCAAGTCCAGCATTACAACGGTCCTCAGAAGGATCTGAGTTTCTCTAATATCCTGGCATATGACCCACAGGATATGAGGACTTATATAAATAAAATGATAAAGCCTCTTGAAACAGTAGCAGATACATACTAATAATTATTATTATTGATAACTGCTGGTTTGCAATAAATCCTGGTTTGCAAATCACAAATTAAATTCATTCATGTTACCCCTGAGTCCGTCTCATATTTCCTAAGCATAGAGCTAAAATTACCCAACAGGGAACGGGAGGTGGCCTGGGATGTGTGAGTTAACTCTCCTGGTACAAGGAGCTTAGAAATATTCCCTGGTATCAGCACGGGTAATCACCTAGTAAAGTCTCCACCGAGAAAGCTTTAACTGGAGAGCTGGCAGTGTAGTTCAGTAGCAGAGGTCAAGCTTAGCATCCACAAGGCCCTGTGTTCAATTTTAGTACCTCCCCCCCCCCCACCCCACCCCCACCCCACCACAAAAAAAAAAAATTGTTGAAGGAAACAAAAGGGCAGTAATCAAAAGCCTGACACAGATGTGGTACAACTGCGCAGTAAGAACACCTAGGATATCTACTTTCAGATTTTGAACAGTTTTGGGTCCTTTCTATATAGGAAAAAAAGTCAAGCAAGAAGAAACTGCTGAGCCAGGCAATGCTTCTAATCACAACACTCGGGAGGTGGGGCAGGTGGAGCCAGTGTTCAAAGCTCTCAGCTCCACTGAAGCCAGCCTGAAGAGCAGACCTCAGTCTCAAGAAGTATCTGGCCTCTGGTGGAGGTGAGAAAATGGGGGTTTGGTGGGAGGTGAGAAGGACTCAGTTACCTTTAAGGGGCTGGCCACCAGGAGTCTAGGTATGCTCCTGTGAATATACAGGTCACTCAAATTGGACTTAATTTTTTTTCCTTTTTTTCTCTTTTCTTTGGTGAGAGCACAAGAGTGGGAGGATGGACCTGGGAAGAATGGGAAGCGAATTTGATCAGGGTGCATTGCATGAAATTCCCAAATAATTAATAAAAATATTATGTTGAGAATTTTTTTAATGTCAAACAAAAAGTAAGTGGCTGAGAAGTGGCTGCTGCCATAGTCAGAGACATTTCAAAATGCCAGCAGCAGCATCTCCATCCAATTTTAAACTGAAATATTGTAATAAAGTCAGGGGCACAAATCATTTATTCATGCTTGCCCCCAATAAAATCATATTTTCTTGTTGATTAACATGAAGGCATGTTTCACATGGTTAATAAAAAAAGGTTAATATGGACGTTTGGCCCTATTTGAAATGATACTGTAGATACAAATTGGAAAAATATTAAGCCCTCCTTGAATCACAGAGTTAAAAATCAGAATTCTGGAGATGGTTCAGTCCAATAGTAAGGCCATCTATTTTTCTGTTTTTCATTATTTACATTCACCTTTCACTTGGCATTTAGCACGATCAGCCCTGACAAAAACAATTTACAGGTAATTACTGGAATTGGGCTGTGCAACGCAGCAGCCAGTAACTACATGTAGCTCTGGAACATTCTAAATGTGCTGATTCCCAGTGAGATATACTTTTGAGTGTAAAATACACATTAGACTTCAACTAATTTTTTCAGAGTTTCAGAGAGAGAAGAGAGAGAGAGGAGAATGCCATTCACATTTAACATTAATTACAGTTGCAACGATACCATCTGAGCGTATAGGAGTAAGGATATTAAAATTAATTTCACCTGCCTTTCATTTAAGGCGGCTTCTGCACATTGACAATTACTTAAGTGGTCTGCAATTTTTTGCTCACGTACTTTTTTATTGGACGGCGACGGTAGAAGAAGCAAGAGGGGAGAAGCGGACGTGCAATGGAAGAAGGTAGCGTCAATTTTCTAAGAAGTTCCTGGAGGGCAAGACAGAAGGGCAGGGAGGAGGCTTGGTGGACGTGACCTAGTGTGTGTGTGTGTGTGTGATCACACCTAGCGGGAACTGGAAGGCGGGCGCGGTAGCATTCCGTTTGCACTCCCCTCCTCCGCAGACTACTGGGCACACATCTTCTGGGCTGCGTTCCGGACCTCCTTCGCCGCCAGGCCTCGGGGTTCGGCCGGAGCGCTATCCCTGAACACACCTGCGCGCCCACTGAGGTGCGCGTCGGCGAACCCTGGCGCGCGCCCACGCCCCCTCCCCCCGGATTATTTTCCTGGCCCCAACCGTCAGTCTCGCACTTTTCTCCGGAGGAACCAGCGAGGAGGTCGGAGTTGCCCGGTAAGCGTCCCCCCACCCCGGCTATCCCTCAGCCCGACCACCGAACGCGGCCGTCAGCGGAGCCGCCTGCTGGCCCGGACGCCGCTCGTCCAAGCGGCGGGGTGAAGCCGCGGCTGCCCCCCACCCGCCCTGCCAGCCACCCAAGCCAGCTCTCCGCTAAAGCGAGCGGCCGTCGCCACTCGGCGGGAGGGCAGCCGCGCCCCGGGCCTCCGGGCCGCGGGGGGCCGCTGTGACCCGCCACGGCCCCACTGCGCCGCGGGCGGGCAAGCGGGCGGGCGGGGGAAGCGGGGCTTAAGGGTGAGCGTCCGTAAGCCGGAGGGAGCCGGGGAGGCGGGCGCTGTGCTGCGGCGCGTCGGCGGGGGCCCGGAGCGCGGAGGACCGAGCAGGGCCCGCCGGCCTCCTCCATGAGGCCTGAGTGAGGCGCAGCGGTGACAGGCGGCCCTCGGCGCCTCCCGCTCGTGCTATTCGGAGCAGCGGCGGCGGCCCCCCGTTGGAGTGCAAGGAGCATGTCGGACAGTTTCGATCGGGCTCCAGGTGCTGGTCGGGGCCGGAGCCGGGGCCTGGGCCGCGGAGGGGGCGGGCCTGAGGGCGGCGGGTTCCCGAACGGAGCGGGGCCTGCGGAGCGGTCGCAGCACCAGCAGCCGCCGCCGCCGCAGCCCAAAGCCCCGGGCTTCCTGCAGCCGCCGCCGCTGCGCCAGCCCAGGACCGCCCCGCCGCCAGGGGCCCAGAGCGAGGCCCCCGCCGGCTCCGCGCGGCCTCCCCGGCCTGGGGCGCTCCCAGGTACGGAGCAGCTCGAGGGGCCCCGGTGCTCCTGGGCCAGCTTTCCCCCGCGGGCCTTCGCGCACGCCGAGCCCCGGCGCGCCGAATCCGCCCCCCGGTTCTCCGAAAGCATTCCCGAGGGGTCGGCTCGGCACGGGGTAGGGACTAGCCAGGAACTGGGGTTTGGAAGGTGGTGGTGGCTGGAATCCTTTGTGCGCTCCGGCTGGGGGAGGGGCCGGGGCCCGGTGCTCGGTCTGGCGTCCCGGGAGGAAGTCAGAATCGCCTACCTCTCCCTAGTGAACCCGGGCCCCAGGCGAGCATCCACTTCTTAACCAACTCCATACGAGAGAGGGAAGGGGTGGGAAAAGCCCTCGAACCTTCGTTTTGGAGGCAGGTATGTGCACTCACGGGCCAAAGCAAGGCTATTGTTCCGATTTGCAAGCTCTTTGTACGACTCGTAAGGATCTTACGTTTTGTATTTAACTCCTAAAATCCGGAAGTTCTCAGACGGTTTCTAAATGTGTAGTAAGTTGCTATATACAAAGGAATGAATACATCTAGCACTGCTTTTTTTTTTTTTTTCTTTGCTTTTTTTTCTTTTGCCTTTTTCTTTCTCAGAACAAACGAGGCCCCAGAAAGCTCCACCTAGTTCACAGGATAAAACCCCGCAGCAGAACTCGACGTCAGCAATGGCTAAGCCCCAGGTGGTCGTGGCGCCCGTGCTAATGTCTAAGCTGTCGGCGAACGCCCCTGAATTTTACCCATCAGGTTATTCTTCTAATTATACAGTGAGTACATTTTTTTTAAAAACCTCCTACAACTCTTGTGTTAAAACTATTGGAATAAGAGTGGTTATTCTTTTCACTAGAGTATGCTGGCTGCTTTCTGTACTACACACAGAAATATCTTATTCAGCGAAGTCATGATTCAGGAATATAATTTGCAGTTGTGTACGAGGTTTGGAATGTAAGCTTGTGAGAATAGGAATTCTCGTCGGCTCGTTTCACTGTTGTGTTCCTAGTACTTACAAAGAATACATAAAATAGCAAACCTGGTATGCAAAGCCCCTTGTCAAGCATATTTTCAATTTGTAAAACTGAAATCCACTTTGGAACCTTCTAGATAACCTGGACAGTGAGCAGCCAGGAAAGCTTCCTTTAATTTGATTTTAGTCACATTGCAGAGTATTCTTCAGTGTGACTTTGAAGTGAATTAAATAGCTGCTGTGCTGTAAATGGGAAGTATCATGAATATTGAGTGTTTGTCCATTATGTTAAAACAATGTTTTTGTTTCAGGTTACTTGTTATATGCAGAAATATTGTAAACGTTTTTTTGGTTGATTGGGTTTTGTTGTCTTTATTTTGTTGTTGTTTGTTTGTTTTGTTTTGACTGAGGCAGGCAAGGCAGTTGTCCTGCCTCAGCCCTCTAAATCTGGGATTACAGGTATAACTTCACCATGCTTCAAAATGTAAGCGATTTTGGCAAAGCATTTACAGAAGTATAATATACAAAGGTATAAAGAACTTTGCACACTTTAAATCTTTGTCAGTAATGTAACAAATCTTAATTGGTCCTAGTTTTCGTATTAGTAGGAAGCATAAAGCATGGTTGAAATGTATAGGAAGAAATAAATTCATGTGCTTGCTAAACTCAGGTGAGTCAGTGTATACAGATTAACATTAGAAAGGGGAGGGAATAACAGGGGTGAACTGAGAAGATGATTGGTAATACCTTAGCTCGAAGTCTCTCTTTCTTTAGTTTACTGCAAACACAGTATGAGCAAGGCTCAGCTCAGGGTTACACTCAAGACAACTATGACAGCCAAATAGAAAAGTATCAACATCCGCTAAGCCCCATTCATCCCTAGAATTATCACTCATGCCCAAAGGGAACCACTGAGCTTTTTTTAAGATAGTTTTGATATGTATTCCTAATTATCCTTGAACTTGATATCCTCCTGCCTCAGCCTCTCCTGTGCTGGCCTGTTCCCAGTATTTGTGTGTACTAGCTCACCATTTGGACAAAATAGTTTTTCAAAGCTTACATAAATGAAGTTTTTTAGATTGTTGTTCTAACTCTACATCTAAATTTATATTGTAACATAATTTGAGATAATTTCTTCACATCACTTGACTGTATCAAGGTTCCATTTGTTCATTTATCAATGGATAGCTTCTACTTTGGGGCTGTTGTGCTGTCTCTGTCTGTGTCCTGACTGATATGCCTTTATTTCTACTTGGTAAAAGTAGAAGTACAGTAGCCAACCTTAGTAGAATCAGCCATCGTCTCTAAGAAGACCTTCCCAGTCTACATTCCTCACTGTGTCGATTTGCTACTTGCTGTTCTTTCTAGTCAGCACTGGATATTTTCTGTTTAGCCAACCCAGTGGTTATGGTTTCTTAAAATTAATGATTGCATACTTTTTATAATCTGTATTTGGTTCTCTTCATGTTTGATCAGTGTGGAGACTCTGCATTTTGTAGAAATAGAAGCCCCATTCATCTTTTAGCTTTGGGATTAGACAGGGGACAGTATGAGTATGGCAGGAAGGACAGTTGATTTGGTGAGAAACACCATTGTCCTGAAGATTAAGTAAGAGTAGCTTGGCATGTTGTCAGGGTTGTATTTGCTCAGAACGGGAAGGAACCATTGAGTAGTTGAATAAACCCTTAAGAATATTTACTTTTTAGCAGCCAAAACCAGCTACCCATTTATTTTCTTTCCTGTTGCCTGGATATTTTATCATGGGAGGAATATAGTTTGTTTTTTTTTGTTTTTCCTTTTCAAAGTCCTGAGTGAAGTTCAAATGACCCTTCAATTTTAAGTACATTTATTTGTGCGTATGTGCAGGTAAGTGTGTTTGTCTGAGCAGGCCAGAGGGGTCAGATCTCTTTGGATCTGGATTTACAAGATGGTTGTGAATGGCTAATGTGGATGCTAGGAAAGGAACTGGGTCTTCTGCAGGAGTGGCACATGCTCTTTTATTTTCCCCCTTAGTGACTTATTTTTATATGTATTAGTGTTTGTCCTGCATGTATGTTTGTGTGAAGGTGTTGGATCCTCTGGAACTGGAATTATATATGACAACTGTGATTGGCCATGTGAGTGTTGGAAATTAAACCCCAGTCTCTGGAAGAGCAGCCAGTACTCTTAAGCACTGAGCAGTCCCTCAAATCCTGTGTTAATATGTTCTTAATCGACAAGCCATCTTCTCTACCCCTCTACCCCTCCACCCCTCCACCCCTTCACCCCTTCCTTTGAATCAGTATTGTATTTTAAGAATTCTTTGGTATATTTATTAGTGCAACAGTTTATTCAGCTGACCTTTTTAAAGATAGTTTTAATTAGTTGCCAACATTTAAGTTGGATATTGCAAAGTCTATATTTACTAGTTTCTGTTCAGATTATAAGAAATAGCCATAGTGGACTGGAATTCTGAAAGCAAAATTGGTTGAAGCATAATGGGAGCATAGTTAACAGTTTGTTCCCTGAGTGACTTCCTTTGTTGTAGTTGTCTTGAATTCCATGGATAAGTGCTTGGGCTTGCTACTATGCCCTAGTACATTTTCTCAACCTTACAGTTTACACCAGTGTTTACTCAGAGTCCATGTTAAATGTTTTTCAGTCCATTTAGTACAGAACAAGAGAATCCTCATTTGTCTCAGCTCTTCAGATAAGTTCCTATAAGGGAATCTTTTCTATATAATAGCCATGTTCCAAAGTAAGCTAGACTCACGCATTCCACATATAGTTTAATACTTACGCTGGGTCAAGCACTGGTCATATAGTACAAAGCAGAGAAAACTGTCTTTATGGAAGCTCTTCTCTAGAAATCTTCCTGTTTTCAGAAATCCTTGAGTCTGTTCTTTTATATATAATCGGTTCAGTGAGATGGCCCTGCAGGGAAAGGCACTTGCTGCCGAGCTGGGGACCTAAGTTCAGTTCCTGGGACCCATGTGATAGAGAACCAGTTCTCACAAGTTGTCCTCTGACTTCCACAAGTGTGAACACATGCATGTGCATAGAAAACCTGTATGGTGGCTTTTGCTGTGCCTTTTTAGTTTCTTCAAAACCCTGTGCTCTTAATCTTAGTCCTTGCTCTAGCTCTGCTGCTAGAATTCCCTCCCTTTCATACTGTCTTAGCAAGTTACTGTACCCATCTCTTCATGCTTGCTTCTTAGATTAATATGACTGTGAGTGTTTAATCATAGTTTACTTACCAGTAAAAAGGTTCCATATAGGATCTCATCAAACACTTGTGAAGAGATGAAAATGTTAGTGTATCACCCTACCATTACCGTCAAAAAGCTTTTTTTTTTTTTTTTTTCCCTAAAAGTATCTTCAAGTTACTGCTGCCTTTTTTTCTCTCTTAAAAATCATTGTTGGTACTATGTAATGCAAACCTTTGCAATTTGATCCCTCTAGGTATGTTGATACTATTTTTACGACTGTAAATGATGTTCCTCTGTCTTTTAAATATGTAGTCATCTTAACCTGCCTTCATTTTAGGCCCCAACACAGTATAATCTGTTCAGCTTAAAAGACTGTCCTATTTCCTGTGGTATATGTCAGAGTTACCTTTTGTAGTCTTTAATAAAATCTATATTAGAACTACATATTTAATATTACTAGTTTTGTTCTGTCTTTGTGTATAATCTCCTTTCCTTCCAAGACTTTGCAACCATCATTCTTTCTCAGACTGTAACTGTGACCCTGACCCTGGGCATCCCGTTCCTCACTTAGCTGTCCTTTGATTTCTGAGCTGATATTCCTCTGTCATCCTTCTTCTCAGATCACAGCCTCTAATGGTTTTCCATGTTATTACCTCCTTTGTGAATTCGGCCTGCTCCCAGGTTCTGATACTCACTTTCTCATGTACAAATAACCCCAAAATCTCATTCGTTAGAACTCCAGGCTTTGTAGCTCCATTTTTTTTTTTAACTTCATAAGGATCTCACATTTAAATTAAAATATAAAACATTTATCTTCTCTAGACTTTTTTTTTTTTCTAACAGGGTTTGCGCAGAAACTGTGTTGACTCACCTCCCCATCCTTTTCATGGTTCAGTCCAGCTAACCTAAGTAGTCTGAATTATTCCAGTCTCAGTCTCTGCTCAGGTTCCTCTCCCATTGCCTGGGATTAGGATCTCCTAACAGTGCAGTGCATAGTGACCACCTTCATGAAAGGTATATTTGTAAATTAGTGGGCCCTCATAATCTCTTGCCGCAGAATTCCAAGAAAAACAAAGCTTGAAAAAAATATTCACTGGGAAGCCGATATTTTTGAATAGAAGTTGTCTCCATGTTGAAGGCAGAAGAAGTCTTTGAAAAGGTCTGGTGCTAGAGAAGTGTTGTTGTAAGCTGTGAGTCAAGCATGAGGGGAATACCTCTGTTCAAAATACTCTGTAAGAGCGTGGACCTAGGTCCCTCCTCTGTTCTGTATTCAGAGCAGCTTTGCTTTACTTACCAGACTTGAATTCTGTTTTAGAGAGTTCTATTGACTTTATATAAAGCTAAAATTGGACACTACAAACTGTACTTTTGTTGCTGTAAATGACATTTGATAGAAAAATAAGTTGTTTCAGCCAATAATTTTCAGACTCATGTCATTATATTAATAAGATTCTTTTGAGTCTCTAAAACTAACCACACACACCAAACCTTATTAATTCTGAAATTCTGAGATAGGTAGTATACATATTCATATGTATGCTCTTATGCTTAACTGCTTTCACAGCTTTCCAATAAAGTGGAAGTATTTATAATAGGAACGTGTTTTCACTCCAGATGGTTGTTAAATTGCAGAAATGTTAGGTCTGTACAAATAAGTCCCTTTATTTAAAAAAAAAAAAAACCAAAGGATTATATATGCTCTTTTTATTTAACAGATTATCTTGGGACTTTCTGGAAGGATGGATATGTATATCCTGCCATATATATGTGTATATGTATGTATGTTATGTATATAAATTCTATCTTGTTTTCTTAAGTGGCTATATAAAAGCACATTATATAATTTAACCACTATCTTGCTTATAGATTGTTAGATAAGTTTCTTGGTAACAAACACACTTATATAGTGTCAAATTTGAGTTCTAAGATTTTGAGAATAGTGTAGAATATAAAAGTACAATTTTTAGTTAGCTTTGTTATTATATACAAATTATTCAAGCTGTGTGTAGCTTTTCTTTGTATAAACTCCCCCCCACTGCATTTAATTAGCCTTCTTAGTCTGTCCCCAAAACCAAGCCTGATTTGACTCCTAACAGCCACTCTCCCTTCTATCCCATCTGCTTTAGTATTGACTTTCTTCCTCAAAAGTATCAAGCCAAGTCTCTCCCTCTTTGGAGCCAACGTTCTGCATGTGCTGCTGCATAGGTTATCTTTCCACCGATTTCTGATGAGTTGGGAGGGGATTTTGTTTTGCATGTTTTGTCAGTTCTGGTATTAGTTCCTACTTTAATTTTTTTTAATAATTTGTTTTATATATATGGATGTTTTGTGAACAAGTAGTATATATGGACTACATGCATGCCTGATGCCTGCAGAGGTCAGAAGAAGGCACTGGATCCCCTAGAACAGGAGTTAAACAGGTGGTTGTAAGCTACCATGTAGATGCTGGGAACTAAAACCACATCCTCTACAACAGCAACAAGTGCTCTTAACCACTAAGCTTTATCTACCAACTCCCAGATAGGATTTCTCAAGACTCTAGCCATGCTTTCCATAATTACTTCCACAACTGAATATACCTTGTATCATGGGATTATGAGAAGAGAACTTTAATTTTGCCTGCTGTACATAGCAGATACTGTATCATAGAAGTAGTTTGAGCACCTATATAGTTTGTCACTTAGCAGACACTCAGCATGCGGTTTGATTTGAGATTCAGTCTTAACTGTATAGTCTAGACTGACCTGGAACTACTGATCAATCAATCTAGTGTTGGAGTTACTGGTGTGTCTCTTGAAGGGCTGTGAGATATAGTCTTACCAGAAAGAATAGCTCCTTTTCCATCACAGGAAAGTTTGACCTTGTGTACTACTTTTTTTACTCACTGACTCTAGAACTTATAGTCCTTCATAAACTGCTTCTTTGTTTTCCTTATTATTTCTAATTTGAGTTTACTTGGAAAAGGATAACTCTCATCAAGTAGTGTATGTATTTGAGGATAACAGATAAACTTCAGCATGTTTTGGATAGTATTCCATGTGACGAGAGCAAGAAGGACGTTATTCTAGCCTGCTGTGATTTTGCCTAATTGTATCAAGACTCCTGGCATTAATTATAAGGTTAGCAGTTACCAAAAATGGAATATTTCAGTGGGAAAAATAGTATTTTAAAACTACTGCTACTATCCAGATTGGTTAGAAATCTCATAAAGCATCCAAAAAGTCTCCTGCCATGTACATTATGATGTAATTTTACACTTTTTTTTTTTGTTTTGTTTTTTTTTTTTTTGTTTTTTTTTTTGTTTGTTTTTGTTTTTTTGAGACAGGGTTTCTCTGTATAGCCCTGGCTGTCCTGGAACTCACTCTGTAGACCAGGCTGGCCTCGAACTCCGAAATCTACCTGCCTCTGCGTCTGCCTCCCAAGAGCTGGGATTAAAGGCTGTGCCACCACTGCCTGGCGTAATTTTATACTTAAACATTTAAATATGTTTCTCCTTCCTTGGGTATCAACAAATAATGACATAGCATACTAATTTTGGGAGGTATTTTTTTTCTTTCGATACAGATGTAGTCTTAAACACCTACAAGGGTATACAGAATAGTAGAGTAAATGTTTCCAGGTTGGCAGTTCTGGTTTCTATACACCTTTTCCCATCAGTTTTAATGCGAATTTGTAAGTAGGTCTTATTTCATCTGTAAGTAGAGTCTTTCTTTTTATATTGCTTATTATAGTGAAGTTTACTTTCTCTGTCATATTGTGAAGTCTGCCAGGATTGAAAAGACAGTTCTTAGTCTTAATGGAGCACGTTTTTAAAAAAGCACTTAGGTTAGGCAAGGGAGAGGAATAGCTGAGTGCACTTAAAGTTTCTGTTCTTTAATGTTATTCGAGGTCCCCAAACAAAACTCATTGCTAGAGAAAACCGCAAAGTCACTGCATGCTTGTTTTGCCAGTTATATGAATTAAATTATTTTATTCTGGTTTTGATTGTTTTAATTTTTGAACTGTAGGAATCCTATGAAGATGGTTGTGAGGATTATCCCACAACTCTATCAGAATATGTTCAGGATTTCCTGAATCATCTTACAGAACAGCCTGGAAGCTTTGAAACAGAAATTGAACACATTGCAGAAACCCTGAATGGATGGGTCACAACAGACGATGCTTTGCAAGAACTGGTGGAACTTATCTACCAACAGGTAGGTAGGCTCATAGCCGGGGTGGCCTGGTCATTTCCCTGGAGCCCAAGATGTGAACATTCTTGGAAAAAGACTAGATTACTGTCAGTTTCATCCATACTCATTAATGCTTTATGCTTTGAAGTCTGCCTATAATTCGAATAGTTAGAGATCCCAGGCTAGAGCCAGGCTATAGCATCAATTGGCTTGTATAACGACAGTCTTAGAAGCAGTACTTATGGCTTAGCTAATGCTCTGTACACACAGTTAGTAGTACAGAAGGAGATTTAGGCTCTGACAAGGAAATCTACACAAGAATCACACACCCACCCTCCACATACTCCCATTTTATAGCATCTGAAACTAACGCACACAAAACAGTTGTAGGGTTTTCCCCTTCTGTGTTTAATTATGTAGGATTTTTGGGGAAGGGGAGAGAAAAGTTGAGAATTTTTTTGCCTCACAAATGAGTTCTCTTTAAAAAGCCAATGTGGTGTTGAGGGTTGAGTTCAGTGACTGAGTACTGACCAGGCAAGTACAGCACCCAGAATTTAGTCCTCATCACTGACACAGATAAGGAAAAATAAGCCAGACTGCAAAATAGCTCAAACATTAAGTTTCAAACATGTGTTCTTGTCTTAAGTTATGTATTAATATGCTTTTGAGAAGGTCTCACTCTGTATTTCAGGCTGGCCTGGAACTCTATCTATCCCAGACTGGCCTCAAACAAATGGGAATTCCATCTTCCATCTTCCAGGCTGTAGGGTTTAACCATGTCCACTTTTAGGTTTCATGTCTTCAAAGTTGATAATGTCTATTTTATGCAATATTCATCTTCTATTATCATGTACTGAGCAATGGCACATTAATACCATTAGAAGGGTTCAAACTTTATTAGACAGTGCTGTCTTTTTTTTTTTTTCCCCCAAAACTTAATTTTTAAAATTGCCTTCAGTACAATTTTAAAAGTTAAGGAACTTTCTTTTTTACCATTCCCAAAGTATTATTAACATGTATAGAAGACCGTCCATTACAAAGATAATACACAAAGGTGTCACTCTAACTTCTAAGTGGTAGTGTCACTCTTAGTCCATATCAAGATTAGTAAGGCTGTCTTAATCATTCAAGTATATAGCTTAATTCTGCCACATAGACCACAGAAGAAAAATAGATAGCCTGGAAAGAAGTCTTTTTGACTAACAATTTTGATTGGAATCTCTAAATTTTAACTTGAAATGATGTCAAGTTTTGCATTCCCAGACGCTAAAGTTTCTTAGCCAATAATGGGAAAAGCAGAAGTTTATGTTTCTTTGGATTTCTATAAGGAGAGATCAGTGTTGTTGTCGTTGTTGTTTTCCCTGAAATGAACCAAATGTGAGCAAAAAAAAAAAAAAAAAAACCTAGACATAAAAAAGTATAATTATAAAGCATTTGCTATGTTTCTAATGGTGCTAAGCAGTCTACCAATAATGTAGCTCAGTGGCTGAAACATACTACTCTTCTGTATACTTTGTACATCCTGAGCAGAGAAGCTTCAGTGACGTGTCTCTTCTAGGAAGCTGGTCTGGAAGAGGCTGGAGGCCTCGAGCCCATGTGTTAGACTGGAGTCTGTAGTTGATTCCCTTTGTGACCTTACTCAGGCTTCTCAACACTGCACTGTGTGTGCCTGTCTCCCGGGAGGCGGGGGCTGTGTCATCTGCTGTTCTCTGAAATCTGCAACTGAAGTCAGATTTCTTAGGTGCTGCTTTCACTACATCACATTCGCTTCCACATGTTGTATATTTTGTTTTTTTGGGTTTTTTTTTTTTTTTTCATTCTCTTTTTAAGTGGCTTAGTAGTTTTGATTCTCTTTTTATTCCAAGTGTTTTGAGATGTCATGTCAGGTGCTGTTAATCACTTTTGTGTGTCAAACTGAAGCTTAGGGAATTTTTAGTAGTGGCCAATGTCACAAAGCAGAAAACTTGGGCATCTTGTGGACTTGCTAGGTCCCAAAGTGTGTGCTCTTTCCCTGAAGAGCAACACTGATCAATAATTTGGTTTCTCTTTCTCATCTTTCATAATTGTTACCAAGCAGCTGTCTACATGTCTGTATTTTCAGCAAAAATGGGTTAACATCAAGACATTTTCTAATTGTTTTCTGGTAATCTCAGGTAAATGAGGAATCAGAGAAGTTGCCTTAAACATTTTTCTTTGCACTGTGGTTCTTAGTATAAGGCTAGATGGGAGAATTAATTTCCTTATGCCTAACAAAAACCTTTTTTTTTTTTTTGGTTTTTGTTGTTGTTTTTTTTAAAACTATATAGTTAATTTTGGTAGCCAAAATGGTTTCCTCCATAAAATATTGCTAAGTGTTTGAGTTGATGATAATGTATTTGTGTCATACAAAATTTTTCTTTTTAAAAGGCCACGTCTATCCCAAATTTCTCTTACATGGGAGCTCGCCTGTGTAATTACCTGTCCCATCATCTGACAATTAACCCACAGAGTGGCAACTTCCGCCAATTGCTACTTCAAAGGTCAGTGTGAACATAAATTACACATAATAAAGTTTGACCATTGATGTCTTCTCAAGACCTTATGATATCGAGAGTTCCAGAGGATGTAGGCAAACCAGACTCGAAACTTCCTAAACTATTTAAACCTTACAGTCAAATATGTCAATTTTTCCTATAATAGCCTTTGATTTGGTATTGGATTTAGGAATGCATTTCCTAGAATCGTCAAAATGATTACTGATGTGTTTTTAGGTACTTCCATAATTTTGGTTTGAGAATTTAAGTTAGATAAAAATGAGTAATTTGTTTTTTCTTGATTGATTTAAACTCCTACTTGTGTCACACTGCATTATTAAATTTGGGCTTTAAGTCTGCACTTCTCATTGGGGTTCCATCTGTCACTTGTTCTTGTCTTTCTAACTGCTATATAATAGCTTTTTTAAGAGCTCTAAATTTTTAATTATCTGGTCTAAGTTCTTGTGGAATCTTCTTTGCTGTACACCTTGTTATAGTGTAGAACTAGTGCTTGAATTACCCAAACAGTGTTGGTATTTATTACAGATTTAAGAGGTGGCATTTATTTGGAAGTACAAGGGAAAACTAATTTTCTTAAAGTGAGTGTGGTAGTTCATACCTGAGCCAGGATTGCTTTAAGTTCAAGGCTAGCCTGAGATACAGACTAAATTGCACTCCAGCCTAGGCTGCAGAGTGAAATCTCCTTCCTCAAAAAAATAAAATAAAACTGATTTAAAAAAAAAAAATCTTATCATTTTGACTGGCCCTTAGCAATAAGATTAGTTTCATGTTTAATAAGTTTATTATCGGGACTTAGAGAGATGGCTTAGTGGTTAAGAGTACTGACTGCACTTCCAGAGGTCCTGAGTTCAATTCCCAGCTCACAGGTGGCTCACGACCATCTGTAGTGGGATCTAATACCCTCTTCTGGTGTGTCTCAAAAGAGCGACAGTGCACTCACATACATTAAATAAATAAATCTTTTTTAAAAAAAGTTTATTATCACCTGTTACCTAATTCTTTAAATATCTAATGGAAGGCTAGAGATGTAGTTTGGGACTAGAGTGCAAAGTCCTGAGTTCAGTTTCTACTGGACATGCCTACATGTGTGTGCACAGACATACAACATACCAAAATAATAACAATAATAATAGTAATAACAATGATTATAAAATACTTCTGGATAAGAATTGTAAAGATAGAACCCAGCTTACATGGAAAAGGAAACCTCACAGATCCTCAACCCTAGACAAAGAACTGCAGACAACTAAGGGATTCTTGAGTAGGAAAAACTAATCTTCTCTATTGTCTCAGTTAGGGCTTCTGTTGCTGTGATGAAACACTATGGCTACAGCAACTTGAGGAGGAAAGGGTTTATTTTTATTTGGCTTATGCTTTCACATCAGTTTTCAGCATCAAAGGAAGTCAGAACAGGAACTTGAAATAGTGCAGAAACCTGGAGGTAGGAGGGGTGCAGAGAGCACGGGGATGGGGTTGCTCATCGTAACGTGCCCAGCAAGCTTATGCAACACAGGAGAGACCCACCTCCCTCAGAATGGCCCCACCCACAGTGGGCTGAGCCCGCCCATATCAATGGCTCATTAAGGACAGCTGGATCTCCCCCCACCCCCAGACAGGGTTGCCCTGTGTAGCCCTGGCTGTCCTGGAACTCACTCTGTAGACCAGGCTGGCCTCGAACTCAGAAATCCTCCTGCCTCTGCCTCCCAAGTGCTGGGATTAAAGGCGTGCGCCACCACCGCCCAGCAGGACAGCTGGATCTTATGGAGGCATTTCCTCAATTGTAGTTCCCTCCTTTCAAGTAACTCTAGCATGTGTCGAGTCGACATAAAACTATCTAGCACACCTGGGGAAGAGCCCATCGGTTATCTAATTAATACCAAGTGGTCAGCCCTGATACCGTATGCATACAAGTAACATTATATGGAATGAGCAGAATACACATGCACGCACACACACATAGGTAACAACAATTAAAAATAAAAGGCTAGAGACCATATATTTGAAGGAGGAAATAGTTCATGGGAGGAGAGAAAAAGGGAGAAATAAATGATGTAATTATATTTTATTTTTTAAAAATGTAAAAGTTAAACCATTGATAAAGGTGGTACTTCAAATACACTTCTAAAAGATGAATTATGCTAGCAGCTCAAGTGGATAGTCATTTATAGAAATAGAAAAAGGAGAGATGAGTTCTTGGCCTATACCAGATTAGTATATCAGACTAAAATAAGACAACTAGGGAAGTATTTAATGAGTAAACAAATCTTGGGTTGTCAAAACTATTTTAAGCAAGACTTTGTACCCATAGACCACAAACTTAGATTTAGAAAATTAGTTACATACAAATTACATTTGGGGGAAGTCAAAATTTATATAAAGTAAAATGAGAAAGTTTATACGTAGCAGTGAGCTCTGTATGCATTAGTAAAGGAGATCTCGAGGAATGAGTAAGGAAAGCCTAGTGGAGCTGGAGAGCTGGCTCAACAGTGAAGAGCTGGCTGTTCTTCCGAGGACCTGGGTTTGATTCCCAGCACCACATGTAGCTCACAGCCATCTGTAACTCCAGTCCTGGCACTCTTCTTCTCTTCTGTGAGCAGTACATGTGCATGGTACACACACATGCAGGCAAAACACCCATACACATAGAAATAGTAGAATTTTAAGAAAAAAATTAAAATAGCTCTTGATAAATACAGTTTGGAAAAATAAAAATGGCAAAGTTATATGTATTTTTAAAAATACATATTAATTACTTAATTAATTTGTACTTAATACTGTAATTAAGTACAAACTGTGGACAGAGAACATGGAATAGAAGCAGGGTATGATGCCAGAAAGGCCGCCTCATTAAACTTCTCATTGATTTAGTTTGCTTTCCAGTTGTGAATTCCTACAGTACTGCAGTACTGTCAAAGACACTGGTTTTCAAAAGTGCTAATAATAGGAATGGGAAACAGCACAAGTCTACCCTTAAAGGAATATGCCTTAGTAGTTTGAAAAAGAAAAAGTAAAGTTACAGTGGTATTGGGGGAAATCTGGTCTTTGTTTTTTCACCTTTATGAAATAAGCACAGGTTCTTATCATTGAAAATAGTTAGCTTTTAGAGACTTGGGGTGTTTGACCTGGGGCATCCTCCATTTGTGAGAGTAAGGATGGACTTGCACACATACATTGCATCTTAATAGCTCATGGTCTTAGAAATTTATAAAAGAAAAAATCTGTTTTATCAAAATTTAACTACAAAATTGTAACAGGAAAGAAAGTAGAAAAAAAGTTTAAGATAGTTGAATTGCCATTGATTTACGTAGCCCCTTTATTATTAGTCCTTTCTATGTGTATCTTCTGATGAGAAATTCCTTTAATATATTTGAGAAGGTAACAACTGTTACTGCATTTGACTCAAAAGACAGTGTTCATTAGGCTATAGCTTATGATAATTAGAATTGTAAATTTCTTGTCCTTTCACACTGCCCAGTAAGTGTTTGGGAAATAGAGGATTTCTTTATCTAAAAAAACATGAGGAAGAAATCTTTAAAAAGGAACTGTCATACGCTGGCTATTTGGAAAACATTCAGTCTGCAAAGGCTCTTAACTGCTCCATCTTTCCAGACTCCTCCTTTGTCCTTTCTAAAAAGAGAATTAGTAACATCAGTTTTATAAAACAAAATACTTCCGCAGGCATTTCTTACTACTTCATCAGTTTAAAAAGGGGAAAAAAAAAGCCAAAATGAAAATCTTTTAAAAACATCCATTTTAGTAATATTAGCCAACACCGTAGTTCCTCTAGATTCCATGGTAGGTGGATTGGTATTAGTTTAGATGCTTTGGAACTGTGAGTGTAATAAACTCCAGGGTTTCTGCTCATCACTACATGAGGCAAGTGGACCAAGTGAGGGGAAATGGAGCAAGAGACAATCAGTTATTTGACTCCTTCAGTCTCCATTGGAAATAGAGACAAATTAATTACTTTGGACTTGTGGTTTCTACTGGTGGGAGTCTGTTGGTTAGTATTTTTACCCTCAGGATAATCTGATACTGTATAATAGGAAGTATAAGAGTAATAAATGTAATTGGATATGGTAGTGCAAAATCTAATCCCAGATCCTGGGAAGGTGGAGCAGGAAGGTTGTCGGTTGAGGGCTCTTCTAAGTGACATACTAAGTTCAAGGCCAACCTGGACAACTTAGCAAAAAACCTATCTAAAAAAAAATATTAAAAAGGAGTGAGGAGACAGCTTATTGTTGCCTTGCCTCATGCACCCAAGGCCCAGATTCAGACTCATATAAGGAGGGAGGGAGGGAGGGAGGGAGGGAGGAGGGAGGGAGGGAGGGAGGGAGGGAGGGAAAAATCGTAAGGATTCCATTTTTACCCTTCAGCTGAACTAGATACACACATACTTTCTTATTTAAAAAAAAATTTAGAAGAACACTTCAGTTCTTCCTTAGTAAAAAGACCTATTAGACATAATTTATTCTTCCTGTTTGTAGTACTAGAATGTTCTGAACCTTGTAAAACCTTTATGAATATTGCAACAATCCAATCGTTTCGTTGTACTTATTCCTTAAAACTGCAGCCTTTGGAGAGGTCAGGGTAGTCATTGCCTTTATTGCTGTGGGTAAGCAGATTGACATGCACCAGCCTGTCTCACTGTTGAAGAGACAAAACAAGGTGAGGTAATAAAAGATAACCTCTTCATCAGGTGCCGGACGGAGTATGAAGCTAAAGACCAAGCTGCAAAAGGGGATGAAGTGACTCGAAAACGATTCCATGCATTTGTTCTGTTTCTGGGAGAACTATATCTTAACCTGGAGGTGAGAGCATTTCTTATTAGGACTTAAGGCTCGAACACATAAAATGCCTCCAGGAAGGAATTTGTTCATGTTAACTTTGCAACATCAAAAATAAAATGGGGAAAAAGTAGTGCAATGATACCAGGTGATAACTACCTGCGATCCTGGCACTTGGGAGGAATCTTGAGTTTTAGACTAGCCTAGGTTACAAAGTGAGACCCTGTCAAAGTTAAACAAAAGTGAAGGGAGAGAAACAGGAGAGAAAGCAAATCTTTTCGTTTTAATTGTATTTGAGTGGAACACTGATAACATTTTCTCTGCCTGTGAGCAGGATGTTAAAAAATAATAACTGAACTTTTAAAAGCCCTTATGTGCTCAGGAAGCTAACTTGTCAGCTAGGCTGGCATCACCCTTGTAGCATTCCTCCTACTGTAGCCTCCCAAATGCTGGAATTACAGCCTGGGCACCACACGGCTTCCGTGCTGGGCTATTCTAACTATGAGAGGATAACTCTTTAAAAGTCTTAGTGTGTTCCTTTTTCAGTTTCATTTGTTTGTAAGATAAATAAGAACACCAATTTAAATGTGCCTTAAGTCACGTTAATGGGGCTGGGAAGATAGGCACTACTCTGGTGGAAGACTCGGAGCCACCATGCAGGTGGCTCACAAGTGTCTGCATCTCTAGTTCCAGGGAATTGAATACTCTCTTCAGGCCTCTGGGCACCACACACAATGCCCATACATGCGTGTAGGCAAAAACCCATGCACAGAAAATAAAAATAAACCTTTCTTTGTTTTATGAACTCATGTTAAAATGCCACTTGGAGGTGTACCTAGTCCTGCGACCTAATGTGCCACATGGGTGGGTTGGTGCCCCGGGGTGGGGGTGGGGGGGCAACTTCCCTTCTCAGAGGAGAAGGGGAGGGGGAAGGTTGCAATTGGGATGTAAAATAAATAGGAAAAAAGAGAAAAGAATACCACTCAGAGCTGGGTGGTAGTGGTGCACACATTTAAAACCAGCACTCAGGATGCAGAGGCAAGTGGATCTCTATGAGTTCTAGGACACCCAGGGCTACACAGAGAAACCTTGTCTTGAAAAACAAAAAGAAAAAAGCCACTCCTGTGTGGAAATAAGGCTGCTAGTTCTATGGGGAGTATGAAGGCAAAGCATTGGTCCTACACATCTCTTTCTCTAGCAGGTGAAATAGTCTAGTATAAAAAGGGGTTATTTTTAACTTGTATATAAAGCAAAATAGAATACTTTGTTATTAAAATGGGGTACTTTGGGGCTGGAAAAATAGCATAATGGTTCAGAGCATTGGCTGCTTTTCCATTGGACCAGGGTTTGATTCCCAGGACCCAGTTGGTGGCTCACAAATGTCTGTCTGTTCAGTTCCATAGGATCCAACTCCCTCCTCCTGGCTTCCATGAGCCGGAGGCATGTACATTATGCACAGAAATCCTTTAGGCAAAACAGCCAAACACATTTTAAAAAGCTTAAATATTATTTAAATGGTAGCCTAAATTACAGCATGTTAGATGAAGCAGCAGTATTGAAGTAGACTTATATTTTTATGTTTTATGTGTGATGAGTAAAAATTAAATTTTTTTTGTTTTTTCGAGACAGGGTTTCTCTGTGTAGCCCTGGCTGTCCTGGAACTCACTCTGTAGACCAGGCTGGCCTCGAACTCAGAAATCCACCTGCCTCTGCCCACCAAGTACTCGGATTAAAGGCATGTGCCACCACTGCCCAGCAACAAATTAAATTTTACCTATAATTTGCAGTTTTATTAGAGGTCTTAATTATGTAGAGAACAGTTGTAATTAATTTGATGAAGTTACCACA
Organism: Mastomys natalensis; assembly: GCA_021653895.1. Classification (NCBI taxonomy): domain Eukaryota; kingdom Metazoa; phylum Chordata; class Mammalia; order Rodentia; family Muridae; genus Mastomys; species Mastomys natalensis. The sequence goes on along the minus strand of JAJTUV010001012.1, from coordinate 262,328 downwards.
ATGCATTCCTGTGACTTTTATATTAACCCAAATACTTATTTTTGCAACCTTCATAGGCTATTTTTGTCTATATCACATTTTTCTATTTTAGTGTTGTTGCTTTAATTATCTATTTTTTTCTCTTAAAGATTAAAGGAACGAATGGGCAGGTTACAAGAGCAGATATTCTTCAGGTTGGTCTTCGGGAACTGCTGAATGCTCTGTTCTCTAATCCTATGGATGACAACTTAATTTGTGCAGTAAAATTGCTAAAGGTTGGTTTTTATTTTATTTTTTAATTTTTCTTTTTCTTTTTAACATTTATTGTGTAGTCAGAAGGCAGCTTGAGGGTTTTTCTTTCTACCTCTTAGAGTCTGGGAATTCAACTCTGGTTGTAGGACTTGGCTGCAAGGGCCTTTAACAGCTGAGCCATCTTACCAGCTTATACTATGTAATTGTAATTACCCACTTGATACATAAGTTAGAAGAAGGAAAGTATGTGTAGTACACAAACTCAAGATTGTTTTTAAAGATACACAATTGTTGTCTTACATTTGGCTTTCAAATGAGTTAGAAACAATATAGTATAGTGTGTATATAAGGATTTAAATTAGAAGGAAAAATGGAAATCCTTCACCCCAACCCATTTGTAAACTCCCTTCCCTTTCTATGTTGTGTCCTTACAAAAATGTTCTTAGTCTATTTCAGCTTTTTTATTTTTTTGGCTCCCAGATGAAATATCTTAATCACTCCAGAGAGAGTTAGCTCTGTATTGAGTAACTTCTTAGTATTCTATTGAATTTATATATATTGTCCATGCATTATTTCAATAAAAATTTGGGCTGTTTTCCACTTGGCTATTATAACATTGCTAGTAGTCTTTCATTATCTCTTTACAGATACATTTTAAAGGTTTGAACAGATTCAAAGGGTCAATGAGCATAGATATTTTATGTCAACAGTTAACGCCAAAGGTTTTTGAGCTACAGTATATTCTCTCTAGTAATGAATGAGTACACCTCTCTCCATCGTCCAGGAACAGTCTGATCACTTGGGTTTGTCATGAAAGAATAATAATTAAAAAAAAAAAAAAACCCTCACTATAATTTGAGGTCATCTAATCAATAGTCAAATTAAGCATTCCTTCATGCTTATAAGCCATTTGATTGGTTTTGTGAATGGCCTGTTTTTAATCCTTAATTTTTTAAACATTTACTCTTGTGTGTGTTGAGAGGATATCACTATGTAGATGTGGCTGTCCTGAAATAGCTCTGTAGTCGAAGCTAGTCTTCAAACTCACAGAGATCCATCTGCCTCTTCTTCCGAAATGTTGGGATTAAAGGTGTATACCACCTCAGTCAGCTGTTGATTTTGGGGGTGCCGGGGGGGGGGGATGTATTTCAATTTACAACTTTTAGGTCACACTCTACTGTTAATTATTTTTTTAAAAAGAGGTAGTCAGACTTAAATAGCCAGTCTTAATAGGAAACATTGGATAATAATTATGGATGTGAAGCCTAATACTTTTATTTTCTAATTAGTCAGAGAAAAGCAGAGATGATGTAGAAGTTTCTGAATATAGACAGTAGAGAGAGAATAATTGGAAATACCAAACCATTTAATTCTTTTTTTTTTTTTTTTTTTTCAGTTTTGCTAATACATTTTTAAAATGTCTCCTTTACTGTATTCCTGGTTTTATTGACATCTGTGCTTTTAGTTGACAGGGTCAGTTTTAGAAGATACTTGGAAGGAAAAGGGGAAAACTGATATGGAAGAAATAATTCAGAGAATTGAAAATGTTGTCCTAGATGCAAACTGCAGCAGGTAGGAAAAGAAGCAAGTAGATCTTGGTCTTCTATTATTTTCTTAATGTTTATTAAGTCTGTATACTTCGAAGAGTAATTAAGATTTATAAATCAATCCAGTATTTTGTCTATGATTTCTCACTCTAGTAAATTTTGTTCAGCTATAATTAAAACTGAAAACTTAAGATTTTTTTTGTGGTAAGATATGGAATTGTTGAGAAAGAAAATTATTTAGATTTTAAGCATGGACCCAGTGTTTATGCAGTGAACACTACCATAAGTAATATAAGAGACCAGTGTAATTCATGACCATATAGTTGGTAAAGTGGAACGGATTTCAAAGGTATTGTTTTGTTTGCCTTTTCTTTTTTTTCTCCTTTCTTTTTCTTTCTTTCTTTTTTTTTTTTTAAAGACAGGGTCTTACTATATAGTTCTGGCTCTCCTTTAACTTACTAAATAGGCCAGAGTGGCCTCACTAGGGCCGGCCAGCCTCAAGCTTTTTTTTTTTTTTTTAAGTAAAAATAATACAGTGAATTATGTCATTGAAAATGTTTAGAAATTTAAAGCATTGGGTACCTATGTTAAATTAAATAAATTGAGCATTTTAAGTCACTGGAAATATTATAGAGCCTGACAGTACTTGCAGTACATGCATATTAATTTTTTAAAAACTTTTTATCTGTAGAGATGTAAAACAGATGCTCCTGAAGCTTGTTGAACTTCGATCAAGTAACTGGGGCAGGGTCCATGCGACTTCAACATACAGAGAAGCCACCCCTGAAAATGACCCCAACTATTTCATGGTATGCCAGGGTTTAAATTTTAAGTTTCATTTAATGCTTTGTTTTAGTTTACTTTTCTGTAATTGTCATAAAAGACCATGACCAAGGCAACTTAAAAAAAGCATTTAATTGGACCTATAGTTCCAGAGGATTAGAGTCTGTGATAGAGCAAAGACACGGGCAGGAACAGCTGGGAGCTTATATCTCAGTTCACATACAGAAGGCAGAGCACACTGGCTTCAGATAGCTTGAGAGTCTTTTGCAATCTCACATCCTGCCTCCAGTGATAACCTCCTCCAACAAGACCACACCTCTTAATCCTTCCCAAACAGTTCTACCAACTGGCAACCGAATATTCAAGCATATGAGCCTGGGGGGGCCCTTCTTGTTCAAACCACCACATGATAAATTCTGTTTTGGAAACTGTTTGAATTATATGAAGCTATTCTCATAATCCAGTGCCCATTAAATTTTTTTATTGCCATAGGAGCTAGTGGATCATATAAATTAAGAGAGGCCCTCTAGTAAAAAGGAGACTAAATCAAGATTCATCCATTGTCAAGGAATAGTGATAATGCTTGGGCTTTAGCTAGGGATGGACACGACAGACAACAGGGCCTAGGACTATAAGAGGGTGAGATGACAAATGGAACTCTAAGAACCATGTGTATGCCCAGTGACGTGTATGGGTTGTTGGGAAGTTAGGGGCTGTATTACTCTAGTGTACTTTGAAATGAGTACCTATTTTTATCATTTTGATTCATCTTAGAATGAACCAACATTTTATACATCCGATGGTGTTCCTTTCACTGCAGCTGACCCAGGTATGTTTTCTCACTTTCCCATTTTTCTTAAATGGTGAATTACATAAAACTAGTCCTTGACAGTACAAAGTGTGTTTTTCTTGGTGGGTTTCATATTCTAAAATTGTAGGGTTACAATTTGTACTATGTTGATTACTTGGAACTGTTTTAAATAGTTTGTAGTGCCTTGTTACTTTCCCAGTCAAAGATTTCATCCCTCCATTAAGTGGGGCCATTTTTATTTTGTACTTCTCTTAGTGTTTGTTTTCATCTTAAATTTTCAGATGATTAGGATAGAAGGCAAAGATGATTCTAGTTGACTGAATAGTCAGCAGCTTACTTTAATGTTAATACTTAGATTGCATTAGTATCTACAATTCAGAGTTAATTAAAATCTAAATCTCTGCACACCTTCCAGTAAAGGGTTATTTATAGAAAATGCAGTAGTTGTGACAGATGGGACATTAATCTGAGAGTTCTGATGTAGTACAAACTACAGCCAGCTATAACTGGGATTTTTTCCAGTCATTTCCTCTAAATAACAAGCCTTGACTATCCCATGCTTTGGCATCCTCTTTAGGATGAAGAAGGAGAACTAAGTTACAGGTCTGAGCATCGTCAGCTTCACTAAGTCGGGCGGGTTGCTGGATAGCTTTTCATCGGATCATTCCATTTAGTTTTCCAATCCGTATCTTAGAGGACTTTTCTTTTCATTCTTGGCAAAACTTATTAGACATAACTTCTATCAGTCCAATTCTATGAAATTGGATGTACTTATTTTCATGACTGTAATACTGAATTTCTTCCTAGGTATAAACCTTTGTTTTGTTTTGTCTTCATTTGAAAATTGTCTGTTGATTGGCTTTTTCCCTTATTTCTGTTGGGTCATTTGTCTTACTAATTTGTGATTCCTTACAAAGTCTAGAAAAAGATGATCTTGATCAGGTATGGGTTTATCCCTTTGTGCTATGTGGCTATCTTTCCATTTTGTATATGATATATTTTCATATACATGCATTGAGTTTTATCAGTCTTGTTTTACTGGTTTTTACTTATTACATTTTCATTATCTTCTAAAAAATCATGCTTGCTTCCTATTTAAACCTTCAACCCACCTAATTTTTACGTGAAGAATATAGTAGGAATATTTTTCCACTGTATTGTTTCAACATCAGATATTAACTTTTTTTCTCTCTTCATTATAATAAGTTACCTATAGTATTCTGAATACTATTCATTCTTGTGGATTCTTTGTTAGTATATTTGTCTTTCTTCACCAATAATCCATTCTTAACTCTTCTTATGTAAATCATGCTGTTTCTGGTAAGACAAATCTCTTAAAGCTCCAAGACAGTTTAAGCATGGAGGCCAAACCAGGAAGAGGTGGTAGAAGACTCTGAACCCAGAGTTTTGAAACCTGTCTAGGCAACATAGGAAGACCGTCTCTCACAGGACAATTAAAAAAGCTTCTTTCTCAGATTATTCCAGAGTTATCAAATCAGTTCATTTGATTCTTTGGTGTCTATCTTGTCAAATTTGTTCATACTTTTATAGAAATTCACTTTTGTTTTCTCAGGTTGATTTTTTTTTTTTTTTCAGAGTTTCAAATCCTTTCTCTCATGATTCTATACACAGTCTTTGGTTTTCTTAAACCTCTATTCAGAATTACTTAAGAATTACACAACAGTAACGAAAGACTGGTCTTTTCCCAGATGTGTGTTGGGTACCAATTCACTCAGCTTATCTTTTGCTATCTCTAAACATTTGTTTTCGTAAAGGCTTGTATGAATGCAGCAGTGCTTTGACCTTTTGTTTTCTTGATTAAAAAACCTGTTGTCCCTTTGGTTTTAGGACCTCTACCCAAAATAGTTTTGTATTTGCTTTTGGCAGGCACTGCAGGTATATCACTAACTTGAAAAGTGTTGGATGGGTTTTGGGTTTTGTTGTTGTTGTTGTTGTTTAGTTTCTGTCTTGAGCCTTCTTTATATGGAAAGCAGAAATTCAAAGTCAATTCTGTTGTAACAAACTCTGGATAAACAGTTTCTCCAGAGTGCCTAACTCATTCCAAACCCAAATGTAAAACAAAATTTTGTTTGCCACTGAGGTGTTTTGTTTGTTTGCTGCTTCTCCAGGTCCATCCTTTTAAGATGTCAACCCTTAGATGTTTATGAATGATGAGAGCTAGGTATATGAGTTCTATCTTTCTGTTCTACACAGACACAGGGCCTTGAACGCTCTGTGTGTATTTAAATGCCAAACCCCTTGGCGGCTGAAACCAGCCCCTCTGAGCCTCTGAGCTGTCAGGTATGCATGATCTGGAGTTCCTTATTGGCCTTCATTGATAATTAAAAAGAATATCTTACCTCAAGGATTTATAGCAGGAAATTTTTATGCTTACATTTTCTCTAATCTGTCAAAATTGGAATGGCACCAGCTCCTAATGTTGAGTTACAGTTTTATAAAGACAGTCTTGGAAAAACCTGGCCCTAACCCAGTGATATAACAACCTTTCAAAATAAGAACGAAGATTAGTCTGTGGTGCAAGCCAGTAATCCTAGCAGTAATCCTGTAGAGTCAGGAGGTTTAAAAGACAGGCCTGGGCAACTTAATCCTCGCTCAAGATAAAACTTAAGCCAGGAGTAGTAGCAAATACCTTTAATACCAGCACTGAGCACTTGGGGGTAGCTTGGAGATAGCAGCAGGAGAATCTCTGAGCTTAAGGCTGGTCTAGTTGGTTTAGTGAGTTCCTCAACAGTCTGGCAGCCTAGGCCAGATAAAGAGACACTGTCTGAAAAACACCAAAAACAAACAAATAAAAATAGGATAAAAAGTGCAAAGGAGCCTGGTGTGGTGGCACACGCCTTTAATCCCAACAATTGGAAGGCAAAGCCTGGAGTGTTTGTCTCTGTGAGCTTGAGGCCCATTTGATCTATGTAGGAAATTCCAGGACAGCCAGAGCTACATAGTGAAACCCCTCTCAAACAAGTTAAAAAGAGATAGATCGGGAGTTATTTGTTCAGTCATAGATTATATGCCATAAGGGAGACCTTAGGTTTACTCTTTAGTAACCAACTGTGGAATGCACTTAACATTTAAAAGGCTAGTATGTAAAAATATTTGAGTTTGTGAGCATGCAGTGAAATAAAGACAAGCCAATCAAAGTTTTATATTAAAATCATTAAGATGTTTATAGGGATAAAAACTGCCCATTTCATAAGATTATCTGCTCTTTTGTTTTCTGTGTTTTTGTTGTCTTATAGATTACCAAGAAAAGTATCAAGAGTTACTTGAAAGAGAGGACTTTTTTCCAGATTATGAAGAAAATGGAACAGATTTATCAGGGGCTGGTGACCCGTAAGTTCTCTTTTTCTACTGATTGTGTGTGTGTGTATGTGTGTTCTTGATGTACATCATGTGGAAGTGATTGGCTGGTGTCGGCTGTCTCTTTTAGTCACCGTCCACATTATGTTGAGTCAGGCTCTCTTACTTAACTAGGTGGTAACTGATTTCACTTAGGTTGGCTGACCTGCAGGAATATGCCTGTCTCTTCTCCCCAGATCTGGGGTTATAGTCACTGAGTTAGACTCAGCCTTTTACTTGGGTGCTGGGGAGCTAAACTCAGGTCTCTGTGCTTCATGGCAGCTGCTCTACTCTGAACCATCCTTCTCAGCCCCTTATTGCTCATTTTTTTAAATGAAGGGTTTGTGCCCAAGTTTTGAATATAAACTAAGCTAGAAGAAAAAGTATAAAAGAAATGGCATTTGGAGGCCAGCAAGATACTTCAGTTGTCAAAAAACACGTGCTTCCCAAGCCTGATGACCTGTGTTTGCTTTCTGGAGTGGATATAGAAAACTGATTTCACAAAATTGACCTCTGACTTCCATGTAGACACCTCTGAGTGCTGTGATTACAACAGTGTACCACTATGCTGCAATGCTTTGTATCATTTTAAACTCCTGGTATTTGGGAACAGGGCCACCTGGATAATATAATCTCAAAAGTAGCTTTCTGTTACCCAAGTCTGGTTTCAGATATGTGGGAAAGTGACCTGTCTTTGTGAGCAATAGCCTTGCAGAAATCATAGCAGAAATAGATTTTGATGTTAATTAGACATAGCCACTGGAAGGATAAAACTTTTTGAGAGGAATAATAGAAAAGTCATAGGTAAATTTGAAATTATTCTAATTAAAGTGTCTGTTAATAAGATGTGATCTAGCTGGTCTGATGTAAACCTGCAGATGTCCGCTAGTTAACTTTTAAGACTTATTTTTAGACCATATCTAAAAATATAACAAAATTCTGTTTAGGAAAGTTCATTTAACATCTCCAGACATTTTTGAATTTGAAAAACAGCAAGGTATATGAATCATTTTTGGCTTCTTTTATAGATATTTGGATGATATCGATGATGAGATGGACCCAGAGATTGAAGAAGCTTATGAAAAGTTTTGTTTGGAATCAGAGCGCAAGCGAAAACAGTAAAGTTAAATTTGAGGATATCAGTTTTTTGTTTTTTGTTTTTTTTTTTAAAGTTTAGGTATGCTGATTTAGCAGAACACAGGAAAGCAAGGAACTGTGTCAGACTTATACCAAATTAAGGATGTTGAGTTATGTTACTAATGTATGCAACTTTAATTTTGTTTAACACTACCTGCCAAAATAAACTTTATTCCCTGTAACTTAAAATGTGTATATATATATAATAGTTTTATTATGTACAGTTAATTCACCGTTTTGGCTGCAATAAAACTGATTTTGAAATAAATGAGATGTTGAAAGAAAATTTTGCTAGCTGGTTAGATGCTTATTGTTCAACTTCTTTTTCTTGAGGTTAAAAAGTCTTAGCCTGGAAATACATATTACTGCAAAAATGTAGCATTCTTTTTTAGATATGACTATTACAGCTTTTATTTTAGTTTAGCATTTGATTCTCTATATATTGAGTTTCAAGTACTAATCACAATCATGAAAATCTTTAGCACCAAAGTCTTGGAGTATATAAACAACCTATTTACATATGTAGATGCTATTTGATACCAAGGGCTTTTAAAATGTCATTAATGTGGGGTGGGTGGGGCTTAGAACACCAGCTAAGGAACCAAGACTCTTCATTGAGGATTTATTCCAGTTCAAGAGTGATTTGCCTTTTGTTTGCTTCTCCTGACTAACTTCATTACCCGCCATCCTACAGTATTACTCTGCTTTCTTTATATGGCTTCCTCATTTTGATTTCATTGCATGGGTTGCATCGACTTTTTACTAGAGAATTTGACTAGATATTTGTCATTCAAGTTTTCACCTGCTTTATAATTGGTATACTGTGAGGATCACTTTTCTAATACTTTTACTATAATGTACCACCTCGGCCCTATTTAAGTAATGTTTTTATCTAATGTCAAAGCTTTTTCCAACTAACTATAAATAAACATATAAAAGGGTTGCTTGTAAATATGCATGTAAATAGTTGTGTTAATAACTCATTGTTTTACATTTGGTACATCTGTGTCTGCTTATACACTTAGTTTTCCCACTTCTGCTTGTTTGTTTGTTCAGTCTGTATTAAAATTAGAATTTGAAAATAAAACTTAGTTTGTTTCTTCTAACTTTTTAAAATGGTATCTTAAAGAATTTTTTTGTTAAGCTTGCTTACATGAAATAAAGGTTTAAAAGAGAAATCACAATACCATTTAAATAATTGAATTCAGAAACATAAATGAACCTAGAAAATTAACAAATAACAGCAAGTTTTAGTGTCCATGTTAAAAGTATGTTTTGGCATTCACAAGATTGCTTTTTCTAAATGAGTGCCATAACTTGATGACTATAACTTGATGCACAGCCTGCAGTCTCGGAACATGAGAGTTACAGCACATTAGAACAGATAACAGAGATCCTGGGCTGCATCTATTTTAGACATCTGGTCAGTATATAAACATCCAGTATCTCACACTCACCTCAATGTCACTAATTACTGTACTCAAAAGTAGCTATCAACAGAATCTACATGCATTGGCAGTCTGGCGGCAGTTCATCTGCTTAGTACGCAGAAGGCCTAAGTGGATCCCTAGCACTAGAGTTAAAAACAACCTTAGTAGGAAAAACAGTGGGCTAGTGATAGCTTGAGCAGCTGGGGACTGTCACCATAGGAGCAATCCTCCCACAATGCTGTAAGAGCACCCGTGCTACGTCTAGACCCACTGTTGACTAGAGTGTTGACATTTAAGATGGCTGCAGCTTTTCTATTGGACCTCTCACAGCATTTTGGCTGATTCTGAGAGTGAACATACAAAACTGGAAGAAACTGCATTCGAGCTGTGCAGCATACTTCTTGTTCTAAAGAGTCACTAAGTCTATATCAGATAGGTGGCCATTGAGGAATGTGTACATAAGGTCTCCATTTGTAACTATGTAAAATGAGTTTGTCCTGTGTTACGTTGTCTTGTAGAATGCATGCCTTCACCAGACCCAAATATGAATGTCTTGTAGAAATAGTAACACAGTGCAATGAGCATGGGCTGGGCCCTGCTGCCAGTCACTGTCAGCCTTGAGTTGTAATAACAGAACAAATATTGATCTTAAACAATCAGGTTATCAACTCTGGAACTGAGTCTTAGCTAGTAGGCAAAAACATACAATATCTTAGTAGGCTGGGTTTGTCACAGTGACGGAGAATGTATACTTTGGGAGGACCATAGAGTTTATCTGCAAGAGGTTGCTAGAATTTAAAATCAGACAGTCTGGGTAATTCTGTAAGTATTCCACTAACTCTTAATTGCAAGGAGGACAAATGAGTGTAGTTTTTTTTTTTTTTTTTTTTTTTTTTTCTGTAGTAAAAAAGATTTTGTCATTTAATGAGAGGAAGGTGTTTGATAGGTAAAATCCTGTTGATGGCTAAAAGTCAGCTCACACAAAAGTCCATTTCCTATCAGGTCCCCGAGGGCAGACACACATAGAGCTAGCTGCAAAGTTAACATGTTTTTAATCCAAAGTCTTAGAGCAGCTCTAAAACGCCATTGTGGTACTCACCTTGTGGAACCACTGATTTGTTAGCAGCAGCTCTGCCCAGGCATTGCTTTTGTTCATCTATTACTGGGTCAAACTCCGCTTCTTATACAGCTTCAGAAACGGCATCTCCCCAGGACTGGTCCCCCTTCTCTGAGGACGTCCTCAGAGTCTTCCATCAGGAACTTAAAGTTTAGTAAAGATGCCACTCCATTCCCTTGTGGGGATACCCTTCCTCTCTTGCCAGCTAACAGGCTTGAGCCTGGTGGTCTTTGACTAGACTTTAGCAGATGGAAATCATTTAAGCTTGTGTATGCTGCTGCCCTGTTGCGTTGGTTTAGCAAAACTGAACCCTGTGAATGCAGCACAGCTGCATCTGTGCAGCCAGAAGGCTTAGGTTTGGTTCTGGTAGATGTGTGCTATTGTAAATTCAGAATCCCGGCTGCCTGCCACTTAGGCTGTCTCTACTGCTGGTGATCATTGTGCTCCCTCTGTCCATTTTTAATTGGTTCTTACCTCCTTTAATCTTTTCATTACCTCATTTGTTTTAGGGGAAAAACATTAGAAGTGAAATGTACACAAATGTATCTATCTATTGACTTTATCTTCTCTACAGGAAGCATCCCGAGTAGATTTTCCTGCCTCCTCTTTCATGAATTCTATTATTTAAGGTTTGCTGGGGTTTCTTTTTGTTGTTTGTCTAATCTAGCTGCTTTTTTTTTTTTTTAACGAGTTGTTTCCCATGCCATTCTTACCAAATAAAAATAAAATTTTTCTTTATTCCAGAGTCCTATGGTCAGCCATCTCAAGTAGCTCGTATTTATCCATTTCCTTGTCTCTTAGAGACAAGGTCTTCAAAGTCATTGTTTTCTTTCCCACTATATGTAGTCTCACTAAAGTGGCCCTGGCCCCTGCCTCACTAAAGCTAATAAATCTGTTATCAGCTTGCCTTCTTTATACTGACACCAAAATTTTAAAAGCATCTAGGCATCTAAGACAATAATTTACTTTCTCTTTATGCTCTTCTGCAAATGCTTTTCTGGGCATCTCTTACTTTACCTAAGTTTCTTTCTTTCTTTTTTTTTTTTTTTAAATTGTTTTATTTTGTATGTGTGGGCGTTTTGCCTATATGCGTGTCTGCACCAGTTTGTGCCTGGTACTCAGGGAGGCCATTAGAATGTCCCCCCTGGTTATCAACTCTGGAACTGAGTCTTAGCTAGTAGGCAAAAACATACAATATCTTAGTAAGCTGGGTTTGTCACAGTGATGGAGAATGTATACTTTGGGAGTGATGGAGAATGTTTATCTGCAAGAGGTTGCTAGAATTTAAAATCAGACAGTCTTTGGGTAATTCTGTAAGTATTCCACTAACCCTTCTGTTACTCTGGAGTAACAGGAGGTTTTGAGCTGCTATGTGGGTGCTGGAAATTGAATTCAGGTTCTCTGGAAGAGCAGTCAGTGTTCTTAGCCACTGAGCCATCTCCCCAGCCTCCTTTAATGTTCTAATGTCACATTTCTTTGTTCATTCTTTTAAATCTTCAATTAGCATGCAATGGCCATTGATCTCCAGGTGGGCATCTCCTAATTCCAACTAAATCTTACTTACAATTTTCACTAAATGAACTTAGAAGATTTAAATCTAGCTCAAACTTTTCCTAAATTTATTTTTTAGAACCTCTTCCACCTTTCCCCTTGCCCAAACCAGAAAATTGGGTTGTTTTATCGTCTTACTTTCTCATAAATCCCAAGTCCAGTAATTCCCAAGATTATATTAAATCTCCTGTTGGAGCTATTGTCTTTTTAGTGCAGAGAACTTACATTCTAGGAGTTCTCTCCTGTTACTTGTTTATCCTTGCTGCCCACAATCCATTCCCCATCAGCAGTTCCAGTAACCTTTCAAAACATGAAATCCCGTGTCGCCAAAATTCCATTTGGGTTCCCAAACATTAGAGGGGAAAGGGCCGAGATAGAAAACAACTATGCAATGTATAGTGTGTACTGTCACACGTCATTAAGAAATAAGACCCTTATCTGTCCAAATATGTCTTTATTAAGATTGAGATCAGTGTGTAAATCAGTATTTTTTCAAATGATGGTTAATTGAAGAGTTAGATATCTGTTTTCCCAATTCCTCGATGCTGCTAGCTTTCCTTAAAGTTCTTGTACTAAACAAGTATTCCTAATAAAGCTTTTTTAAAAGAAAAAGTTGCCTGTGAGATTTTTTTAATTTAGAATTCACAAAAGTTTCTTCAAGTCTGGCTCCATCCATAATGACCTGGCTATATTACCTCAGGTCTCTTTCCTCCCTGATCATGCTTCAGCCCCTTAAAGAGAAATCATCCTTCCCTTGGACTGCTTGGAGTTATAACACAGAGCCTTGACCTTTGCTTGTACTTAGCAAGTACCTATTTAAAACTCCAGATTTGGAGCTATGGTCATATGGATAAAGTCCTTGTGGAGAGATCTGCCCTCCCTTGCTCTGAGCTCATGGTCATACTGGGAGCAATATGGCAGCACAAGGAGGTCTGCTTTACTACCAAGAGTGTCTTTTGGACACTGTCTATATTTTGGACGCCATATTATTTTTGTTGGCAGTAAATGAGAAGAGGCTGACTGTTAGGCTGTGAGCTGGGCAAAGCCAGGAAGGTGGTGAAACATGTCTTTAATCCCAGCACTAGGGAGGTAAAGGCAGGCAGATCTCTTGAGTTTGAGGACAGCCAGGTTTACACAGACCCCGTTTCAAAAACAAAACAAAAACCCAAAAACTCTAACCTTCAGATTTTAGTGGAAATATTTTCTCAGACTATATTCTCTCGTAGATCGCTGTATTTTTAGCTTAGGAACACCCACAACTAATCGAATAATTTTGTCTTTCCAGTCATTTTCCAATCCCCATCCTGACAACCCAATGAATTGGGTTAATCCGCAGAGAACACTGATGACGTGGTAGGCATGTCTAACGGCAATAAATTAAGAGTTAGAAGACGTCTTCTGTCTTGGATTACTTTTAAGGAATTTAAAAACTCCGGTAACACCCACCCTTGTATTAGTGTTGCCTGGTAGGGCACAGGGCAACGTCAGTGCTTCCACACGGAGACTGAACACCCAATAGGTGGAGACCGCCCGGAAAACCCATCTTTTTCCGGTACTGCGCTTTGTAAAGGAAGAGGCGGGACTTCCGGCGTCGCTTTTCCGGAGACGGCTCCTTCCTCTCGGTGCGGGAGGTTCAAACTTCTACCTGGCTTTGTGTTTTGTTTGTTTTGGTTTGGTTCTCCGGTCGCGGATGCTGCTGCCCCAGAGGACTGGACTAGTGTTTCAATCGAAACACTTCTTATGTCCATGTTTTTCCGTAGATGTGATTATTCTTCTTCATCAAGAAATCTCTCTCGGTAGTTAATATATTACTGAGGGAACCGTGGAGAAGCAGTCGCCAACAGTACAGTTCCTGCTACCTTGAGCAGAATAGAGGTCGGTCAGAGGCCGTGGTTGCTCTCCTTTCGAGGTGGAAAACAACTTCGCAGCCCACGACGGCCTGTGAGTGTCAGAAGTTTGACGGTGGTTTTGTTGAGGGTGTTTTCCCGCCCCTTTCTCTTCCCCGGGTAACTATACAGTTAGTTTTGAAAAACGAGCCTTCGACCTGCAGAACAGATGAGGTTTTTCAGTTCGTTATCCCCCAGACCTAATGTATTGAATGGTGAGAGTGTAAACATGAATAAAACAATGCAAAGCACCAATTTGCTATTAAAATACCAGGTAGAGCTATGCATGTGTGCACATACATCTCTCCCTCTGTTATCTTGGTATTTGCTTATTGACATTGCAAGGATGTAAACAAGTGACATAAAGCAGTGAGTGTAGTCTTACTTGTGGGAAGTTACCTGTGACAGCAATATAGAGATGCACTGAAGAGAGAAGAAATGGGAGAAAGATTAGTTGGAGAGGTAAAGGGCCAAATTCAAGGGAGATTTTAAAAATCAGTAGAAAGCTAGTTATAGGAAGAAAGCATCATGATGACAGGTATCAACACATACTGTAAACTCAAGGGGAAGAAATTAACATTTATTCTTTTTATATTTGATGAAAGTATATTTGCCTAACAGCTTTCTTCACGCAATTCTATTTTAGGTCTCAGTGATACATTTGTAAATAAGACAGAAGAGGTCCTTTTGTTTAACTCAGGATAGACTGAGTTTCTATCCTGGTGGGAGTTACTGATATTGATAATGTCTATGAGGATAAAGGACACACTAGGCTAAGAATCATGGAGTAGTTTAGGTGATAAAGTTGGACCTTTGTGCAAGCAGTTGAGACGTGAGTTCTGACAAAGAGTCTGTTGTATGATAAGCCAAGGAGACGACAAGCTAGACAGAACAGTGCGAAAATTCTGAGATGAAAGCATCTTCTTTCAAGAATTTACAAAGCAGTATAATTAAAGTGATCTGAACAAGGAATAAGGAAGCGAAATTTGGAAGAAGGTGCTACCTTGTGTCTTCAGCTTAGTGTAGGTTATTGATCTAAATCTATGTTTTTTTTTTGTTTTCGAGACAGGCATTTCGTGTAGCCAGGCTGTCTGGAACTCACTCTGTAGACAGCTGGCTCGAGCTCTAGAATCGCCTGCCTCTGCCAGTGCTAGGATTAAAGCGTGCGCCACACGCATCATTCTATGTTTGAATGGCTAGGGTTGGTGGCTTCCATCTAAAGACTGGATTTAGGGGATGCTGCAGAAGTCTGCTTTTGGTGGGAGTGCTTTTGTTGTAGTTCAATCAGATTCCGTTTCTCTGTGGAACAAAGACATAGAAATCTATGCTGTTACCAGTAGCCTGAATTGTGGGTACCTTATTTGCATATTTAAAAACCAAAAAAGTGAGGATGAAAGTAACCATCTTTATTAAGGTAAGGTCTTGGAGAGTCTTTGATTTAAGCAGTGAATAAGAATGATTAAAGTAACGACAGAGGTGGCAGTAGAGAAGAAACCCTTACTAACTTAAAGTGGGGTTGGAGGAGGATGGGGGAGGGGGGAGACTTTGGAAGAGAGGATGATGTACAATTTTGTCACAGACTGAGTTAAGTCTAGTAGGATGAGGTCTGAAGACATTAGTGCACAAAGACATGATGGCCGTTGTGAATGGATGCCAGTGGAATGGCAGAGGAGAAAGCCAGTCTAATAGGATGAAGATAAGTAAAGAGGTGCTAGCAAGGAGTGGTTTACTGTGCTTTATCGATAGGAAATTGACATGAAGTTGGGAACAGTGTCTTTGTTGCTTTGCACAGATGAGACTGACTGTCAGGAGAGGATAATACAGAAGGAGACAGGGTTTGTGGTAGAAAAGAATTAACATTTCTTTTAATGTTGACTGGGACCTTATGAGGTGGCTTTCATAGTGCCTGGCACTGCCATGGGTATCTTCTCACTTAAACCTTCAGCAGTCCTGTAACTTGCTCATTTTACAGACATCCCTAGGCATCTGTGTAGCAAATAGTGGAGTATTTGAAACTGTTAAGCTTAAGGAAAAGACTATGAAAAAATACAAATGCCAGAATACATCGCTCCCCAGACCAGCACTAAGGAAGTAGTTAATCCAGTCTCTTCAATTTATTCTCACTTCTTCAATTCAGTTTCTTACCCCCAAAATGACTGCTTTTACTATGCTTTCCATACCTGTGTTTTGCGTGTATTAAAACTGATTTGCTATGTTTTTATTATTTTATTTATTATTATTATTGTATGTGTGTATGTATGATGTATGAGTGCAGGCATGCACATGCTTGCTACTACATTGTTCTCTTTTCTACAGTGAATCCCAGGGACTCAGTTCAGTTCATCAGGCCTGCATAGCAAGCCTCTTCCCGTGCTGAACCACCATGCCTGCCCAACTTGCTTTATTTTTCTTACCAAGTATTATTGGTTTATCTGCAATGAGATGCTGAGCATATCAGATACAAATGAAACTTGAGAACAGTAAACCACAAATTGTTTGTGATTTTGTGAGCTGTCTGCGCCTTCCAGCTTACGTTTTGACTGTGTTTGAGTCAAGTCCTAGGCAATTTGTTAAGGAAGATTTATTTTAGATCCCAGAGGTAAGAGGATCCACAGTGGCCTGTGTGTGTTGCCCTGTGTTCTTAGGAAATATGTGTGTTTAGCGTGAGGGAACTTGCAAGCCTAAGGAAGCTGCCTGTGCTGCTGTGTCCCCATTTCCTACAGTTTGTGCTGGGAAATGGCAGCCGAGGAGCGAATGGTGCTCTATGAGGACGATTCGGTCCAAGTGAACTACGCTGATGGTTCCACACTGCAGCTCTCTCCTTGCGGCTCTGAATTTCTCTTTGAAAAGGCACCTCCTCCCTCAACACATCCTTTAGAACAACCGGAGAGAATTCGCCAACGGACACACTTTGTTATTAGCAACTACCGAGTAAGTAATATCACAAAAGTACACTTTTGTCTGTCTGTCTGTCTGTCTGTCTGTCTATCTATCTATCTATCTATCTATCTCTTTCGAGACACAGTTTCTCTGTGTGTCCCTGATTGTTCTGGAACTCACTCTGTAGACCAGGCTGGCCTCGAACTCACAGAGATCCACCTGCCTCTGCCTCCCAAGTGCTGAGATTAAAGGCGTGTAACACCACTGCCAGGCTAAAGGTGTTCTTTTTAATACTGAGCAGTGGCTGGAGCTGCTAGGACGTGAAGAGAGCTAGGGCACGGGACTTTTGTCATTCTAAACTGATTTCAGATATTCTACGTTTCTCTTTGTAGGAGCAACTACAGCGAGCCCTTGATTTCCGAAACTCTTCAGCTACGTGCCCTTTTTTATCTGAAAGCATCATACCTTCTGAAAGGAAAAAGGTGATTTTTGTCTAAAACCACATTTTTATGAGTAATATTTGAGTATAGGTTAATTAAACAGACGGTTTAGCAAAACACATGCATTAGGTTGTCCAGGCCTCTGTGTTCACCAGGCTAAGGAGCATAACGTTATGTATTTCAGGTCCTCGATATTTATAGTCAAGGATTATAGCATTTCAGATTTGTGACTTTTTTATTCTCATATGTCTCGGTATTAAGCATCATACAAACTTGAGTAAACTGTGTGCTTGCCAATGTGTGATCCTAGTTTGCTTTTTCTGGTGCTGAGAACTCATAATGGATTAATCCTTTGTGGACCTTAGTGTCTTCATGATCCAGTTTCCTCTCAGCAGCGCCACCAGCTGGAGGCCACACCCTTAACACCTACACCTTTGTGGAGGACACCTCATACGCACACCTTAGCAGGCAGAGGAGCTATAAGATGTTCTAAGCTATCACGTACTCCACAGGGCTTTTCCCCAGTGTCTCTTGAAGAACTTCATTCATTGAAATGGTGTCATTTGCTGCTGATGCTGTACTGTGGCCACTAGACTGGCTCCAGCTTCCCCACTCTCCTTCCACAGGTCACATCAGTCACTGCCCCTAAGAAGAATATTCTGACATAGATGGCTCTGTAAAGAGGCTGTCTTGACAACAGCTTTAGTAAAGTTAAGGTTTAATAAAGATGGGAATTGAAGTATTGAACTATATACAATAACTGATCACAATACTGTGGTGTATAGTACTGTTGATTTCTTGTATGAAAAAGCATATAGAGACAGTTAACTGTGTTAAGTGTGCTGTTTAAGGTCAGCTTACTTTTGAGTATTTGAATTGTTTGAAATGACTTTTAAAGCCACCCAGAATGTATTTTAGGTCACGGTGTGCTGGCTGCCTTCTAGGGCAGGTGCTTCATGTGACTTGTTAGTTCATCTGGTTATTCCAAAGCCACCCTAGACAATAATTCTCACCTTTCTCCAATATCTCATGACACTTTAAAAATGCTGCATTTATTTTGGTGTCTCTGCGGTGTTGTCTCAGTGACTCGACAATAGTTTCATAGCACACAAGCTCCAACTGCTTTTATATAGCACAGCCCAGGTTCTCCTTCACCTGCTTCTGGCTGCTCTTTTTCAGATCAGGTTTTTGGGATGAGTAGTCTGCAAATCCATCTCTCCCTAACTCATTGAACACTTTAAATCAAAGTAACGTTAGAGCTAATTTTCTTTGTGGGTGATTGTGTGTGTGTGTGTGTCAAAACCATATATTGACTCCAGTCCTCATTTTCTAGGTAGTAAAAACACAAGTATGAAAACTCTTCCTTTCTCTCTTACATAATACTGTTAATATCAAAAGTATGGAAAAAATTGAACATTAACAGAAAATACCATGGGTTTTTTTTTTTTCTTCTCAATTCAGAATATCTTCATTGATTTCTCGGAAGTAGAATGGCCTAGCCTTGACAGAGATGACTGCACCACATACTCAGAGAGTGGCACAGTGAAGATAACATCCTTGGATGGACACGCATACCTTTGCCTGCCCAGATCTCAGCATGAATTTACAGTACATTTTTTGTGTAAAGTGAGCCAGAGGCCAATTCATCCGTAATATTACCGGAAACAAAGAATCACATCCCAAAAGATAAACTAGTTGGGAAGACCAGCAAAGTCTACAGATGTGGTAGTTTATCAGGACAAAGATTCAAGGAATAAAGAAAACGAACCTCTTTGCCAGATCTTGAAATCTAAAAACGCTTCAGTGAACATATGTTGTGTGAATGAAACTGAGGAGGGGGAGGAGCCGCCTTCCCTGTGCACAAAGCACAGATTGTACATGCGTGGGTTAAAGCAGGCTTGGTCTGTCGCCTCCTGTCCAGAGCAGTGGAAATACCCTCTGTCTTTAGCACTTCGTTTTTATAACAAAGTTCCTGCTGCATCCAAGTCGATGCAGATTTCCCTGCGAGTAGCACTGTGACTTCTGACAATCCTGAAGAAAGAGGACAAGAGGTTTCTATCCTTCCCAGGGCCCTGTCACTCAGCTGCCCTGCCCCACACATGCACAGGTAAAGCAAGAATGGTTTGTTGCAGAGAGCAAGGTTTGGGAGAACTTGTCCTTACCGTAAGCATCATTTGGTTTTGGTTTTGATTTTGATCTTCTGAGGCAAGGTCTCACTATGTAACCTTGACCTCTAATTCATAGAGGTTCTCCTGCCTCTGCCTCCCAAAGAGTGCTGGGGTTAAAGGCGTGAGCCACCACACCCAGCCGCATCTGCTACTATTCTTAAGCTTGTTGACTTAACTGAAGTCTTTAATTTTAAAGGATAGTAAATCATTTCCCTAGCAAAGATGTTGACATTTCCTACTCTCTGTGGAGGAGAAGTGTTTAGGGAAGGTTAACTCTACAGTAGTACTTCATTAAGTGCAATACAGAGCAAACTAAAACTGAATCGTTCCTTAGTGTAGAGTAGCTCGTGAAGGTCACTGTCCCTAAAAGGCTCATTAAAGTATGGAAGAGCAGGCGCCTACTCAGAGCTCTTTGAGAGAAAGCCGAGAGGGGAGTCTATGACTGATCCCTGGAGCCCATGACCCCAGCTAGAGCATGCACCTGCAGGGTTTTGATTATGACTTCTTCCTTGGATATCAGCCCCAAGGCTACCCATTTTTTAGTTAACTGACTAAAGTCTGTCCTTTTTCAAAAGGGTTCATATATAGAGACCTCTTCATGGCTAGGTCAAAAACTACTTTCATTCAAAATGAATAATAGTTAAAAATTTGCAACATGAACTTTGTAAAAATGATACAGTAACTTTTTTTGTAAAGTAACTTACTGTGAGACGCTGGTGTGCTTAAATACTTGGGTGTAGTAACCCTGTTACAAGAATTCCTGTGATCTTTTGTAGAGGAAACTTAAGATCTAGAAATGATAAAGAATTCAAGCAACTCGCATCCCTAGCAGTTGTAGAATTGAAATTTGATCCTAGGTTGTCTCTGTGTACACAGTTTTACTTAAATTATTGGAATAGTTTTTGAGTTTGCCATAAATATCTAGTTAAAACTGGAAATTCCAGGATTATAAATATGTGACAGAAGAGATTTTATGTTCCTAAATTAAGTATTTCTTGGACTGGATTTATGGTGAAGTCCATTTTCCTTAACAGCTCATCTGGTTTCCCATGTCTGGTCACCTCCTCTTTAGTTCTCACCCCTGCTATCTTTCCTGTCCGTGACTTCCCTGTGCTTACTGGACTTGTGCTTTCTCAGGCTCTCCTTCCCTCCTGCCCTGCCCTTGATTTTTGCTCCTTCGGGGTCTTAGGTTAAGCTTTACTCCATGGGGTGCTCATCTCATTCATGCCCCTAGCACTCACTGGCTCCCTCTCTTTAGACATGGTGATTACTGTTTTACTACACTGTCACATGGAAGTCTCCAGTGGGGACAGAAAACATACCTGCTTTGGGGGAAATTAACTTCTCAGTGTGTAGAGCACGATGCCTGGCCTACTGTAGACATCTCAGTGGGGATTTATTGTTTGAATTTGGGTTCAGTTTTAAAGATTATGAAAAATTTAATTGTATAGTGTGCAGAGATCCATTAATGAGGTTACTGAGAACTACTGTAAAGATAGTGGCAAAGCAGGACTTGCTCTGAAGTGTCTCTAGTGCGCATTGCATTGTGTTTTCTTTGATCTGGTGAGTAAGGCAGGGAGTGGCCCTATGGTGGCACTGTTTTGTTGACTTTTGGCGGCAGTTATTTTGAGCAAGCAGAGTTAGTTCTCATAGTTTACTTTTCACAGGTGGAACTTCTGTGACTCCCTTTTACAGAGACAGTCTGATGCAGAAGCGTATTCCTATCCTGAGCTAGTGAAGGTGGTGTGGCACAAGGGTGTTACATACAGGTAAAGTTCCTCCCCGTGTTGCACCGGAGGTTTGTTCTTTTTTTTTTAGTTTTATGATTAATTTATTTTATGTATATGATTACATAGTAGCTGTCTTCAGAAACACCCAAGAGGGCATCAGATCCCATTACAGATGATTGTGAGCCATGTAGGTTGCTGGGAATTGAACTCAGGACCTCTGGAAGAGCAGTCAGTGCTCTTAACCACTGAGCCATCTCTCCAGCCCATTTGTTTCTTAACTCACAGTAGGAATGAGACTATACTTGCAAACCGACTATAAACAGACAATTTTGCTGGGTTAACTGGGCAGCTGTGTGTTGTCTTTACTTTTATAGGACACAAAACTAATTTTATTAGTGTGCACAGAAGTCTTATGGGCTCACGTTAGCCAACTTTACAAGACTACATGGCAGCTACAGAGCCACTGAGATTCGGTCTTGCTACTGAATGGAATGTACCAGAGGCTTAGGGTATCCTCTGGACCTGAGAAGGTCTAGTTGTGTTACCCAGTGAACATCTTATCAGCCTAAGGGTGATTCAGTCAAAGAAAGTCATTCCTTTCCTGGCTGCTGGGGCCTGCACTACTCCACTGCATTCTCCCTTCCCCACAGCAGAGTTACTGTCAAGTGTCAGGGTACAGTGTTGGCCAGATGCAGTCTTCTTTCCATGACTAATGCTAAAAAGCATACCTGATGGGTTTTGGTTGCCAGAGGCTTTCTCCTGTTTGTATGAAGACCCACACGCTCTGACAGCATATCTTTCTAGGCTGCATTTATTTTTTATTGGGGGTGGCCACACGTGTGTGCTATAGCATGCATGTGGGCACTCAGAGGATAACCTCTTCTTTCACTATGTGGGTCCCAGGGATTGAGCCAGGTCCTCAGGCTTAGCAGCAAGTGCTCTTACCTGCTGAGCCATCTCAATGGCCCCAACAGGATATGAAAGACTATCTTTTATATCTGTTCCAATAAAAGTAATTTCCAATAAAAATAATTTTCAGTAATTGTATACAGAATGCTTTGATTATACCTGGCTGCCACATGTGTCACGTCTTACATGGATAGTTAATCTCATCCATCAGGTACTAATTACACCAGTTGTATTTATTGAAGAATAATCTTATTTTCAGAACCTAGAAGTGTGGTATTTAACTTCTTTGTATCAACATTGCTTTGGTGATTCTTTATGTACTAGTCGCTCTGGTTGGCACTGGGGATATGAAAACAAGATTCTGAGTTCTAGAAGCTCTGAGCTTAGTTGTTGATGTAAACACATAAGGCACTTCGTTTGTTCTGTTTCTCTTCAGTTCAGAATTACCCATGTCACTGGTTTTGTTTGATTTGTTGTTTGTTTGGGGCTTTATTGTCTTAATGGTTGCTTTCATGCATGCATTAGTCTTAACTAGAAAAACAAAACAATTGTTTCTCTATCTTAGGCTTACCCATAAAAATGTAAACTCAATAGAGATTTTTCCTGGAGATGGATCAGTGTTCAAGTCAGAAGGGGCTCATTTTGGTAACTATTTTACCTATTATTCAAGTCAAGAAGACTCAGAAAAGGTAAGCTAACTATGAAAACTCAAGATTTTTGATATAAAGCTCTTCTTACAGTCATAGTATGGGAAATTTGCTGTCTATATAACATTACTTCCATCTGCTCCAGGGAGTAGGCAGCAGGGAATTGGACAAAGGGCAGTGCTTCTATAGGACTTCTATATGAGGGGTAGAGCTTTCGAGGGCAGATATTTCCAATTTGAGGATTGGTGGGATTTTAAGTCCTGAGCATGTGGAGCTCAGGGATTGTGGAGTTTTCTGCTCAGAGATTGTTGGGGGTTGGGGGAAGGTTTCCAACCCTTTTTCCCTGCATCTGGCCCGTGGGTTAGGGTAGGAAGTCCTTCCTGACTTAGCCTGGTTTTGCTGAGGCACTATCTCTGTGGGGCTGCTGAGAGCTGAGGGGATGGGCTGGAGGTGCTGCATTTTGGACAAGCTCCTGTGGGCCAGCTCCTGCAGTAGTGTTTCACAATGGCAATGGACTGAGCAGAAAAGGTGTCCCACCTTGGACAGCTTGTAAGGGGCAGCTCCTGCTGAGGCAGGAAATGAAATGCATCACATAGACAGCACCTGCAGTGAAGGCTGCAGGCTGAGGAGATGTGTGCTGCCATTTGCCACATCTTATCACAGCTGTGGGCTAGGGCAGGAGAAGGGGCCAGCCTCAGCTTTTGCGGCCACTTAGGGACACAGTCCTTACTGGAGATAGGAGCCAGACAGGAGAATGGGTCCCTCACCTGGCATCGAAAAGTCTTGTCTTGCCGGCGGTGGTGGCGCACGCCTTTAATCCCAGCACTTGGGAGGCAGAGGCAGGCGGATTTCTGAGTTCGAGGCCAGCCTGGTCTACAAGTGAGTTCCAGGACAGCCCGGGCTATACAGAGAAACCCTGTCTCGAAAACCGAAAACCAAAAAAAAAAAAAAAAAAAAAAAAAAAGTCTTGTCTTTGTCTGCCCTGCCCAGCCATTGGCTGCCGTCAACTTTATTTTCCAATCAGAAGCAACTGGAGGCAGGGTCCCTCAGTGTCAGCTTCTCATGTAAACAATTTTGGGAACCCAAGTTGACATAATACAGACAGCCACGGTACATATATACATACCTCAAGGAAAACATAGTTAAGTAATAAGGGTCAGATTTATTGAATTGTTTTGTTTGTTTGTTTGCTTGTTTTAAACTTTCAGAGAGAAGAGAAAACTTATTCCGTAAATAACCTTCCTCCAGACAGACCAGGAAATCTCTTCCCTGTACGGTCTCTGATTAAACAGGCAACCAGGTGAGTTATGACATTCATCTGACCAAAAAAATCATACATCGGAATACCTTGATGTGTT
Source organism: Mastomys natalensis (assembly GCA_021653895.1). Classification (NCBI taxonomy): domain Eukaryota; kingdom Metazoa; phylum Chordata; class Mammalia; order Rodentia; family Muridae; genus Mastomys; species Mastomys natalensis. The sequence goes on along the minus strand of JAJTUV010001012.1, from coordinate 238,346 downwards.
TCCTCTGGTTAAGGGTAAGATTAAGACTCTGTGGTACAATGGAAATATGTGTCGTTGCTACAAATCTAACAAGTTTTCTGGTCTCATAATTAAAAAAAAAAAAAATGATGTGTGTCATTACAAGGGCATTTCTGGCTTTGAAATGTAAGTGTGGAGAACCTTCCGTATAGGAAGTGAGCAGGTCCTGAGAGGGACTAGAATGCTGTCATCTGGATCAGTATAGCGTCCCTTACGGTCGCTGCAGTCAAGGTGAAGATTAGAAGATGCATTTGAAATTTTGCTGCTTTCTTATTTCAGAGTAATGAAGCTTTCTGAGAGTGAACTAAAGATAAAGAATGGGTTGGTTCTTTATTTCACCTCTTTTTAAATTCTTTTGATTAAGAAAGCACAACAATGAATTCAGTAATTTGTTTTTATGAAGTTATCTGTAAACAATTTCCAAATCGATTAGCAGGCTCAGAAATGACTGTTTCATTTCCTACACATAGTTGACTCTTTTTTGCCATCTTTAGACTACACTAAGTCTTTAGGCATGTGACTCTGTCACCTCCTTAGAACATCTGAGAAGCAAGAAGGCTCAGCTGAGGAAGGCACTTGCCGTGTAAGCCGAGTAGTCTGAGTTTGACCTGTTAAAGCCACATAAAGGTGGAAAGAGAGACCCAAATCTATAGTTTGCTCGTACCTTTACACACACACCATGAAACACGTGCCTGCATATCACAGCAGTGCACACATACAACTAATTAATGTAAACAGCTTTTTAAAATTATCTATAGAGTTCCTTTGTTGCTTAAAGGCTAAGGAGTAGCCTTAGCTGGCTAAGTTTAGGGCAGAAGGCAGTGATGGTGAGTTCCCATCCAGGAACCTAATACTTTCTGGGAAAGTGAGATACCGTAGTTATCTAAAGTGTAACACGGCATTCAGGGTGTTGCTAAAACATTGTACTACAGAACCAGGTGTTTGGAGATACTGGAAAATGTCAATACTTACAAACTTTCAGGGAATATCTTTCATGTTCACAGAATTCTTCAACATTGTGCCAAGATAAGACTTTCACTAAGCCACAACTACCGTGTATGCTGCTGGAAAACGGTATGTTGAAAGCAAGACTCTTAGGTGTTTTCTTTTTTTCTTTTTTTGAGTTGTTTTCTTGTTTGGATTAATACTTGCACATTCAAACTGCTTTCATGTAAGTCATGTGAGAAATACTCTGTAAATCTTGTTTATTCAAGAAAATACCTACCTTGAGCCAGGTATAGTGGCGCACACCTTTTGTTCCTGCACTTGGAAAGCAGAAGAAGATAGATCTCTTGAATTCAAGGCCAGCCTGGTCTACAAATGAGTTCCAGGATAGCCTGGGCTACACAGAGGAACCGTGACTTAGGGTTTCTATTGCTTCAGTGAAACAACTGACAGAAAACAACCTGGGGAGGAAGGGTTTATTTCATTCACCATTCCATATAACACTTCATCATCAAAGGCAGTGAGGGCAAGAACTCAAGCAGGGCAGGAAGCAGAAGGCCATGGAAAAGCCCTGCTTACCGAATTGCTCATCATGGTTTGCCCAGCCTGCTTTCTTAGAGAACCCGGACCACCTGCCCAGGGGTAACCTCACCCACAGTGGGCTGGACCCTTCCACACCTATCACTAATGAAGAAAAAGTACATTTTCTCAATTCAGGTTCCTTTCTCTCCCATCATTCTAGCTTGTGTCAAGTTAACATAAAATCAGCTAGCATAAACCCTGTCTCAGAAAACTTAGAAACAAAGAAAGAAGGAAGGGAAGGAGGTAGAGAGGGAGGGAAGGAAGAATATCTACCTCATAGACAGATTGGGAAATCTGGCTTCTACTGTGTACATTTTTTAAGTCCCAAGCATTGCAGATGTAGGCCAATCCTCTATCACTTAGGCACACCCTTTGTCCCTGTGCTGTCCTTTCAGTGTCATAGATACTTTATCTACATAAGCGCTCACCCCCACCACCTGGCTTAGCACACGCCAGTCACACACTCTTATCACAGAACTGTACGAGCCTCCCCCCACCCCTCCCCTCTTTGGCTTTTTGATGCAGAATATTGATATGTAGCCCTAGCTGGCCTTGAGCTCACTGCATAGCCCAGGCTGGCTTCAAACTTAAGATCCTCCTGCCTTAGCCTGCCAAGTGCTGGCATTACAGATGTCTGCCACCGTGCTCAGCTGATTGCTTCTTTGTTTTAATGAGGGAGAGATGGGAATTATTGACTTTGAGTTTATGTAAAAGCATTGTCAGTTCAAACCATAATAGTATATTTTACATTTTTATAAATGTAAAAGTAAATCCATTAATCCTGCCTTAGAGGAAATGATTCTCAGACATTGATTTATAAATTATACTAATTTGATTATACACCTTTATGCTATTATAATTCATAATTTTTGCTACGTAAAGTTCATAGCAGAATGGTAGCTTACAGAGATATAAGAACTTAATCTTATTAGGTAGACAGTTTGACTGTGCAATTCTTGAAAAAATAAATATGGGTAAGAGTTCTGTAGTACTCAACTTCTGAATAAGACTCTTGAGTTGCTTCAGAGCTCACTAATAATTACTGAAATCTTTTTCATGGAAAACTGTTGTCTTATGCCATCTTTGTTTACTTGGTTTTAGGTACCTGGAGTAAATGTTAGCAATATCCTGCCTGTACTTCTAAAGGAATCGCTCATCTCAGGCGTGGGGAGATTCCTTGCCTACTCTGATGACAAAGTCCATGCTGTCTTTTTGGATGGCGTCACGCTGACGCTGAATTGGGATCTCGGCTCCCTTGCTGGAAGGAGACAAGTGAGTCTGCCTGAGATCCCAGCCTTTCTAACACTCAGTCCTTTAATGCAGCTCCTCATGGGGTGCGGACCCCCAGCCATAACATTATTTTTGCTGCTACTTCATAACTATAATTTTGCTCTGATATGAATCATAATGTAAATACCTATTGAAGGATATCTGATAGGTGCTCCCTTGGGGGTCACAACCCACAGTCGGAGAACTGTTGCCTAAGACTGAAATCCATTTGTTTCACTCAGTAAAGTTTGTTATGCAGCGTTTGCAATGGTCACCTATGAGACACCATATTGGTATTAAATAGTTGTGTACATTATATATCAAGATAAATATTAATATCCAGATAAATATTATCTCCTCAAATATTGTTTCTTTGTTATAAAAACACGCAAGAGCCTATAGTCTAAATTTTTTTCAAATAAAATACATTATTCTTAACTATGGTCTGTCATTTATAGTCTAAATATATCCTGATTGGCTACTTATCTACAGTAAACAGAACAGAAAACAGTACTACATTATTTCATATTATCCTATTTTTAGTCTTTTTCCTGTGTATTTATATGTACCTATGTGAGTTTATGTGCAGTGTTCATAGAGAAGCTGTTGGGATGAAAAGAGGGTCTCGGAACCCCTAGAACTGGATCACGGGCATTGTGAGCCACCGTCTGAGTGCTAGGGACCAAACTTTTAAATCTAAAATCTTGTCAAGATATTTTAGGAACCTCAGTGAATTTCCCAGCAAAAATTAGAAAAGTATAACAAAAAAATATGACAAATAGTGTGTGTATACACATTGTAACAAGAACGATCCGCATTCTTATTTTCTGATAACTATCTGTGTGGGTGATGACTTAAACATACCACAAGCCATTTAAAGTACAGTATTTAAATTCTCAAAATAAAATCTGAATGATTCATCTACTCCTTTATTTTTTAATAGGTTGCTAATGGTTTTGTTTTTACATTTAGAATGATAAAACTTGCCTCTTCTTTTTGCTTCTTAAGGTAGATCAAGGTCTCATCTTAGGTTGGTGCAGACTAACTTTTCCTGACGGACAGGATCAATTAATTCAAACTGAGCACCCTGGAGTGTATGAAAGGTACGGAAGAGAAATTTTATCTTCATGTTTAATTATTGGAGTGTAAATAAAATTTAAATCTTATATGTAGTTTTAGTTTTTCTAGATTCTATAGTGTTCAGGTATACTGAAATTTAACATAATGAAGTAAATCAAGTCAGCTTAAACATGTATTTGCATGCAAGTTATTTTTTTCAAAATAATGTGTTTCCAACATGACTTGCTGTGGAGACTAGAATGTGATCAGTTGTGTTAGCCAGTTATTCAGACTCCTTAATAAAACTGAAAGGAAGGTAGTTTACTAATGACCACAAATGAAGTTGTATGTTTCCTGTGATGGTGAAAAACCAGCTGGTGGCTATTCCTAAATGAGATGATGCTTAAACTGAGTTTTCAGGACTATAACCCTTCAGTTAACCTAGCTCACTGTTAGTCCAGGGGCGTATCTGTGGAGTCCTGACATGACAGCAGCCTGACCTGTCAGTGCCCACAGACGGCTTGCAAACATCTTGAATTTGTTTTTCTGTTGGATGGCCTTCATTTGGTCCAAATGTTTCAACATTTAGTTGCTATTTTAAACAATTTCTCTCAAGAAGATAGCACATCTAGCACATGTTTTAATGATTGTTCTGTTCTGTCACTTGAGATCATTCCGTTTTAAACTTGTTTCATTAAGTTACATTTCATCGTGTGTGTGTGTGTGTGTGTGTGTGTGTGTGTGTGTGTGTATAGATATGTAAGTACTTGCATATACGTGTATATGCTCTAATGGCATTTCCAAGTTTAAATTTAGTAGGCAAATCTTTCTATAGACTATGTAAATATATTTTCTTAATAAGCTTAAGGAATTTCACTTTAGTTTGAAAAACTGAAAGGAAAAAGTTAAGACGTTTGTTTACATTTGAGTTTTAAATGAATTGCAAGTATTCCTTTTGTGTTTTAATTTAGATGTTTTCTTTTAATATAAATATAGGTAAAATTATTTTACTCTTTATGAATAATGTAAAAAAGGTTGCCTCATCTGAGTCTATTGAATACATATATCAAAGTATCAATAAAAGAGAATTAATTGCCTCATTTAAAACTTTTCTTGCCCGGGCAGTGGTGGCACACGCCTTTAATCCCAGCACTTGGGGGCAGAGGCAGGCGATTTCTGATTTTCGAGGCAAGCCTGGTCTACAGAGTGAGTTCCAGGAAGCCAGGGCTACACAGAGAAACCCTGTCTCGAAAAACCAAAAAAAAAGCTGAAAGAGAGCAGCTTTTAAGTACATCTGTTTTTTCCAAGTCCTGAGTTCATTTCCCAGCACATATGGTGGCTCACAACATCTTAATGGATCCGATGCCTTTTGTGTGTTGAAGACATTCCACAGTGATCTATATCATAAAATAAATGAATCTTGAAAAAAAAAAAAAAAAAAAACCTTTATCTTGTATTCTCTTCTTCACAATATTCTTTATTTTTTTTTGTATGTTAGAACCCAAGTATTGTTTTTTTATTACCATACATATTAATTACATAAATTAACAGGCTTTCCTATCAAATATTTGTAATATGTTCTTTCCAGATATGTGGCATCAGTAATATCGTGGTGCAGAAGACTAACGCAAACTCGTCCAAGACAAGTGTCCACACATCTCTCACCTGCTCTCAAAGAAAACTGGTATTTATATTTCCTGTGAACTTAACCTGTGAATGAGAGCCAATACTTAAAAATTAGCATGTAGTTTGAATAACAAAGCCTACATAGGTTCATATATTGATTGCTTAGTTACCAGGGAGTAGTACTATTTGAAAGGATCAGAAGCATTAAGAGGTATACCTTGTTGGAGGAAGTGTGTCACTAGGCATAGATGTTGAGGTTTCAATCTGTCTATGGGTCAGGATGTAGCTGTCAGCTACTACTCCAGTGTCATGTTCCCTGCCATGATGACAATGGATTGAGCCTCTGAAACTATAAGGAAGCCCCCAGTTAAATGCTTTGTTTCATAAGACTTGCCTTGGCCGTGGTATCTCTTCACAGCAGCAGAACAGTGACCAAGACACAAGGGCTGGAAAGATGGTTCAATAGGTAAAGTTTGCTGCTTAGGCTCATGACCTAAGTTCAGTCCTCAGAACCCCGTGTAAAGCCAGAGTTATCCTCTGACTACACATGCACCTGCATCCACACACACACACAGTGAATAAATGTAAAAACAATATTTTTAAAGTAGCAAATGGGAAAACCTAGAACTTTTTTTTACCCAAAAAGCCTTGTGGCTTTAAACATATTCAACTCGTAAAATGTTTGTAGTAATAGAAGCTTGATAATAATTTGTTTCTAAAAAATGCTTTTTATCTGATGTACACACCTTTAGTCCCAGCACTTGGAAGGCAGAGGCAGGCAGGTCTCTATGAGTTTGAGGCTAGCCTGGTCTATATAATGGGTTCCAGGTCAGCCTCAATATGACCTGTCTCAAACAAAAGTGGCAGTGCAGCTGATGACAGCAACCAGGTGAAGGTTGTGAGGGGCAGCTTCCCCTCCACCCCCCAGGCATCTCCCCCATCCTCTGTCTCGTCCAAGAGCTCTATTGAGTGTGCTTTGAAGGGAGAAATGAGATCACACAGAAAGTAGCTCTTTAAATTGTATTTCAGTATTTTTTCTACCTTACATCATTAGCTTATTGATTCAACATCTTAGTAACTTAAATAAAGCATTGTTTTTAGACAGTATCCTTATTAATTTTTCAGAGGTAGTCAAGTTGTGGTATTTGTACGGTGTTCTGACTTGGGGAAGACAAGGTATGACATTCACGTTAGGGACTCTGCTGCAGTTTTCTACTCAGTCTTCATGCGTGTTGATCTCTGCCTTGATATGTGGTAAGAGCTCATATTCTTGTCATCCTTTATCCTCCATAGGTCTGTTGCTTCTGAGCTTGAGAAAATACAGAAATTTAACTGTATCCTTTTACAAAAATGTATTATCCTTCAGAAATATTCCAATCCGGTCAGGACTGAGTAGTTACTGAGCTTAATAACTGTGAGTCCTACGTGCATGTTCCTGAGTTTGTTAAGTCAGATGATGTCTAAGGTATGGTCTTGTTATGTTAACATTTATACTTTTGTGTTTGAATTGGGTAAGGAATGGTGAGCTAGGGTTAAAGTCTTTTGAAGACATTTTCTCTTATATGTAATTAGAATTTAAATTATAGCTGTTGAAAATATGTCTATAACTTCATTATGAACCCTTTCATCTGAATTTATTTTATCATTTTATTTTCTGTAATCTTACTGTTGTGTGACTTTTCCTGGGGAGATATGATCCTACATTTATTCACCCCATATAGAGGACCAACAATAGACCAAAGAAACAATTCTGCCCAAGCTGAGCATAGTGAACTAATGAATTTCCTAGGATTACTTAAAGGAGTATGGTTGAGGGATCTTTACAGAAGCATGATGACTCAAAGGCAGCTATCCCTAAAAGCTGAGGATGTCTGACAACTTATAAAACTGCATCTCAGGAGTTCCCTGAACAACCTACAAGTAGTTCACCTACTCAAAGTCACCTCTTGCCAGCAACTGTTAGTGCTTATATGGTCTTGGCAAGGGACCTTGTGAATTTTGTAACTTTTAGGAGCTTACTGATCCTTGTAAGATTCATATACTTCCTGGGCAGTGTGTGTTTTACCTACTTCTGAGTCTTGTGAGCTCCCTCTTCCCCTCCAGGAAGGACTGTTTCAATTGAGGAAAAATAGTTATATAACCTTACCCAAATAATAAATTAGTTCTGTAAGGGAAGTCAATTTTCTTTTATTCTAGATCTTTAATTTAAAAATGCATTACATTCATTGTTTATAACTCTATCATCCTACCCTTCCCCTTTTATTTTCTTAACAAATGTAGGTTAAGAAATATTATTGAGGTTTTTGCCATCCAGACACACATAATTTCCCACTTTGCCTGTACTGTGACTGGTTTCCCCATCCGTAAGGGTTAGACTCCATAAACTCTGAAGTCCCAATGCTATCATGAATTCAATAGATATTCCTTGCAACTGAGAAATATTATTTTCATACCAAAGCCAAGCTTTCTAAAACTCAAATCATGTAATGAAAAATGTGGGGGAAAGCACCTTAACTTAGTCATTCAGGGCTGCTGGAAAACAGTGGTGTCCTCGGCCTGACTTCTAGCAAGAAGAATGAACAGTGCTCTCCGGATCACTCTAAATCAGGGTCTTTAGAAACCTTGCTAGAAGCAACTAATGAAGAGCGTGTATCGGTCGCATTGAAAAGAACTTCTGAAATCCTCCAGGATATTGACTATCTTCTGTCACTCTCTAGAAAGTGAAGAATGGAAGTATTACAAATCTTAAGGATGTTTCAAATTACTAGTATGGAATTGCTACAAACGAAGAAATTGCAAGCGTTACTTGTACAGAACTGATTTCACTTTGATTATATCTTGCTCAGCTTGTAAATTTTAGTGTTTCTGTGTGTATACATTTTTTAAAATAAAGAACAGTTTTGAAATTTTGGACTATTCCATTTCTTACATCAGATGTATAAGAAGAAAGTTATGTGTTTTTTATCTTGTGAAGTTAATTTCCAGTTTTCTTTATTAATATGCAGAATTGTCCCTTGGGCCATTTGCTATTTAATCTCTGCAGTAGAGCCAGCATAGCAGACTTTCTTCCTTCTCTTCCCAGCTCTGATCTCACCACTGTAAAGAATGGAGTGCATAGACAATGGGGAAGGTAAGTCAAACAAAGAGTCAATTCCAGGGAGAGTTGTAAAAGTAACTTGTATTCACTTGGGAGGCTCACTGCTGAGTATGCTCACCCTTTCTAGTTCTTTCTGAACTCTGACTGGCTGGTTCAACTCAGCATTGTGGCTCAAACTCCTCTCCAAGCTGACTGACTCAATCTGGCTTTTCTCTCAGCTTCTTACTGAATTATTCTGCTTGGCCTCATACTAATCTGCTCTAATCATTTGGCTCCTCGTTCTCTGGTTCATTCTGTCTTCACCTGTGTCTAGCTTGTTCTCTTTGCAACCTCTCTTTGTACAACTGTCCTGGTAAAGACTGCCTCCAAACTCAACGAACTAAGCTGCCACAAACTCCACTCCACTGCTCTCACTACCTCTCAACAACTTACTGACTCAATCCATCTGACTGACTAGAACTCAGAGATCTGCATGCCTCTCTCCTGAGTACTGGGATTAAAGGTATGTGCCACTGTGCGGGCACCTAAGCTTTTCTTTACCTGAAACTTGTTCTATACCAGGCTGGCCTTGAACTCAGAGCTCTGTTTGCCTCTGTCTCCTGGGACTAAAGGTATGTCTGTATTCCAGCTGGATCACACAGACCTGGAATGTAGTCTTTGGATGTGATCCCTTGCCAGAGCAGCCATGTTGCTGGATTAACATTCCTCTACAAAGAGTAATGGTTCAGATTTAATAGTGAAAGCTCTCAGCAGCCACAGGCAGCCATGAAGAGCAGATGAGGGCTGAGGGCAAGCCTGCTGAGGAAGAGCAGGGCAAGTTTGTAGAGTGGGGAAATAGCTAACAAAGGTAGGTGATGGCGAAATGTTGTGCTGGGGAGTTTATATAGGCTTAGACAGGCTCTGTTTGTCTAGGTTTATATCCAAATGGACTGAAAACGTAAGAATCGATGAGGGGAGAACCTGCCAAACCTAGATGAGAAAGAATTCTCAGACCCCTTGCTATTACATCAGCAGTGAGGGAGCAGGCATTCAGCTGTCTGGAGGGCAGCAACCCATTAATTGTTGCTACATACATAAATGTAATAAATATATTCCTAAATAAACAGCCTGCCCAGCCTTTATGTTACTCGAAGGTGTGTTTGCAGGCTGTGTGGTTTTGGAGAAACAGTTTGTGTACTCTTCTCCAGCGAAGATTTGTTTCTCCTGGCCTCAGCATTTCATAGTTGCCTGTAGTTTTTTATGTTGGGTTGAGGCCTCCTGGGCTTTTAGTACAGGAGGTGGGGGGGGGGGGTGTATGAGAGGGCTTGGAGGGAGGAAAGAGAAGGGAGAAATATTATCTCACAAAAATTTTAAAATACCCAGGGGGTTTTGAGTCTACCACTGGCTCCTCTTAAAAACAGGAACCATTTCCTCCTCTTTCCAAACTATAAAAAGCAAAAACTATATATCAAAAAAGAAAAGTGACCTAAGCAACCCTGTTGCAACCTAAATGATACAGGTTAGGTGTCGATTGGGTTTGTTATCTCTGTTCAAAGGCAGGAAATCTGAAGCCCACAAAGGACAGCAGAGCAATCTCATGCCACAGACAGCCAGCAGTTGAAGAAAAGCATTTATTGGGCAGTGAGGAAAGGCAGCAGAGGCTCAGAGAAAAAAAAAACCCAAAACCAGAGCGGGAACTCCGGAAGCCAGACGGTTGGAGAAGCTGGCCATCTTGGAGATTCACCACCTCTACTGCCTAGCCATGGCCCCTTTCCCTATATGTCTGCATCACAGGGGGTCTGAATCCTAATCTCTCAGGCTCTTACCAGTAAAAGGCAGGAAACAAGAATAGAGGGACTATAGTGAATCGGGAGTGATAGTGTCAGTTAGTTGAATGAAACAGCCCCCCACCCCTTTATAACCATCCTCCAGCTCCTTCATGTTTTTAATCTCAGCAAAAATTTGTCTATGGTTGTCCCAACTACCTTGCTAAAGTTAAAGATATATTAATCACCTTATTTCCTTAACACCATTTATTACTATCTGTACAGCGTTTCCATGTGGTCATATCCTCCAATAAAGGAGCTCCTCTATTGGAATAGTTAATCTGAAGCTATTCTCTAGCCTAGCACAACAGAAGTATTCAGGATGTGTTATATGAGCGAATCACTGTTTTTAGCCAGTAGGCTTCCAGAAAGCCTAGACTATATGGCACATATACTAACCGTACTGCCACAGGGGTCCTTAAGTTAATTATAAAAGTATCTCTAATCCTAAAGCAGTACAAATCAAAGTTCAGATTGAGGATTTCTCAGGTGACCCTGGAATTTGCTTGAAACTGAAGATTCCAATTATCATAAATACTGCTGGCCCTGTTTTCCATGATACTTGTTTTGAGGACATAAGAAGAGGAAAGAATGTCCCTCTTGGACATCTATGGGCTGTTTCACACCAGATGTTTCCTTGTACTAAGATAGCAGCTGCCTCACCAAGACAGTAAGGCATATATAGCCACAGTTTCAGAACTGGGATCCGAATCCAGTTAGTATTGCTCTTTTATTTCCAACATGATTAGTATGTAGTCTTGATCTTGCTATGCCCTTGATGTCCTAAGACCAGCCGCCTCCCAACCACCGCGTCGCCCCCGCCGGTGTGTAGCAAAGACTTGAGAAATCCCCAAGGGGGCGGTGAAGCACCGCGGTGTGTCAGGTCTGACAAGTCGCGCGATCCTGCATCGTCTGCCTGTGGCATCCCCAGACCTGTGCCATCCACTAAAGGAAGTTAGAAACTTCTGAGCCATCGAGCCCCAGACCTACGGTGTGCCCTACAACCGGTGAGGGGACTTCTCCATCCTGGCTGCCTGCCACCACATGGGTGCGTCATGGAGAGGTGAGTGATTCGATATGCACTAAGCAAAGAAACCGATGGGACTTTTCCACTTTTCCGTCCGGCTTTGGAGGCGTGTAGAACTCACGGCAGCCATCAATTCATCCTGTGAGCGACCAGCGCCGCTGCGATAGGAGCCGGCGTTCCAGCGTCCGAGGGGACCCGGAGGACTCGGCCGCTCTGGCTGGCCGGAGCACGCCTCTCTATGGTGCGGCCGAGGGGCGGAGCGCTGTTGGCTCGCCGGCCGACCGCGAAGCGTGCTGGGTAGCGCTGAGCTGCGGCTTACCCGGCATGGAGGGACGGATGGGCCGCGCTGCGTCTAGAGGGAGGCCGGAGCAGGGCGCGGCAGAGGATCAAGTCCCGGGTCGGGGCTGTGGGCTCGCGGGTAGACAGGCTCACGGTTGACCCGGAGCCTCCCAGAGCCGCACACCTAACCTACCTACCCCTGCTCCCTCTCTCGCCTTCCGGACCCTGTAGACGCTGCTCTCCCGGGCTCCGCGCTTTTCCCAGCCCGAGCAGGGCACTGGTGGGTGTGGGGTGTGGGTGTGAGCCGAAGAACCCGTTGCCACCCTTACTTGAGAAGAGCCCTAAGAGCCCCGAGTTAGCTAAGTACTAAGACTTCCTGTCCAGCTGACAGTCTACATTTTAGAAATCTTAAATTTGCCGGGCGGTGGTGGCGCACGCCTTTAATCCCAGCACTTGGGAGGCAGAGGCAGGCGGATTTCTGAGTTCGAGGCCAGCCTGGTCTACAGAGTGAGTTCCAGGACAGCCAGAGCTACACAGAGAAACCCTGTCTCGAAAAACCAAAAAAAAAAGAAATCTTAAATTTATTTTTTTCTAGAATCTAAAACTTATTAGATCACACGGACCATAGAAAAGCATGACTTGAGGAATTTGCTTAGATTAGAAACATGTTGATACGCTTAATTGTATATTTTATTTGTAGTAGTCACAAGCGCTAAATATTTGACATGTGGCGAGAGATCTGATGGCCCTAGAGCTACGGTGAAATGAACAACATTTGTGCATCTGCTTTTGATATTTTGACACTCGACTTAAATGTGTTAACTTACACAGCAACTATAGGACTGGTTTGTAAAGCCTAATAAAGGCAGTTTGGGGCAGGGGGTGTTTTTGTTTGTTTGTTGTGTTAATGTTGTTCGACACGGTCTCTCTATGCCCTTCATGTTGATCTGGGAATATCGGAGCTCGTGATTTTTCAGCTTCTGCCTCCTGAGTGCTGGGACAATAGACCTACATCCAGCACACTGTACTCTGTAGTGCCCCACACATACACACACAATCAACCACTGACCTGCAGTAGATTCTTCTTTAAAACGTTTCTAAGTGAAAATGTCAAACATACACAAAAGTAGAGAACAGTGTGAAAAACCGTAGTCTAGTTGTCCACACAAGGGACCGTCTGCTCTTGGAGGGACCCAGGTTTAGTTCTAAGCACCTACAGGGCAGCTCACAAGTATGTGACTCCAGTCCCAAGGGATCCCATCCCCTCCTCTGACCTCTGCAAGCACTACAAGATGCAAGCATATATCCAACAAATAAAAATGTTAAAACTCAGATGTGGCACAGCACTGAAACGTTTGACAAATGGACAAATTATTTAGTAGGCTGTGACAGGTTAGAACTCAGCACAGATTATGCTTGTCTTTAAAAAAAAATTGGTTTATTATATGTATACGAGTGCTCTATTTGTATGTATACTTGCTGCCAGAAGAGGGCATTGGATCCCATTACAGATGGTTGTGAGCCACCATGTGGTTGCTGGGCATTGAACTTAGGAACTCTGGAAGGCAGTCAGTGCTCTTAACTGCTGAGCCATCTCTCCAGCCCCTTGCCTTTTCATACAAGTTAAGTTTTGGGTTTGTTGTTCTGGCAATAGACAAAAGGGTGTTTGTTGAGGAGATATAGAGTAGCTCTTAGAAGTGAAGGATGACTATAGAAACTAGCCCATGCTTGAAAACCTTGGACACTGGAGCCAAGGTTGATGTCTCCATTATTAGCCTTTGTCTTTGTATTTCTTTGAGATATTTTTAAAGACAGAGCCTCTCTATGTAGACCCAGAACTCAGAGGGATCCATGCCCTTGCCTGCAGAATGCTGGAATTAAGAACTTCTCTAGGGCTTTCTTGTCCCCAACTGTTTTGTATCTTGAAGCCTATGGCCTCCAAGGAAGGTGGACCATTCCACATAAAGTTTACTTAGGAAAAGGAGGCTGACAGGCTTAGCTTGGGTGACCCTTATCACTACAGTAGACACTGCTGCTAGGAGGGCAGGCACTGGAGTTTAGATATTGGGACAAGCACTTTTCCCAAAAAGAAGAGACTTTTTTTTTGTAGGCGTAGGTATTTATTTGTATATGTATATGCACCATGTGTGTGCAGTTGTCCATAGAAGCCAGAAGAAAGCATCAGATCCCCTAGAGCAGGGATTATAGGCAGCTGTGAGTAGCTCATTGTAGGTGTTTCAGGTCCTCTGAAAGAGCAGCAAAGATGTTTTAGCCACTGTGGCATCTCTCCAGACTTAAAAGGAGACATTTTTTTTTCAAAACAATGGAAGCAGTTGTTGGGTGTACTGCCCTTCTTGGGGAGGGCTTCCCTAGCCTAGGGTCTTACGGTCTTTGCTGACAGGGTGGCCTGGAGAGGAGATGAGTAGGTGAGGGAAGAGAGGGAGTCAGTCAGGGGATTTCACAGCTCTGATTGGCTAGCAATCAGGCTGCTTCTGTGGCTCTGACTTCCTAGAAATCAGGCCATTTCTGCTGCTCTGACTGACTGGCAACCAAGTGCTTCTTTATACAAGTTTCACAGAACAAAGTCAAATTTAGGATTATCCAAGTGGAACAGATTATGTGTTTGACTTTTCATTACATGTCCAGGGTTACAAGTTCAGCCACAATTAGAAAATACAAACAGAACATATTTTATTATTAATTAGCCCTATAGCTCCAATTTAAAGAATCTAAAGACTATCTTCTCCAAATAAAACACATTTATTATTTAACAGCCTTCTTTTAGGCTGGCAGTGTTTTAACCACTCCAGACAAAAAATATCTAAACTGATCTTTTTTATGAATAACAAATAGTAATACCTAACTTCTTTTACTATGTGTTTCATTATCTACGCTATAAAGTAGGAAACCTTTATTTTAGCCAATCTATCTTACTTAGTTTGATTCCTCCGGGGATGTAGCCTGTAGGAGCCCCTATCTTTAAACTACATTTAAGAGGCCTTGAATCTGTAACCTTTTCTCCTGGCCAGTCAGGGTTTTTCAATTGTCTCTGTCTACTCTGCACCAATTATAGTGTTGGAGTTTGCTCAGGGCAGGTACCCCAAGAAAATTCCTGGAGTAATGGTCTCATCTAGCTATGTGTGTATCTGTGCTTAATGATCTCCAAGGCATAAGGAAGACTTCCAAATAGTGACCAAACAAAGTTAACTTAAGGATTTTCCTAAAAAGACCAGGATAGAATTTTTTTCCTCAGGAGAAGACATAAAATGTATCATAACGCAGATACAACAGTTTGATCATGCAACATGCAGAGACCAAAACCCAAACATGAGAGATAGAAAGACAGTGATTGCAGCAATCCTAGCTTTGCTGGGGCTGTGTCAGGCAACTGTGCTGGTATCATGACTCGCCCCATTTCTAGTGGTTATAGCTGTACCAGTGCACAGATACAACGGATGCCCACGGTCATATCGTATACACCCTGACGTAGTTCTTTAAATGCCTAGCAGGAATAGATCACAATCACTGGGCTTTCTGAAATTCTACATAAACTGTTTCTCCTGCAAAACTGACTTACTATTTTTGGCCAAACAGCATATTGCATGCCATGTAAGGGATGCTATTTTTCTCTGCTGATGTTGGTTGTTTAAATACTATGCTGTGGTCTATAACTTTCATTCATAGTTTTCTTTGGTTTCTATTTTAGGATACAGGGGATGAAAGCAAGAATTACCTATTAGTTCCCGATGGCTTTACTGACACAGTTGATGATGGCATCCAAAGTTGAGAAGACTCGTGCTTTACCTCCATGCTGTGGCACAGAGTCCCTCATTTCCAGCGTCGGTCTGGGGATCTTCTGCCTAGTAGCCGACAGACTTCTTCGGTTTTCCATCATTCAGCAAAATAACTGGCTCCGTGCCCTCTCAGATAACATAGTACATGGAGTGATTGGCATGTGGTCGTGGGCAGTAGTCATTGGAATCAGGAAGAGGTCTGACTTTGGAGAAGTTCTTTTAGCTGGATTTTTAGCGTCTGTTATCGATATCGACCATTTTGTTCAAGCTAGATCCCTATCCTTACAGGTAAGAAAGACATACTTTTGTATGTCTTTTTGTAGTTAACTTTTCTGGCTTTCATGTCTTTGATACTGCCGTGCTGATCTTTGTAGCCATCATAAGCTAGAGAGAGTGTCTTACTTTAAAATAGGAAAGCTAATTCATTCAACTTTTTTTTGAGTGTCTAAACTTCCCTAAAGATGCACAGAGATACATCGCTAATCAAATTTGCTGTCACAAAGGCCCATATAGACATAAGTAAGAGCTATTAACTGTGCTGAGAGGTCCAGTGCTAGCTCATCGAGCAAGTGGTGAAAGTGAATGGCTGCCGTTCCAAGTCTTCCCGGGTCAGTGTTCTGTCTTCATGACCACACTTACACTCTCCTCTTACTCTTCATGTCTTCCAGTTCGTGTGCATCTCCTATTCGTCCCATTAATGAATAGTTTTAATTATTCTCATTCCTGGGGAATGACTTAAGTGGCTAAACTTCTTCAGTCTCACCTGAGGCCAAAAATATGCATTTCAACAGACTGGCTACCACCAGAGTCTCTGGTGGAGAAATCAAAAATCATATTGAGACCTTCAAGTATTTAGTTTTGTAATGACAAGCCTTGCAAAGTTAAACTAAACTTAAAATGGTTTCTCGGTTAATATTTTCTACGTATTATTTTTTCTAAATATCAAAAGATTTTGCTGCCTTTTATATGCATTTGATTTACAAACAATTCAGAAAAGAAATATAGATTCGAAGCAAGGATTTTTGCCTTGTTAGCCACTGTCCTGATCCACTGAGTAGGTGTTCAGTAACTATCTGCTGATTGGTGAATAAAGTATAACTTCTTCCTTTTGTCGGACACAAAGTATGCATCAGAGTTGTTGTCCCTGAAGCCCAGTCAGCAAGGGGGAAATAATTGCTGAGTGTGGAAAGAGAAGCCATTGATTTGGAAACTATGAGTTGGTCTGTCTGCGGTGTTGTGTTTTTCTTGCGTTGCAGTTGATGCTGGGTATGTTAAAATACTAAGAGGCAGCCGTGAGATTTGACAAAGAAGGAAATGATGCTAGCAGCTCCTTCTCCCCTCAGGCCGCTTTGACTCTTCCGAGAAGACCTTTCCTTCACTGTTCCACTGTGATACCCATCACAGTTCTGAGTGTGAAGCTCGCCGTGCACTTGTTCAAGCTCAGGGACACATGGCGCTTTCTCCCGTGGATGATATTCATTTCTTGGACCTCACACCATATCCGCGATGGAATCCGTCACGGCCTGTGGATATGCCCATTTGGAAAAACTCCTCCTTTGCCCTTCTGGTTTTATGTAATAAGCACGTTGTCCCTGCCACACGTGTGTTCATTCCTTATGTATTTAACAGGGACCAGACAAACGATGTCTCCAAAACATGGACTGCGTATTGACGTCTGAGATGGCTCTAAAAGAAGGAACTGCTCAGACGATGGTAAATGAAAGAGAGCCAATCTTCAAGTGAAATTTATAAAACATAGACACTTGATTTAGTTTTTATAGTTCATACGCCCTCTTCTCTGGGAGCATGCTCAGTACTGACGCTTCCCTCTTACATGTGTATCTAGTGCAGTATTGGATTTGCCCTAATTTCATGCTGGGTCCAGGGTTGCTGTTGTCTTGTCTGACATTACTGGGTTTGTCTCATTAATAGTTAACGCATTGTCTACGCATCTATCTTTAAAACCAGTCCATCTCCTGATCAAAAAGCTCAAAATTCTGGATCACTAATTTATTTGAATTCATATTTTCCTGAGACACCAAGACAGTAAAGAGGACAAAATAAATAAGATCATGATTAAACGTAAATCAAAGGCTAGCAATTATTTCATATATGTTGGTCCTGACTGAAGAAATGATAATAAAATGTTTTGTGGATAGTAATTATTGGCAATATCTAAAATAACAGCATTAAATCGAAGTTACAATTTCAGAAATCCATTTAGGAAACGATCACTATCACATTATCTATAATTACATTCATTGACATTCATGGGGGATGGTTAATGTCTTTGCCCAAGAATCTCATACTTTTCACTGATTTTGAAAACATAACTGGATGCTGAAAAATATTTGTTGACAAAGAGCGTTAACAAAATAACTGGATCATCGCTGAACTTAAAACACAAAAGCAGTACTGAGCAATGGTGTCATTTCAGATGCAGACTGCTGATGGCTACTAAAACTGTGCTAGTGCTGAGATTCATGTTACATACTAGCCTGAAAGATGTATGAAATTATTTTTTTATATCGTCTCTGTACTGAGAACTAGAAGACTTTTCAAAATAAACTCATTTTTGGAAATTTTTGCTGTTTCTTTTGTTCTTTAAGATTAGACTGTAAAATGACTGCCCTTTCCTACAGAAGGAAGTGCATTGCTGGAAATGTAAGTTTGAACTTCCATACGAACATCATATTAATATCTTGTCCCAGAGCTCCGGCCTTTCTTTGTGGCATATATGATTCCTATTTTCTTAGGATTTTTTTTTTAACTTATAATTTGTAAGGCTAGGAGTTGTGTGCCTTGTTCTCCAAGGAAAAATTGATAACTCAGAACATGATGTCATAGCCAGGCCAAGCTTCCGGCTTTATAAAGAGTTCTCTATATTGTTGGAAAGGTTCGTGATCTTTGGAGAGTTTTTTTTATCGTTAAATTAAATAGGTTGCAATCTGTGATTTTATTCAGCCTGTTAGGTCTTATAACCTATTATCTTTCAAAGGCAACTGCCGATTGGTTGGTATGAAAGTAAGTACATAAAGAATAAATTTAATTAGATTTACTTTTAAACAGATGGTTTAGCAGGACTATGGTGGCACACACCTTTAATCCCAGTACCCAGGAGGCAGAGGCAGGTGGATCTCCAAGTTTGAGGCCAACTTGGTCTCCAGAGCAAGTTCCAGGACAGCAGGGCTACGCAGAGAAACCTTTCTGAACAACCCTGTGTTAGAGGGGAAAACATCTGGCTTAACTCCATGAAAATAAAGTCTATATCTTACGTGAATTTTTCTAAGTTGTAAAACCCTATGTTCTCTCTCTCTGTGTCTCTCTGTCTCTCTCTGTCTCTGTCTCTGTCTCTCTGTCTCTCTCTCCTCTCTTTCTCTCTTTCTCTCTCTCTCTCTCTCTCTCTCTCTCTCTCTATCTATCTATCTATCTATCTCTCTCTCCATATTAAGCATAAGGACATCATTAAGATAGAAGCCTTTGGCACTTTGGTCACCTATCTTTCTTTTGTTAGTATGAAAATTTATGTAGACCCGTCGTCCTTCCTTAAATAATAACTAAAGTTTTGGGGTGGTTTATCATAGTTGCTACCCTCACCCTCATAAGTGTCCCTTCTTTACTTGAACATTGTAGTGTGACCTCCAGGACACCAACAACAGCAGCCACCTTTCCATGCTACCACTCTGTTCTTGGTCCCACCAACAGAAGAAATGTATCGTCTAACCATTGCATTTGAAGGTTGAGTTCCATCTTGTTGGCCTGTGAGTCTTCTCCGTCCTCTTCACATGGTCCTTTCTCATCACTGATCCATTCTCCCAGGCTGCTCTGGGGCTCCTTGAGAGTGCTATTCACACAGCTTATTCCTGCTGGCTTCAGGACGGTGCTGTCCTCTCAACCCCTCATTGTGCCAACTAGTACCAGGTTAGTTTTCATAGAGTACCTAGTGAAATCTCTGACCCACAACATGACTAGAGAAGAGAGCAGGTTGCACAGGACACAGAGATGCTCAAATGTTAATGGTTTGCATTCTCTGAGTCCAAAAGCTCACAGCATTTTTATCTAGGACCATATGCATTTGTGAGAAGATATATTAAACACACACATACACACCCCTACCTCAAAGATAGGATCTCTGTAGCCCAGACCAGATTGGACTTTAATAGCAATTACTCCTACTTTGGCCTCTGAGTGCTGGAATAATAGGCAAACCCATGCCTGGCTTGGATATATTTTTTATACTAGGAGATCCAGTTTGTGGACTTTGTCTCCTAAAGCTACAAAACAATGACTAAGGTCATTCAGTCCTGTGCCCTCCTTCAAATCAGACAAGCCCAGTGATGATTGATCACACTTTTACACAAGTTTAAAGGATAATCTTAGTACTTTATACTTTTTATACCCTATTATAAATGAAATACTTTATTTCATATTTTTCATATATATAAAGTCTGAATATACAAAGTCTCATTTATGATATAACAGAGCTATAAGATTCGGTGGCACCTTGCACAGTTTTATGGCAACTAGGCAAACAGTGGGATGATAAGTGGGTGATACCCAATCCTTTGGGTATGCAGTTCTGTAAAAGCCTTTAGATACGACTGTGTTGTACTTGAGTGTGCTGGCCTTGTACGTGTAAATAGTGATGTGTGGCATGGTGCATAGTAAAGTCCCCCTCAAAGGTAACTTTGTCAGCCTACCCACATTTAATATAATGACAGCTATAATAAGGTGATAAAATGTAAATACCATAAGAAGTCTGTCCACCAATTAGAAATCAGCAATATCTTCCAACTTGATGGTCTCACCGATGGCTGGTTTAGGGACCTTGCTGTGGCGTCAGCAAGCAAACACTTGAGAGCTGTGCTGGTTTCTTCCCTGTGGGTCTTGCTGGAAAAGTACAGAAGCAAAAGCCACTGTGTGTGCTCCGTTGGCAGGCAGTGCCCATTGCTTTGTATGTTTTGTGGCTTTTATAGATGTCAAGGTACGTGAATGGAAGGCAGACAGAATTTGTCAACTAGTACCTCCCTGTGTGTGATGTGTCTCATAACTAAACGCACGCTGAACTTAATTCTGACGGAGTCCGCACTGTGGGAAGAGGTGGATATGAATGTAGTTTTGAAGTAAATTCAGAAACACTGTGTGGCTGGGACACGTTTTACTTCTCAATTACACCAAGAAGTGTTTATGTCAAATATTACATTACGTTACAGAAATAATCATCTAAAGGGAAGTCTCAAGACATTTGATGTAGTTAGTTAGAAATACAAAATTAGAAGGTAATTTTTGAATTTTCCTAGCAGGCTTCTAAGAGATTGGTGATTCTCACTATTGGTGAGAGGTGTGTAGAGACCTTGCCAAAAAGTACAAGCCACTTTACCCAGAAATTGCAATTCTAGGAAGTTACTGTAAAGAGCTAATCACGTAAACACAGAGGAAAGGGATGGCAGCTGGTGACTCGAGAAGGCAAAACCCAAACAGGAACTCACCAGTCGTTGACTAAAGGATCACTAACAAATTAGTGTGCAAACCTTGAGCTAAAGGTCTAAAGATTTAAATAGGTAAGCCTGATCCATATGATTTATGCAAAAATGTCCGTCTTAAGTGTTTAAAAATTAAAACAATCATTAGAACAGTATGATATCGGTTTTTGCAAAGCTGGTGTGTGTGTGTGTGTGTGTGTGTGTGTGTGTGTGTGTGTAGAGTAGAAAATTATTACTGAACAAATGAAGTAAGTGATGGTGGTCCTGTCTAGAGTGGGAAAGCCATCTGTGTCATGAGGACTGTCCACCTATATCATGCTTTACAATCAGCAAGGGTGCTGTATATTCAGAATATTCAATGAGGGCATTTCATTTCCTACTATAAGTAAGATTTCAGGCTATGGAGGTTTGGCCTGACACCCCAAACTCAGACGCTAGTACTATTTGTCTTAGTGGGCAGAAATCTTTGATCAGCTGGTGCTTCCCCATTGCGTTCAATGCCTCAGTTGTGCACAGACAGCTATCTCTGTTATCCAACATACAGTCAGACATTTATCAGACTCTAGGAATATACAAGGTGTCCCAAGTCAGAAAGTCCATGGCAATTTCATTGACCTGAGAAATTCTTTAATTATTTTGATTTATTTTCATATACAAGAGAATAAAACTTGAAGACCGGGCATGGTAGCATGTATCTTTAACCCTAGCTCTTGGTAGACAGAGACAGTGAGTTCAAGGCCAGTTTCATCTACATAGGTCCAGGCCAAATTTCAAGATAAAACTTGAAATAGTTATAGTTTTTCATCCTATTCTGTTGGAGGCATGGCTTTTCTTCACACAAAAAGAAAAACTGCACATGAGGCCCCAGCAGAGTCCGGGCAACAGAACTCCAGCTTAGCAGATCGAATTTCAAACTTGACACCTGCTTTTAAGATCACCACAGAAAAGAGGAGCAGAGACCCACTGTAAGTGAGCAAACCGTGACAGTGCTCTTCCAAAAGAGAAATTATTCTTAATAACTAACCTCCAGAGTTAATTTGTATCTTGAATAATTCTAAGGTATTGTCATCATTATCTCCTGGTCTGTCTGTCTGTCTGTCTTTTTGTCTGTCTTCCTTCTTTTTTCCCCTCAAGACAGGGTTTCTCTGTGTAGTCCTGGCTGTCCTGGAACTCCCTCTACAGACCAGGCTGGCCTCGGATTCACAGAGATCCACCTGCTTCTGCCTCCCAAGTGCTGGGTGTGCCACTGCCATCTGCTTTCCCTGGTGTTTCTTTACTCCTTAGGAGTAGTGGTGATGACGGAAAGGACTAGAAAGCATTGTACACTTCACTTTGCAAGACACTGAATTATATGCCCATAGCACTGTTGATGCTGACAGCAAAGCCTATACAACTCCAGAGTTGCCTGAACAGGCAGAGGATGTCAGATGGAGCCCTGCACCACCGTAAGGTGGCCCTCCTTGGATCTCTGCAGAAGCGTTCAAAGAAGGCCCTCCTCTGAGGTCATGAACCTTTATTCATATTCATTGAGTTGATCTGAGCCCTGCTTGTGTTCCCGAGTCAAGAAAGGTGACATCATGGACAGAAAGGAAAGAAAGTCCACTTGGTTGATGCTAAACGAAGCCTAAAGAGTTGAATAATTGCTGTATAACAAACTGTGTGTGTGTGTGTTTGTATGTGTGTGTGTGTGTTCCTCCATAACAATGGGAAAGTACTTACTCTTTACTTTAAAAAAGACACATTTTACTCTTGAGAGACTGTAAAAGGCCTCCCACTTTCTCCCTCACCCCCACAACCCCAGTTTGTACAGAGGTTCTGTCTGTGCCAAGTCCTCTGTAAACACTATGGTTCACAGCTAATTTGACAGGTCTTTGGTTTTGGTTTTGGTTTGTTTTTCCCACAATTGTCTCAGTGTTGAGCCTGGTTCCCCTTCAAACAGCAGGCTCTGGTGTTTTCCTTAACTTCTAACCTGATAGGCACAGGCTGCCTTCACAGAAGGGGATTGAGGTGCAGGCCAACTCTTCTGAAAAGAGTCCTGCCCTGCCTAGGTTGTAACATTCAGAACAAGTCACTGGGCAAGCTCCCTGCTTCCTTCTTACCATATATATTCTAGTAAGCCTGAGTAGATTTAACCCTGGGATTCTTGAAAGGATCAAACGACAACAGGGAAGAAGAAACCATGTCTCCTTGGTCTTCTGGGGCTATAGGCTGTGACATATTTGTGCTGCCTGTGTTACTTTCCCTTGGCTTCTGTAATAATGACACACGAAGATGGGCATGCCTGTAATTCCAGTACTCAAGAAACTGAAGCAGGAAGATCACTACAAGCATGAGGCCAGCGTGGGGCTATATAGTGTTTGTCTCTAAATAATTATTGGCTTGACTGGTGGTTCTTAAAAGGACAGATGTATTATTCTATAGTTCTGTGTATCAGAAACCTAACACCATTCTCACTGGACTAAAATCAGCAGGAATAGTCTTCTATCTGGATGCCCTAGGATAGATGTGTGTGTGTATGTGATTGTGTGTGTATGTATATGTGTGTGTCTGTGTGAGTATGTGCCTGTGTCTGTGTGTGTTCTCAAGGATTATAAGCACTTACCACTATGCTTGGCTCAAAAGTATTCATAAGCCCTTTGTCTCAGGGTTTCTATTGCTGTGATGAAAACACCATGACCAAAAAGCAAGGGTTTATTTGACTCACAATTCCACTTCACTGTTCATCAGGACAGAAACTCAGACAGGGCAGGAATCTGGAGGCAGGAGCTGATGCAGAGGCCAAGGAGGGGTGCTGCTTACTGCCCTGCTTCACTTGGCTTGATCAGCCTGCATTTTCTGGAACCCAGGACTACCAGCCCAGGGATGGCACTACTCCCAATGGGCTGGGCCCTCCCACATTGATCACTAATTGAGAAAATGCCTTATAGTTCGATCTTAGGGAGACATTTCCTCAACTGAGGCTCCTTCCTCTCTGATAGCTATATCATGTGTCAAGTTGATACACAAAACCAGCCAGTACACCCTTATTATTTTTGAATTACCTGTTTATATGTATAGTCATTTTTCTTTTGAGCCATTCACTTCTTTCATGTAGACATACAAGATATCCTTACATACCTGCACCCTTTCCCTTTTATTTAAGTTTTCCCCTTCATGGTATAGGAATGAAAAGGGATGTGAGCTCCTCCTGCTCAGCAGAGTCAAAGCCAACACTCCATAGCAAGAGACAAGACAACAAGACAAATGCGCCAATCATGAGACAGTTTCGGATGCAGAAGGATGCCCACACTGAAGACCTCAGACACTGAGGAAACAAATCATTTCTATGCCTAGGTTCAAAACAGCACAGCCATAAAGAAGTATAATTATGCTAAAGGAGTAAGGTCTAAGGCTAACTGTCCCACCGAGTCTGCCAAGGACAATGCTAAGGTTCTTCTTGACTTCTGTGTAATGGAGTGCGTGGGGCAGGATTGTTCTGGCAGAGTCTAATGGGAAGGAGAGAGGCAGGAATTTCATGTATCACGGCTGGCTCTGGGGAAGGGCCTGCCTCAGAGAAGAGCAATTCTGGATTCCAAAGCTTGTTTTACTGGAGAATGAGACAGACAGCAGGGCAGCAGAAGCAGCTGATGAGTTGGCTTGGAGGTCTCCCTTCACTTTGGGGTAATGGAGCCCCAACAATGGGATTTGATATTTTGGAATGGTCACTTTTAAGATTCAATGTGTATGAGTGTTTGCCTGCATGTATATGCACCACATGGGTGTCTGGTTCCTGAGGAGGCAAGAAGATGGCATCAAATCCCCTGAGCCTAGAGTTACAGATGTTGACTGAGCACTATCATGTGGATTCTGGGACCCAAAACCAGGTCCTTTCCAAGAACAGCAATAGCTCTTAATCACAGAGCCATCTCTCTAGATCCTTGAATGCTAAAATACTGTGTTTCTTCTATGGCTTCTGAATCTTGTTTCATGTGAAAAGAATTTCCATGGTCTACAACTTTAAAACAAGTTACGCCTCTTTAAATATGTAGTGCATTAGATTTTAATGCTTCAATTTTGTCCTTTTACATGCAGGCAACCAGCTGTTTCAAAGTCGGTCAATGAAGGATCCAGTTTTCCCCCCATGTCAAACACAGACCGCAACACAGTGTACCCCAGGCTAGCTGTATTAAGTTCATACAAGCACTTCACAGTCCAGATTGTACATCAGTCATTTTTGTTTTTAGACACATTAGCAACTAGTCACTCCTAGTTTGCTTTTCTTGCTACTAGCTGATAGTACCAATGTGCGCTCTGCTTCCCGGCTTGTTGATTCCTGTGCCTCAGCACCGTAGTAAGATAGAACTTGGTGACATCGGGATGAAGTCAGATTATTCATGGATCTGGAAAACAGAAATGCTAAGAACAGCAACAGTATAAAGTGTTCCGGCCAGTCAGGCAGCTGGAGTGTTAACCAGGAATTTCTACACGAGGGAAACTCCCTTCTTACTGCTCCAGGCTCAGACTTTGTCCCTGTGATTAGTCCTGCGGGCTTTCCTGTTTGCTTTGGCGTTTTATATGCCCATTCCCATCACATATTTCATTAGAGCATAAACCATGAAACACGGCTCTAAAGCTGCCTTAGCTGGAAAAGGCCAGATAATGTATCTGGAGAATATCATTTTCTGAAATATCACACACAGCGCCTCACCCTTGTCCTCTTGCCCCTGACTCGATCTATAAATCCTTAATCATCCTCTAATACACACTTTCTGTTTTTACTATAATATAGAAAATAATCCCTGAGGAGAAATGAATTCTAAAGCATTATTGCCAGTAAAATGGCAAATAGAGGAGGCCAAAGGTACCAATTGAAAACCATTGAGATTCAGGCCCCTGGTGTGGTTTTCCTCGTGCTCATTTCTGTTATCCAGCTTATTATCCATTCACCAAACACAAAGCATCCATCATGTGTTGAGCACTGGTCAAGGCATTGGATATATATGTGGATGGAGGAACATGTTAAGACATCCTGCCCCTCCTGAGCTCAGCCTATCTGAAGAGAGCGGTTGAGCAGGGACTTGGGCAGGATTTTAAGATAAGCTGGCGATTTATTTTAAAAGTGATTCATATGGGCATACATTTTTAGAATCTTGACGTCCTTTCTCTTTAAAATAGAATGTTTGCATGTGTGCGTGTACTTCTGTGTCCGTTCGTGTGTATGGTACATGAATGGAGTCAGAGGTCTACCTTGGATGTTGCTCATCCACATGGTCTGCGACAGATCTGTTGTTCACTTCTGTGTACACTAGGCTAGCCAGTCTCTAAGGATTTTCTACTCTCTCTTCTGGCAGTCGAAGTGCTCCAAGATGTGATTATTGATACCCACTGCACATGGGCTCTGAGATCCAAACCCAAGTCCTGGCACTTGTGTGAAAAGCACTTTGACTCACTGAGCCATTTCCCTAGCCCCAGAGAATTCCCATGTCTAAGAACTCATTAAAGAAAATGCTGAAATGAGCAGACACAAGTTGCAAGACTGGCTACCACCTCATTGCTAGAATCATAATACGCATTATGGGTGCTGGGAACAAAACTCAGTAAGAGAGCATTTGCCTAGCATGCTCAAGGCTGGGAATTTGGTTTGCAGCAACATTTTTTTTTTTATTTTTTTGTTTTTTTAAGACAAGGTTTCTCCATGTACCTCTGGCGGTCCTGAAACTCCCTCTGTAGACCAGGCTGGCTTTGAACTCACAGAGATCTGCCTGCCTCTGCCTCTGAGTGCTGAGATTAAAGGAATATGCCACCATGTCTGGCTAAAAAATATTTCAATAATAATCCACACCAAATAAAGAACACAACCAAGCTGTCTGAATATTCATCAGTTAAAACAATCAACAAAATAACACAAAAGCATGTGTTTTGGTTGGGTGGTGCACACCTGTAATCCCAGTACTTTGGAGATGAGCCCAGATGATCAGGAGCTCAGGAACATCCTTAGCCAGTTCAAGACTAGCCTGGGTTACGAGAGCCATGGCTCAGTGGTTAAGAAAATGTACTGCTTTTGCAGAAGTCCTGAGCTCCATTTCCAGGCACCTGCATTTACACATGCACACACTACACACACAATTAAAAAGATCTTTAAAAAACAAAATTCTCATGAACCAAAAGCAACAGACAGGCCTGTGACTTAATTCTGTAAAACCATTGAAAGGTAAAAAGCTACAGAAAGAGCCATGGAGACTTATTCCTGACCTGTTAACAGAAAGAAAAAGAAATCACAAAACAAGAAGTGCTCTTTTTTTGTTGTTTTGTTTTTTGTTTTTTTTTGAGACAGGGTTTCTCTGTGTAGCCCTGGCTGTCCTGGAACTCACTCTGTAGACCAGGCTGGCCTCGAACTCAGAAATCCGCCTGCCTCTGCCTCCCAAGTGCTGGGATTAAAGGCATGCGCCACCACCGCCCAGCGAAGTGCTCTCTTTTTGTAAACATAAAATATGTTTAAAACACACACACACACACACACAAAGTCAGAAGGATACACAAAGCAAACACTAAAGAGGAATTACAACCAGTTGTTTTTTGTTTGAATGCAATGGTATCATATAAGTGGTTATAAGTTGGGTATCTGGTTAGTAGATTTTTGCATATCTTCCTAAAATGCAAATCTTGATATAAGCACATATTTACAACTTACAAAGAATGTATTTTTTAGGGGATACACGTTTCTGAAAATATAGAGTTATCTGTCCATGACGGAGGCAAAGCTAACGAGAGCTATCCGTTCCCTGCTCTCAGTGACGACCTGAAAAGTCATAAAAGAAGCCTTGTGTAGCTGAGAATGAGGGAGATTTTTGTTTTGACATGTTCCAAATTTTCTACAGTGGATACAATATAACATAACATGGAGATAATAAAAAAAAAAAACATTTTATTAAGATACTCAGTAGTCTGCCATAAGTATTTGGAGCCAAGTTTTAGTATGAGACCATGGTCTGTTGAAACAAAGCCACTAACTATGAATTAGAACTCGCACTTAATACAGGTTAAATGGTAATGAGCCTTAATGTCTTAATATAAAAAGAGTGTGGGGGGGTTGTTGAATGGGTAGTTATCCGAGGATGTTTGAATGTTGATAGGAGTTTTGAAATAGTGCATCTGGATATAAATTTTCCATCTTTTCTTTCTTTCTTTTTTTTTTTTTTGTTTTTTGTTTGTTTTGTTTTTGTTTTTGTTTTTTTCGAGACAGGGTTTCTCTGTGTAGCCCTGGCTGTCCTGGAACTCACTCTGTAGACCAGGCTGGCCTCAAACTCAGAAATCCACCTGCCTCTGTCTCCCAAGTGCTGGGATTAAAGGCGTGTACCACCACCGCCCGGCCAGATATAAATTTTCAAGACAAGGACTAAAGTAAGTTCCACTGTCCTCTTTTTGTTTTGTGAAATGTGATGTTTAGAAACCTTTTATAAGGCCAGAGTGCACATGGCAGGAAGATTATTATTTACCTTCTGTCTTTAAATACATGTGTGTGTATTGTTGTGGCTTGAATACGCTTGGCCCAGGGAGTGGCACTATTAGGAGGTGTGACCTTATTGGAAAAAGTGTGTACTGAGGGTTTTGAGAGTCCTTCCTGTTAGCAGCTTGAAGATGTCAGTCCTCTCTCCTGGCTGCAGTTGGATCAAGATGTAGAACTCCCTGTTTCTTCTCCAGGACAATGCCTGCCTGGATGCTGCCATGCTTCCCACCTTGATGACAATGGACTGAAGCTCTGAACCTGTAAGCCAGCCCCAACTAAATGTCGTCCTTTATAAAAGTTGCCTTGGTCACAGTGTCTCTTCACAGCACAATGAAAACCCAGCTGAGACACGTGTAGATTTAACTCACATAAAATTATGTTGTTGGGTACAGTGTGAGATTTCAATCCTTGTGTGTGAAGAAGGGTCAGACCTTGAGTAGCTGGGACCATCTTTACCCTTAACTTGTGTGGGGACATTCAAATCTTCTCTGCTCGATTTTTTTGAAATATGCAGTTTATTTTTGTTAGCCATAGTTACTCTTCGTGCTGCAGTGCATCAAACATGATTCCTCCTCTCCAGCAGCATCCTCATGCCTGTCAACCCCCCCTTCTCCATCCCACCCCTCACCCTTCCCTGAGCCTTTCCTCAAATCTGACTGCACACCGAGCCCACGTGAGCCTTCTCTTATGTTTCTATGCAGATAATTTTTTATGACTTATCACCCTTGTCACCCAAAACTCCCTGTTTTTTTTTTTTTTTTTTTTTGGTTTTTTTCGAGACAGGGTTTCTCTGTGTAGCCCGGGCTGTCCTGGAACTCACTCTGTAGACCAGGCTGGCCTCGAACTCAGAAATCCGCCTGCCTCTGCCTCCCAAGTGCTGGGATTAAAGGTGTGCGCCACCACAGCCCGGCTAAACTCCCTGTTTCAAACCCCTAAAAAATATTTTTTTTAGCAATGATTTTCAACAGACATGCTCATCAGAATCATCCATGAAGCTACGATGAAATTCAAACGATGCTCCTAACCTAGCCTAGAACTCTGGAGTGTAGAGGTTGGCAGATGTGTTCATACAGACTGCTAGATTTTTAATGGTTTCCAAATGGTTCTGATGAATACTATACCAACTCGTAAGGACCTCATCAGCTGGCATACGGCCACAGGTGCTGTCCAGTCTCTGGCAATGCGAGCACACAGCAGGCTGGGCATTAACTGCCAGCCCGGAACCTGGCATTAAGAAAGAAAGGTGAGAACCTTCCAGGGTGGGGCTACCTGGCCTACTTAAGCTGTTTCTCCGCACCCAAGGACACCTTTAGATTTACTTCCTGATCCCACAGCCTCACCTGTGCCATTGCCAGACTCAGCGGGTCAGGCGGGAATGCAGCAAGCTGGGCTTACCCTCATGGCTGTGGCGGTGTGTGTGGCTTTTCAGATCTCAGAAGGTGAGTTGGGGACGCCGGTCATCTGTGGCTCCAGTGGAAGAGGGATGCCTCCTAAGTTGGGGCTGGAAGGAATCTCCACCTTTCTTGGGTAAGACTTTTCCATTGCTCTCTGATCATCTGGCGAACAGCCCAGTTCAAGATTAGGAGTTTCTCGGCGGGAAACCCAGTACCCCTGGAATATTAATCGGCTGTCTGGTGATGAGCTTTTCCATACAGGTGCAACTTTCTGCTAACAGAATACTAGCTTTTCCCAGCTAGAAGCTGGGGCAAAGCCGCTGTTCTCCATTTAAACTCCTTAAACAGTTAAACTTTCTTAACAGATGTGTGTGTGTGTGTGTGTGTGTGTGTGTGTGTGGTGTGTGTTACATGTATCTACATGCACATGTGTATGCACATGAAGTGAGAGTTAGTATCTAACGGTGTAGCTCGAGAGTTCACCTAGCACTCACATGACCCAGCGTTCAGGCCCCTTCACAGAAAAAAACTCAGACCTGGCCACAGTGGTTCTTTACCCTGGGTACAACTGGTGGCAACAGATGAATGAGCTCCTGTCCCTCCCCTGCAGTTGCCTGCATCTTATTAAGTGTGTGCCTTCTTTCAGCATTTGCTTAAGGGTTTCAATATAGTCCACCAAGATGTTGGACTTAAGTGAATCAGAAGAGGAAAAAATCTGACCCTCTCCATTGCTACCAATTATTTCAACAAGATCAAGAAGAAAGATTTTCATCTCATTTTGTAATATCGCTTCAGAGAAATTCACCATTGTGCCTGCAGGACTTTCAAAGCCTCTCAAATTTACTGGCTCCGGTTTGACACTCATCGTCTACAACTCTACAAATAAGTTTTCCACACAGTGCTTTGAAATGAAGGAAAGGCCTTCCTTCCAGCTTCCAGACCTGTTTCTAGCTGTCCTTCCTACTGAGAAGGGTGGGTTGAGGGGGAGAGAATGAGGGAGGCTCTGACTTGCACCATCAATCCTCACTGGGACAGAGTCCTGGTAGAGGGGGAAGAGGCAAACATCTAAACATCTAAGGTGGTTGAAAAGCACATCTAATGAGGATAACCAGAGAGCTAAGACTGCCAGAGTGGTTCAGGGCCTTCTGCTATTTAAAATAAGTGACACTCTGTGTGTGTGTGTGTGTGTGTGTGTGTGTGTGTGTGTGTGTGTGTGTGTTGGAGTGGAGAGATGGGTCAGTAGCTCTTGCAGAGAACTGGATTCCATTTCTGGCATCTACATGGCAGCTTACAATTGTCTGTAACTCCAGTTGCAGGGAATCTGCTCCCCTCTTCTGGCCTCTTCAGACACTGTATGCACATGGGTCTCTCTCTCTCTCTCTCTCTCTCTCTCCTCTCACACACACACACACACACACACGCAAACACCACAAGCAAACACACATAAACTAAGTTTTTAAAAATCTAAATCTAGCCAGGTGGTGGGGGTTCACGCCTTTAATCCCAGCACCCAGGAGGTACAGGCAGAGGCAGGTGGATCTCTGTGAGTCTGAGGCCAGTGTGGTCTACAGAGCTAGTTTCAGGACAGCCAGAACTACACAAAGAAACCTTGTCTTGGAAAAACCAAAATAATAATTATTATAGTCATAATAAAACTCTAATAATAACCTAAGTGATCCTGAGTTAAAATTCATGGAGGTTGAGCTGAGAACAGTTATGGAGCTAAGAGCGCCCAATGTCGATTCCTCTTCAGTAAATTTCCATTGCAGGAGGGTGCCCTGTGGCACTAAGTGATTCTGGATCCAAACTGGGGGAGGGAGGAGGAAGGAGGGGTGGGTAAGCCAAATTGAGCGAGGAAGACATGGCAGTGCAGACACGGTAACAGGTGGCCTTGGCAATTGCAGCAGACTGGAGGAAGGGACAAGGAAGTAGCCCGTGCCAGTTTGAGACTAGAAAACACATTTTGTTCTTTCAGGGACAACACTGTTCCATTATCTTGACGGCATCTCAGATTATTATCTTGGCATGATGCTTCAATAATTGGCATTCCCAAAGTGTTCCAAATTAATCAGGAAGCAGGTGACTTTATCCACAGCCAAAACCTTGGACTCTGTCCAGAGGCAGAGCACACCCGATGTCTGCCGGCTCCGGGAACTCGTTATGGAGCCCATGAGCATGTCTGCCATCCGTGACCTTGAGCCTGATTATTCCACAGTCTAGGGTTACGTTTGCTTAATTGTTTTTTTTTTAAATATTTATTACATTTGGATCTATGTTTAACAGAGGTCACCATGGAACCATGTGGATGTCAGAGGAAAGTTTGTAAGACTCAGTTCTCCCCATCTACCATGTGAGTCCTGGGGCTCAAACTCAGGTCAACCTTGGCAGCAAGTGCCTTTACCCACTGAGCCATCTCACTGGTTCCAGGCTGCTCTAACTGTCCTTTGACTCAGGTTGCATTTGTATGCAAAAGACGCAGGTTATGAGATGTAGTTTCATCCATGGGTGAAGCCTGCTTTCCTGCAGCTGTCAGGATGGCTCCTGAACCACACAGATACTTGTCATATACTTGATGCCCAAAACAAAACAAAACAAAATGCCAACCTTACCGCATCACTTGTAGGAGGAATTGCCAAAATATGTTTGTATTTGGAAAGTTCTTCCATTTCATCAGCAGTGTCCCCAACAGGTCTGACATAACTGGCCGGTGACCTGCTCCCCTTCAAGCTCTTTTTGGGTATGCCCTAGAGTTAAAACATGTTTGTGTATTCCTAGATCATCAATTTAGTTTTGTATTTGGTTCCTAAATTTTGGTTACATCTGTTTAATGTAGCTACAGGTATGTTTTTAAAACATCCTTTTCCATGTTAGGGACACAGTATGATAGAATAGCAGCCTTTTGCAATGAGTAATGACTCCTTTGAAGGGAAGCCCTTCTTTGTTGTCAGCATTGAGTTTTAAATTATCTTACTGTTACTTCATATATAAACAAAACCAGATATAATTGTGCTCTCTATAAACCACTTCTATTACAATGCCAAAATGTTCAAAATTTAAAGACAACTACAAAGCCAAGATGATTTCAATATGTTGACCATTTAATAGCGTTTGGCTAGAAGTCAAATTACTACTGTGAATAGCCTCGTCCTGCCCCTGGCAGAGGTGGCTTGAGTGTGGGTCTGATGCACGTCCTGCCAGGCAGAATGTGACAATTGCTTCCACCTCACCTATTCCTGATTGAACCACGATGATGTAACTTGGCTCCCCTTAGTGTCAATGCATTGTGACGTTCAGTCACTTCTTTTCTGATTGGACTGGAACAATGACGGTAGTAGTACACCTGCTAACCTCACTGGCATTACCATGAAGCCAGCCAGATTCAAATGTCCTCAAAGTGCTCTCCTAAGAAGGTCTTCTGGAAGACCGGAGCATGTTGGTTAAAAGGACACTGAAGTGACATATTGAATCTCTGGAGAGTTCACAGATCCTAGGAAAGCATCCGTTGAGCTGTTCCAGAGATCTATGAAACCCAGTTTGAGAAGCACTGACATTCTGCGATGTATGAGCTTTGCATTCCAAGACTAAGAACTAGGGAAACTGCTTAACTTCTCCAAGCTCGTTTCTTTTCTATAAACCACTATTTCTCTTAGTCTCATGATTAAATGAGATCACGTATATGGTGTTTGGCACAGAAGCAGCACTCAGCCACCTGTGCCATGTGGTGTGCATGCAGAGGTCAGAGGGCAGTTCTGCGGAGTGGATTTTTTTCTTTCCACCTTAATGTGGGTTCTGGTGATTGAACTCAGGTTGCCAGGCTTGTGTGACAAGCTCTTCACTCACTGAGCCATCTCACTGGCCCCTCTTTAAGACACAAAAATAAGTCAAGCCCCTTCCACTCTCTAGAGTTTATTCTGTAAGTACCACATCTTGACACTGGGCAAAGGAAACCTCCCAAGCCCTTTCTTCTTCCAAATATTTCATGGTTGCAAAGGTATGCCGGAGGGGATTTGGGCACTGCAACCCTGTGCATCACAAATTGATGAGTCTTTCTGACTACTCAGTAACAGTAGTGGGCATCCTGTGTGACATGGCCCCACTACTGTGAGGTTCACTAGATGGGCACATATGTTTCTAACTTACTGCCCTAGGTTGACTCTTTTGGTGTGATAAAACACTCGGACCAAAAGCTGCTTGGTGGAGGAAAGGATTTGTTTCCTCTTATATTCCAAGTCCCTGTCTCCTATTGAGGGAGGTCAGGCAGGAATTCAAGACAGGAACTATGGAGAAATACTGTTTTGCTGGATCATTCATTGACTCTGGTTCAGCTAGTTTGTTTGGTTTTCTTTGTTTATTTTTTTAATACAACACAGGGCCACGAGCTTAGGGATGTTGTCACCCATGGTGGGCTGGGCCCCCTCACATCAATCATCTCTCACAGATATGGCTCCAGGTCAGTCTGATGTAGGAAACCCCTCATTTGAGATTTCCTCTTCCCAAGTGACTGCAGGTTGTTTCATGGTGACACTAAATTGTTAATGAATTATTCTTTTTTTTTTAAAGATTTATTTAATAATTTATTTATTTATTTAATATGAGTACACTGTAACTCTCTTCAGACACACCAGAAGAGGACATTGGATCCCATTACAGGTGGTTGTGAGCCACCATGTGGTTGCTGGGAATTGAACTCAAAACCTCTGGAAGAGCAGTCAGAGCTGCTTAACTGTTGAGCCACCTCTCCAGCCTCAAATTATTCTTAATATAAATGTAAACAGTGAATTAATCCAACAGCTGTATTTCTTTACCTTATGTTAGTCCCCATAACTGCACAGAGAAACCAAGATTTATTTAACACTGCACTGCAAGAGCTGAGCAATTCAATGATCTATCCTTACCTTCTATGCTAATCTGCCTACCTCCCAGCCCCATCCCATGGTACTTGCATATTATTATTGATCTGGCTCTTCAGGGCTCCAATCCCTCCATCCTCTCTGCACATCTACTCTCCTTCACCCTCTCACCAGCAGATGTCCCACCCCATTCTCTATTCTGCCTAGCCATTGGGTGATCAGCATTGATTGGCAAGGCAGAGAATAAATGGAAAGAACTGTTTACACAAGTTTGAGACAAGAGATTCTTGGTATAAGCATCACAATCCTGTGTCCAGACTGAAACAAGATATGAGGGCAGAGAAATCAGCATTTGAATAACCCAAGGGTAAACTTTACACGTACAAACATTCTGCCTACACTAAATATTAACCAGCATGCCAACCACATTCTAAGCACTCTTTATTAACTGACCCTTAGCCTTGGGTCAGTGAAGCAACGTAGTACATTTTTCATATTCTTCGTTGATCCTGTGATTGCTTTTCCGGTCAGTGAGAGACACATTTTTATTTTATTTTTTACTGTTTCCTGTGATGTGCTTTTTACAGTTTGGTTTGTTTTTGTTTTATGTTGTTTTTTTTTTTTTTTTTTTCCTTTTCTCTCCCCAACTCCCTGCTTTTTCAGACAGGGTCTCAAGACACACCCAGATCACACTGTATTTTTCTTTTACCAAAAAAAATATATTTTTATTTGTAAGAAATTTGAAATTATATGAAAATTTAAATACTTTAATTGCACAGTATTTGGTCATCTATTTTAATCTTGTTAAAAGATGAAACTCCTCAAATCAGGCTGTCTTCTACTTTGTTTTGCTTTGTTTCTTTAGGTCTCTTGTAACACAAGTTAGCCTCAAACTCACTACTCAGTTGAAGCTGGCTTTCTTTCTTTTTTTATTTCCTTATTGAAAAGATTTTTTTCCCATACAATATATTTTAAGCATGTTTTTTCCCTTCTCCAACTCCTCCCAGATCCTCCCCACATCCATACACCCAACTTTATGATTTTTCCTCTCCCATTCTTCAAACAAAACAAAACACACACACACACACACACACACACACACACTGGAAAGCAACTGAGTTCATTTTGAGTTGGTCAGCTACTCCTGAGCTGGGGCTTACCCTGAAGTGTGGCTAACTTCACTGGAGAAAACTAGTTTTTCCTTTGGAAGTGGGTATCAGTTGAAGACAGCTCTTGGGTAGGAGTAGTAGCCTATATCCACTTCCTAGCCTCAGCCCTGGGACCCCATCTGGCTAGAACCTGTACAGGCCTGGTTCCTGCTGCCACAGTCTCTCTGATTTCCTATGTGCACCAGTCCTGTTGTCCACATAACACTGTGTCCTTGGAGTCAGCCATAGTCTCTGGCTTTTACAGTCTTTCTATCTTGTATCCGGAACAGATCCCTAAGCCTTGAGGAGTTTGATGAAGATATCCCATTTAGGACTGGGTGTTCTAAAATCTGTCTGCACCTGGTCCAGTTGTGGATCTCTGTGTTAGTGCCCATCCACTGCAAGAAAATTGAAGCTGACTTTTTACTCCTGATCCTGTCTTTACTTTCTGTGTTGGTTAGAGTTTTGTCCACTGAACATAAGCCAGGCCCAACTAGGAAGAGGGAACTTCAATTGAGAAAATGCCTCCATCATACTGTATGTGGGCAGGTCTGTAGGACATTTTAGGATGTGCAGGGGTTCTGCCACTGTGGGCAGTGTCACCCCCAAGCAGGCAGTCCTGAGGTGCATAAGAAAGATGGCTGAGTGAGCTGCGGGAACAAGTTA
The DNA here is from genome assembly GCA_021653895.1 of Mastomys natalensis. Classification (NCBI taxonomy): domain Eukaryota; kingdom Metazoa; phylum Chordata; class Mammalia; order Rodentia; family Muridae; genus Mastomys; species Mastomys natalensis. The sequence continues at coordinate 201,818 of JAJTUV010001012.1, read as the reverse complement.
ATAAGCACTGTTCCTCCATGGCCTCTGCTTCAGTTCCTTCCCTGACTTCCTTCAGTGACGGAATGGAACCCGAGAGTTGTAGGCTAAAATAAACCCTTTCCTCCCCGAGTTACTTTTGGTCATAGCATTTCATCACTGCAATAGAAGCCCTGACTACACACTTTGCAAACGCTGGAATTACAGGCATCAAAGTGCATTTCAATCATGCTCCCAGGTGCTGTGTTGCTGCAGCTCCAGGGACAACAAAGGAAATGTACAAAACTTACCAACCCACCAGAAGGGAAATGTATAAAGCACAGAAAAGGATGACTTTTAAATGTAACGTAAGTGGGTGTGGAAATGTACGCCTTTAATCCCAGCATCCAGGAGGCAGAGGCAAGCTGATCTAATGAGCTAGAGGCCAGCCTAGAACAAATAGTTCCACGACATGTGTGGCTACACTGTGGGACCCTGACTTTAAAAAAACTAAAAGTGAAAGTTAGGACCGAAGGCTGGGTGTAGTGCCCAAGCACAGTGGGTATATTCGATCTCCAGCATCCTTCCCTTAAATGAAACTAAGGGTTTTTTTTGTTTGTTTGTTGTTGGTTTGTTTTGTTTTGAAAAGAACAAATACTGAGCAAAAGGTTAGTGTAGCAATGTTAACATAAGAGGTAGGACTTCACAAGCTGGGATGGAGAAAGAAGACAAGAATATACACAGGGCACATACCTGATGAGGCAGGTGAGTGCAGTGCTGGCAGGAAAAGGTTAGATTCTGTTTTTACTTAAATGTGTATTTTACTAGTCATACTTAAAAAAAAAATCCCGCTTTAAAGAAAAGTACTTAAATATGACCCTAGACCTGACCGGGGTATCTCTGACACACCTTAAAATTTTGCACCAAGCTCCCGACTTTGCACCAGAGTGCACTTATGCATTTGAAAATACTATACAATTCCCAGTGATTTAGTCCATAAGTGAACAAAACTGCGAGAGGAAAACACGACAAGCCCCACGCACATTCTGGCGATGGGCGAGGCAACCTGCTTTGGTCCTGCAGGACAGAGGAGGCAGCGTGGGTGTGCGCGTGCGCACCTCAACCCATCTGCCAGCCCCTGGGTAGCTCTGGGGCTTTGCGCGGGTTCCCACTCCAGGAGCAAGTGGCTCCTGGAAGGTCCGCAGGAGCGCAGGATGTCCCCACAGTAACGAGCAACACCATTTCTAGTTGCTGACACCCGATTGTCCTCTCCCCTTCCGGCTCAGAGTCTGGGTACCGCCCTTGACATCCCCCGCCAGCCTCTCCAGCTCCAGGACGCCCCGCTACGGAGTAGAGCAGCACGACTGAGGTGAAGCCAGCACGACAGCCGTAAAGCGTCGCCAAGTCGTGCTTTCTTGTTTCCTCCAATTTAATTGTTCCACGTTAATGAGACCTCTACTTTTGTTCTTTCTGTGTGTATTTTAAATAAAAACACCAAGAGTTTAATGCATTTGCCTAGTGTCTAAGCAAATCAAGAATTTAAATGTTTATTATTTTAGGTAGGGATTGTGCCTTCAAACAGCATGTAGTCATAAAAACAATTTATTAGTTATACATTATGATACGTACAAACACAGTAAGGTGACTATGAAACGTTGTAATAACAAATTTTAAATTGTGGATAAAAGAACACAATTTCTTTGCAAATATCATTAAGTTTTCGTTGTTGTTGTTTTGGAAACAGTACTAGAGACTGAACCTAGGGCTTTACACACGTAGCCAGGCAAGGGATCTTAGCTACAACCCTTCAGTGAATAATTTAAAATCATTAAAACATATATAGGTATCCAATAATTTTAAATAAGTCATAGTTAAACATCTTTCCTTCAGACACAAGCCCAATGTTTTTGGAGATTTTTCTAAAAATTGAAGAAACAAATAATCCTTATACAAACTTTTCTAAAGAATTAAAAAGGAAAAGTAAGAGAAAGCTGTCCAGTGCATCACTGACATGAATATAACCTTACTACTCAAGTGTCCCAAGGATAATATTAGTCAATAAAGGTATTAACTAATTTATGAACACAGATGCAATTTTAAACAACACAAAAGAGTGATTAAGGTGAATAAATTATGACCAAGTATAATTATCCCAGTTGCACAAGGGGAAAAAATAAATCATATAAACTTAAAGATTGTGTATTAATCTTACATGGTCCAAGTATTGTTCTAGGCAACTAACATAGTAGCAGGTTAAAGAGGAAAAGTGTGTGTGTGTGTGTGTGTGTGTGTGTTGCTGTATAACTCAGACTGGCAATAAGTTTGAGATCACCCTGCCTCTGGTTCCCTGTAGCTCATATATTGCCTTCTTATATGTAAAAATAATTATTTTTACAGGTATATTTTCAAGCCCTATTCAACCAGAGGTTGTTACACATGCCTGTAATCCTAGCACTCAGGAGACTGAGGCAAGAGAATTGAAAAGTTCAAGATCAGGGCTACATAGTAAGACCCTATCTCTAAAGCAGGATCATTCAGAATAGAATAAAGCCTATTAGATACCTATAAACAGACTCAAGACAGGATGCGCCTAAAATTTATATAAAGAATAAAATACTAAGGGCAGTAAATAATGAAGAATAAAGTTCATGGAGAGATTACTGTATCAGGAATCAAGATTTAGTTAAAAAAAAATCTTAGATGAGAATATGGAATTGATGGATGTCTTAGTTTTGGTTACTACTGCTGTGATGAACACCATGACCGAAAGCAACTTGGAGAGAAAAGGGTTTGTCTCGTTCACTGTTCCATATAACAAACAGGTCATCATCAAAAGCAATGAGAGCAGAAACTCAAATATGACAGGAACCTGGAAGCAGGAGCTAATGCAAAGGTCACTGAGGGGTGCTGCCAACTGACTTGTTCGTCATGGTTGTTCCACCTGCTTCTTTATAGAACCCAGGATCACCAGCCCAGGGATGGCACCACCCACAATGGGCTGGGCCCTCCCACATTAATCATTAATTAAGAAAATACCTTATAGCTGTATCATATGGAGGCATTTTCTCAACTGAATTTCCCTCTGTGGTGGTTTGAATTGGTTTGCACACACACACACCCTCACCCTGAATAGATTCTTGTGTTTGAATGCTTGGCCCATAGGGAGTGGCACTATTAGGAGGTATGGCCTTGTTGGAATAGGTGTGGTCCTGTTGGAGGAAGTGTGTCACTGTGGGGAAAGGGCCTCGAGGTCTCCTTTGTTTAAGGTCTTTCCAGTGTGGAACACAGTCTCCTACTATCTGCCTTTGGATCAAGATGTAGAACTCTCAGCTTCTCCAGTACCACGTCTGCCAGCACACTGCCATGCTTCCTGCCATGATGATAATGAATTAAACCTCTGAAACTGTAAACCAGCCCCAATTAAATGTTTGCCTTTATCAGAGTTGCTTTGGTCATGATGTCTCTTCACAGCAATAAAACCCAAGTAAGACAAAAGTTGGTACCAGAGACTGGGTATTGTGTGATAGGCCTGGCCGTGCTTTTGTTTGGAGGAATGTGGATTTGGGGACTTTGGACTAGGAAAGCAGAAGATTGCTTTAAGAGATGCTTAATGGGCCATCATAGCAGGAACATGGAAGACAGTGGTTCCAAGGGTGATTTGGAGAATTTTAACATGTTACCTAGAGATTGTTCTTGTGATATTTTTTTTTTTTTTTTGAAGAATGTGGCTACTTTTTGCCCTATTCTGAAGAGTCTGCCTGAAGCTAAAGTGAAGAGATTTAGATTGATTGTATCAACAAAAGAAATCTCAAAACAGCCTAGCATAGACTCCGGCCTGTGCTTCACTCCTATGAAGAACATTTTGATCAAATGTAGCAAGCTGAGAAAGAAAAAAAAAGTACAAAATATATGGTTTCAAGGTTTAAAGGGACACAGGAAGTGGAATGGAGCTAAATCTTGTGTTCAAAGAGATAACAGATTGAAGAATTTCATTTCTAATTTCATTTAATGAAATTAGAGGAGTAGTGACTCAGGGCAAGATCCATCTTGTGAAAGGGTGTTGAATATGGGACATTGACACATATTCTAAATTTACATTGCGTTCGTGGTTGTATGACAGTAATCTCATGTTAGGTGTTATTATGACCTGGTTATTGTTTATGCATTATGAGGTTGTAGGAGGGATAGTTATATCATATTAGGAATCATTATGACATGGTTATTGTTTTCATTTAGACATAAGGAGATATGATAGTGTATCAAGTAAACAAGGAACGGATTGTGATGGCTATCCTTGGTTGTCAAATTGACTATATCTGATATTCCAGAAATGGAGGGCACACCTGTAATCCAGATCCTGAGGCAGGAAAACAACATGCCTTTGATCCAGATCTTAAGACTGGAAGAACAGGCTTGTGACTGGATCTTGGTGGTCCAAGTTTTATCTGGAATCAGCAGAATGAGGCCACTGTAATCCAGATCTTGGGACAGCAACATGGCCTGAACTTAATACTGAAGACACAGGCTTTTGATCTGGATCTTGAGTGGGATAACACAAGTTTTTATCTGGATCAGCAGATGCTTTAACCAGATCTTGGCATATGGCCATGCTTTTAATGATCTTGTGATGAGCAATTGAAGAAAAGCCTATGTTCAGGCATGTGATGCATGCCTTTAATCCCAGCACTCAGGAGACAGAGGCATATAGGTTAGCCTGGTCTACAGAGCAAGTCCAGGACAACCAGGCTTAGGTAGTGAATAAACCATAGAAAACAGAAAACTGGTGAAGATGTAATTGAACAAGGGGGCCATGTTCCAGCCTCAGGAAGAAGCAGAACTTGACAGCTTCAGCCATGTAGTTTTGATTTTAGAATCAGGGATGGAATTTCTCTCTATGACTAAGGAAAGCCATTCAGGCCAGGAATGTGTCAGGGGTATCCCTACATGGAGGTTCAGAGTGGCCATTGTGTGAAAGGGGTTATGAAATCTCCCTCCACAACTAAGGAAAGTAGCTGAGGCTATGCATGTGGAAGGGGTGTCCCTGCACGGAGGCCCAGAGAGGCCAGTGTGTGAGGCTGTGAAGGGGGAGCCTTATTGCTGTGGAGACTCCAAGAGGTTAGAGATGCCAAAGCCATTGGATATTGCTGAGGAAAGCTTCTAACAGGGAAGGGAACCAGCCCAAGAAAAAGAAATGTGTTGCACTCAACTAGCTGAAAGGAGTCAGAGATCTGAAGAAGATGCAGAGTTTGGAGTTTACACAGCTGGTTTTTCAGAAATTTAGGCCAACCTGGCCCTGCCCCTCTAAATAAAAGAACACACACATCAGCATCATGTTATTAAAAGTGTTCTAAATGTAAAGACACAAATTCGCTCACTATGTCTACAAAAAAAAATTCTCTTAGGAAAAGGAAAATGGTTTCTTAGCTCTTTGTAAATTAATTACAGACACAAATTAATTTATTGACAGCTCTGAGACAATAGGTAGCCATATTTTTTTCAAAAAGAATACTGACTTATATACAATATAATACATGCTGGCTGTAAAGAAAAGTATTTTTGATTATGACAGGATTGTCAAAGTAATACACAAATAGCAAACAATAAAGAAAAACTTATAAAGCTATCGTGAGGAAAATATTTTTAATTACTGACAAAAGATCAGGATCTGTCCTGGTTTGCTTTCTCTGTTACTGTGATAGATTACTCTGACCAAAAACAGGCTGGGAGAGGAAAGAGTTTACATGGCTCACAGTTCCAGGTTTCAGTCCATCATTGATGGAAATTAAAGCAGGAACTAAAGCTAACTGAAGGAGCTAAAGGAAGAGCTAAAGCAAACCCAGAGGATCCCTATTTATAGGCTCACTCATGGAATTCTGCTCAGCTAACTCTTATAGTCCCCAGAACAGCCTGCCTAGGGACAGTGCCGCCCACAGTGGGCTGGGCACTCCTACATCAAATGGCAGTCAAGAAAATGTCCCACAGTCATGCCAACAGGCCAATCTGATCTGATCATGGTCATTTTTTCAGTTGAAGTTCTAGTTGCCAATAAAAACTAACCAGAAGAGTATTCAAAATAATTCAAATTCCTATAAATATGTTATTTTTTAATTTAAAATCTTGTTAAATTGTTAGTACTTGGTAGTTCAAAAGACAAATCGAAATGCTTAGAACTTATCTATGTGGAAATATAAATTAAGTCACATTTTAAAATTGCCAAGGAATGAATCTAGGGTGTCCTTCTTGCTCAGACTGTGCTTTACCACTGAGTTACACCCCAGTCCCAGCAAAGTTTCAAGGCAACATTATGAAATGTTGAAGGTGTCAAAAGTATAGCTCTCATCTAGTTCACATGTAAGTGTAAGTAAACATAATCACTACAGAGCTATTTGCATGGTCAAGTATAGGCAAAAAATGCACACATTCTACAACCCAACAACTTAACACACATCTTTGTTCTGTGGTCCTCCAAGTGTATTCTGGGAGCAATAGTATTAGACTCCCCAGGGAAGTTGTTTGGGGCTGCACATGCTCAGGTCTCACCTACTTAACAGTAGCCTCCAGCTTAGGATAACTCCAAATGATTCTGATGCAGGTTACAGTTTGAGTACTGACCTAGGGAAGAGAATACAGAAGGAGACATACAGAAGAGCAAGCCAAGTACAGCCCACAGGTCTTTCTAAGTCCTGAATGGTCTGGATCCAAATCCCAAAGCCATAATTTCCTGGTCCTTTGATTCAGGGAATACTATGTAATTTTTCTGCACATTAGTTACACATTTGCTACATGGGGATGAGTATAGTTCCTTCCACTCATAGTTTCTGTGAAGATTAATTAAAGCGGTGTCCATTGCACAGAAGATAATCGGTGCTGCTTTGTTCTCACGGGTGTTCATTGCAGCCTTGCGTGCAATAATGAAGTACTGGAAGCGACTGCTTCCAAACAAGACTGAAAGTGGACATGGAAATGGATTATAATTGATACAATTTGGTTGTGGCTATGTGACTGTGTGTATGTTTGTGTGCGTGTGTGTGTGTTGTGTTGTGTTTATCCCTCTCCACTTCTTTACATGTGATGGCACCAACGTAGGGTAAGCCTAAAAGCTTCCACCATCCCCTTCATGAGGTACTCTTCTTTTGGGGTAGCCTACTGCTATTCTTTCCCAACATTACCCAAGACTTCTCCATCCCCACAATAGCCTACTGTTCTTCCTCAGTGTAAAAAGCCTTGACTGTCTTTTGCTTTAGAGGTAGTCCATCTTTGATTTCTGCCCCATACAATATACTCTGTTTGGCTAGTAAATGATTCCTTACTGTCCATTGGTTGTTAACTGCCTTTCCCAGGACTGACCACAGTGTCTGCTTCTCGTGTCAGCAGGAAGGTCTCACAAATCCCTTTTAAAAGAGCGTTCTGACCTGGATCTGTGATGCCATGTCCTTCCAAAGCAAACTGGCACCTGTAGGATCGGCTGTGGGTGATGCTGGAGCAGATCAGCCGGAGCAGGACGGCAGTTCACAGCCTTAGGCTAGCTCACACTTTAGTGTGCTTTAGACTACACACATGTATTACTTTACAAGCCCACTCTGCCAGCCTTCTCTTGAATTTACATTTTTTGTCTATTTCCCTTCAGAGGAATCCTAATTCCATCAGACAGATCTGTGTTTGTGTAATCTATGATTGGAAATGTTTATCCCATGACATTCTTGGCTTCATACAATGGTTGCATCAGTATAGTCTTTAGGGAAGATATACCCTCCCTAATCTATCATCAGCTCTCCCTATAAAGTAAGTAACAGTGTCATCTAAGTAAAAACAATGTAACTGCGGAATAATTGACATGTAATTCTTTTTTTTGTTTGTTTGTTTTGGTTTGGTTTGGTTTGGTTTTTCCGAGACAGGGTTTCTCTATGTAGCCCTGGCTGTCCTGGAACTCACTCTAGACCAGGCTGGCCTCGAACTCAGAAATCTGCCTGCCTCTGCCTCCCAAGTGTGTGTTACATTTTCATACATGTATAAACTGTGCTTCCATTGATCCAACCCTCTATTAGCATTTTTACTTTCTCCTTGCCTCCCTATCAACATTCCTAGTAGATCCCTTTACCATCTTTTTAAATCTTATCACATTTATCTCTTTGTGTGGGGGAGATGGGTGGGTGCACATGTGCCATGGGACATGAATGTGGAGGTCAGAAAACAACTTTCAGGAGGTAGTTCTCCCCTGCCACCATGTGGTTCCCAGAAACCAGGCTCAGGTCATCAGGATGCCAGCCACTTTACCCATTGAGCAATCTTGTCAGGCCCCTTTTATGATCAGGACATTTTCCTCCTAATCCACTCACCTGCTGATGTACACTGTATTAGTTAGCTTTGGTTGCTGTGACCAATAGCAGCTTATAGAAGAAAGGGGGGACTGTTATGGAAAGGAAACCGTGGAGGCATGCAGTCAAAGTGGGAAGCTGAGAGATTGTATCTTCAACTACATACAGGATACACACACACACACAAACACACACGAGTGGCAGGAGAGACAGAGAGATAGAGACAGAGAGACAGACAGGGACAGAGAGACAGAGACAGAAAGACAGAGAGAGGGAGAGAAAGAGAGATCTCTTCTGAAAGCCCTCCCTCAGTGATACCTCCTCCACAGCAAGGCTCTGCCTCCTAGAGGTTCTACAACCTCCACTAAACAGCGCCACCCACTGGGTGCCAAGTGTCCAAATACCTGAGCCTGTAGGAGACATTTCCATTCATAACAAGGCAGATCCCATAACCTGGGTGTTGCAAATAGTTCCACAGCAAATATGGGTGTGTTGAGTATTTCTGTGGTGTGCTGAATTCAGTTCCTTTAGGCATATGCCCAGGAATGGTATAGCTGGATCACATGATGGTTCCATTTTTTATTTTTGAGAAACCTGCATACCTATTTTTACAGTGGTTGTACTAACCTGGAATCTCAACAACAGTGTATCAGGGTCCCCTTTCCTTCCCTCTCCTTCCTCTCTTTCTTTTTGGTTTTGACTTAGTTATGGTTTTTCTTTTTGATGATTCTCACTCTGACTTCTATAAGACATAGTCTCATTGCACCTTTAACTTATATGTCCTCAGTAGCTAAAAATGCTGAAAATTGTTCCCATTTATTTATAAATTTGTTTTTTTTTTTTTCCATCTGGAAAGTGTCTCTTGAGTTCACTTGCCCATTTGCTAATGGGGTTATTTTTTTGAAGTGTTTGTTTTCTTTCATTTCTGTATACATTCTGGATATTCTATGAATCACTGGCAAAGAGTTGTTCTGAATCTGAGGTCTGTCTCTCCATTATTTTCTTTGGCTAATTTGATGCAATCCGATCTCTCAATCCTTTTTATTGTTCCTTGAGCTGCTGGAGCAATATTCAGAAACTATACCCGTGTCTTGATGTTTTCCCTCTATGTTTTCCACTAGAAATTTCAAAATATAATTCCCTTCGTAAGCCTACTTGATACCTCTAAATCTCTCTTACGTAAAATTCTGGAGTCGTGACTAAAATCAAAGTGGAATGGCTTTTTTTTTTTTTTTAAATACTGGCAGGACTTTGCATAAGAGAACCTCTAGGGGCAGTGTAATCCAACAGAATCTTTACACTGCCCTCATCTACTCTATCCTGTTCATCTTCCACCACCCAACTTCCCATGTGCCTCTTCAGAGTTCTTTCTGGTCTTTTGTATTTTGGACCACGTCAAGACATCACTGGTCATAACTACTAACATATACTAAATGCTTAGCTGTTTATGACTTTTAATTAGTCAATCTCACAGATCAAGTAGTCTCCAGATGAACTAATCCTTCATTTTTCATGAGTTTCATCTCAGTTTTATGAAACACACATAGGTCCCTGATGCTTTTCTGATTTAAGACTATTCCTTGAGTTGATGCCAGCACTTGGGTAACTCATATTCCTTAACTCACAGGTTTTCTGGACTCCTCATCCCCTTGCTTCTAAGGGGCACAGGCCATGATTAAGAGTTGCCTGGAACTGGTAACAGTGTTCTGTAGCCAGCAGCCTTCAGGATTCCACCCTGGGAGTTCTGTATAGCCGTATAATCAGATAGTTTTTACTGCTCCTGTGACAAGTACTGGAGAAACACAACTTAAAAGGAAAACTTGGTCATTTTGTTTATGTTTAATGGTTTCTGACGTTTCAGTCTGTAGTCCTTGCCTCTGTTGATTCTGGGCCTGTGACAAGGCAGAGCATGTCTGCAGTGGGATCACGTGGCAGAGGCCACTCACCTTGTGGCACACAGGAAGCAGAGAGGACAGGATGCCTTCGGTAACCCACTTCCTCCAGCTAGTCCCCCTCTCTTAAAATTTCCATCACCTCCCAAAATAATGCCACTGTCTGGGGACCAACCATTCAATACATGAACGTGTGAGGGGTTACTCCAGTCGAGCCATAGCACATATAGTGAGACAGGTAAGTGTATGGATCGATACACGAGAAAACTCAGTATTGTAATTTGGGATACCAAGAGTCTGACTGGGAGAATAAGCAGTTCGAAGAACAAATGATTTTAGGAAATCGGTGTATTAATAAACATAACTACAATTAGTGTCTACACACCAACATTCATCATTTTAAAATGCAACTCAGGGATTTTTGATATAATCACATTTGTGAATCCTTCATCGCTCTAATTATAGCATGTTTTTATAATCCAGAAAGGATATCCTGTCCCTGCTAGCAGCCGTTCCCATTTCCTCCTCCTAGCCTCTGGCAACCACGAATCCACTTTTCATCTCATAGATTCGTCTGTGCTGGGCATTCCAGTGTGTACCTGGTTTCTTTCAGCTATGATCCCATAGCATTTTCAACATATCTCACTGAGCACTTACTTTGTTGGTTTTTTTTTGTTGTTGTTGTTGTTGTTGTTGTTGTTTTGTTTTGTTTTGTTTGGCTAGGGATTGAAACCAGCATTTTCTAATACCAGGCAAGCATTGTATCAGTGAGCTATGCCCCCTACCCATTGCTCATTTAGTAGGTTATAGTAACTTTAGCATCTGTTATCCTCCCCTTGGACTATTGGGCATCGTAAGGTCAGATATTGGAAACTGAAAGTCTGTCACATGGTGGCCACTTGAAAAATATTTTCTGGACACTTTGGGTTTTTTTATTTTTCTACTTCTGGAGCATCTGGATGACGCTATGCACACCCATGTGCATAGCAAGATGGAAACCTCTGACTAGGCTCAGATGACTGGAATAAAGGAAGACCCTGGTGCACAGTGGTTTTTTTCTCTGGGAAAGGTTCATTTTCCTCCTTTGAGAAGTGGAGCTGAGCAGAAGAACAAATGCTTTGTGTCACTTGCATAGTTCTAGTTCAAACACAGTTACTAACTAGAATCCACTGCCCGGCTTAGTTTACACATTTTTGAGGATTTTTTTGTAAATGGATATATATTTAACATATATCTGGAGATACTTTGTATCATCTATTTTCCCTGGGAATATAAAAACTACATTAAATTGAAACTCTTTATCCTCCCCACATTCTGCATATATTCATTATATATTGTAATGTATTTCATTATGACATATATTTGGTTATATTCATTCCCATCACCTTTTGATTCTGCTGTTCTTCACCCTCATCCAAGTCAGAACCCTTTCTCTTCATGTCCTTTCCTCCCGTTGTGCTTGGTTATGACTCAGTGAGTTTCTTTAGGGTTTTGTTGTTGTTGTTGTTTTGAGACAGGGTTTCTCTGTGTAGCCCTGGCTGTCCTGGATCTCACTCTGTAGACCAGGCTGGCCTCGAACTCAGAAATCTGCCTGCCTCTGCCTCCCAAGTGCTGGGATTAAAAGCGTGCACCACCACTGCCCGGCTTATCTGTTTTCTTGTTTGATCCTTAGAACCATCATGAGGGAAGGAGAGAACCATCTCCCAGAAGCATAATTACCTGGGCCAGTGGGATTGTATCCTAAGATTATAGTTCCAAATTGCTTTTACTATAGACTCTTGTGTATAGGGGTATATAATTTCGATTATTTTTGCATCTCCCATTGACTAAAATTATGTTGGAAATGGTCTAATTGCTAAAAAAAATAAAAATAAAAACCCAGTATTTTATTTGATGATCAAATGAGCAATGAGTAAACAAGTAAATTAATGGTAACAAAGTTTTGATGCTTAGAAAGAAGTTATACATTTTAGATTTCATATAAGTTGCTTTTCTCCCTGACAGCTTTGGGTAGGCCTGGTACTTTTGTGTGGGTTAGACATGGACATTCAGATCTTCCTTTTTCCCCAATGCGGCTACTTCTACTGCTTGGAGAGACGCTGTAGAGAGGTCTGTATGTTCCAGCAACTGTGATTCTTTCAGAAGCTCACTTCTGTCTGGCTCTGGGGCTGCCACCTGCAGCCTGGTGATTGTGATTTCTAACACTGTTTTGTGTTCACTATCCAGTTGGTGAGATGAATTGTGTGTGTGTGTGTGGCAAGAATTCGCAGCTATTTCAATATGAGGAATGCATTTTTTTTTTTTTTGTATTTCACTGTGTCAAATGCCTCGTATCTTGACAGTATGAGCTCATATAATGACAGCATAAGTCACCTCCCACCAATTAATATGTCTTCATTTTGCTACAAGATGGATTTTCTCAATCTTTATCAAATCGTGATGTCCTTTTCACAGAAGCCCAGCCTCCTTAGACGGTCGTTTGAGGATTTAGTGATGCTGGTCCCTGAATCACATTTGCCGACACTGACCTTGCCGAGCTACTCGGTTCAGAAAAGGCAGCCCAAACTGTGCCATGTGTTTTGGTCTCAGAATTATTTTTTAATCTGTTTTGGTTTTTTAGACAGAATCTCACTATGTAGCCCCGGCTGACCTGGTTTCCAAATGCTGGGATTACAGCTGTGTGCCATTATGCTTGTTTTGATGGTGCTGGAGACCGAATCAGTGAGTTCATGTATGCTGGGCAAGCCAAGTCCTTCTAACAGAAAACGTCAAGCCTTCCCTGGAGGCCTTCACATGAAGCCTCTCTTTTTCAAAATGAACTGCATGGGGCACCACTGACCACACCCTCTCCATCCTCCTCGTGCAGCCCCGTCAGTATCACTGGCCCCGCCCTTTCCATCCTCCTCATGCAGCTCTGTCAGTATCACTGACCACACCCTCTCCATCCTCCTCGTGCAGCCCTGTCAGTATCACTGGCCCCGCCCTCTCCATCCTCCTCGTGCAGCTCTGTCAGTATCACTGGCCACACCCCTTCCATCCTCCTCGTGCAGCCCTGTCAGTATCACTGGCCCCACCCCTTCCATCCTCCTCGTGCAGCCCTGTCAGTGTCACTGGCCCCGCCCTCTCCATCCTCCTCGTGCAGCCCTGTCAGTATCACTGGCCCCGCCCTCTCCATCCTCCTCGTGCAGCCCTGTCAGCACCACTGGCCCCGCCCTCTCCATCCTCCTCATACAGCTCTGTCAGTATCACTGGCCCCGCCCTCTCCATCCTCCTCGTGCAGCCCCGTCAGTATCACTGGCCCCGCCCTTTCCATCCTCCTCATGCAGCTCTGTCAGTATCACTGACCACACCCTCTCCATCCTCCTCGTGCAGCCCTGTCAGTATCACTGGCCCCGCCTCTCCATCCTCCTCGTGCAGCTCTGTCAGTATCACTGGCCACACCCCTTCCATCCTCCTCGTGCAGCCCTGTCAGTGTCACTGGCCCCGCCCTTTCCATCCTCCTCGTGCAGCCCTGTCAGTATCACTGGCCCCACCCCTTCCATCCTCCTCGTGCAGCCCTGTCAGTGTCACTGGCCCCGCCCTCTCCATCCTCCTCGTGCAGCCCTGTCAGTATCACTGGCCCGCCCTCTCCATCCTCCTCGTGCAGCCCTGTCAGCACCACTGGCCCCGCCCTCTCCATCCTCTCATACAGCTCTGTCAGTATCACTGGCCCGCCCTCTCCATCCTCCTCGTGCAGCTCTGTCAGTGTCACTGGCCCCGCCCTCTCCATCCTCCTCGTGCAGCCTGTCAGCACCACTGGCCCCGCCCTCTCCATCCTCCTCATACAGCTCTGTCAGTATCACTGGCCCGCCCTCTCCATCCTCCTCGTGCAGCTCTGTCAGTATCACTGGCCCGCCCTCTCCATCCTCCTCGTGCAGCCCTGTCAGTGTCACTGGCCCGCCCTCTCCATCCTCCTCGTGCAGCCCTGTCAGTGTCACTGGCCCCGCCCTCTCCATCCTCCTCGTGCAGCCCTGTCAGTGTCACTGGTGCTCTCTTTTCTGTCTCTCACCTCTTTTGTCATTTTGCCCAGATTCTCATTTTCTCTCTCATAATACAGCTTAAGTTCTAGAAGGTAAGAGACACGTCCTGTCCTTGTCTACACCCATGAAAGCCCTAGAAGTACTTGATTGCGTATTTTTACCGTCTGTTTCCCCGGAACCTTGAAGATGAGGACAAGCTGGTATTCCGCGGACGGTAACGGAAGCTCTCTGCTTTCTTGTAGCCATACTTCCCATAGCCTCCAGCTGTTGCACTGAAGTGTCTCATCATATTTCCAGAAGACTTCTGGAAAGAGTGAATTCGTGCAGCATCCAGAGAGCTGACGGGGACTGTGACTTGGCTGCTGTCATGTGAGTGCCCCTCAGCAAGGACATGGGAAACCGAATGCCGATTATCCCCTTGGCTAACAAGCAATGGTCTGAATGCTTTATCTGACACTCATCCTACACATCAGTCAAACAAGTGCAGGAAGAGTGACTCTTCTGTCCTTTGAGCACCAGGCTACCTGGAGTAAACACCCAATCTCTCTTCAGGAATGTCCTGAGTCCTACAGTCACCCTCAGACATGCAACAATACTGTTTTTGGGGGACATGTCCTCAGTCACCAGAAATCACTGGTAACTTTACTACAAAAGAGCAATCAGAGATGACAATGTCTGTGTCACAGAGGCGTTAAACTGTAACTTTCCTCAGGCAGCAGACAGCTGCTGACACTTTTACTCTCTGAATTCAAAAGGAACTTACAAGATCTGAAACGTACTCGTCACAAGATAGCATGCAATCTACTTGCAGATGCTCTCATCTGCTTTAAAGATTCTAGAGTGTTAGTTCATGCTGAACCTCCTGGTCCTCCTAGCCCTTCCATTCCCACCCACCCCCACTCCACCCTCCTGCCTCCTCCCCCCTCCCCTGGGAACCGGAGGCTAACAACAACTGGAGAGGAAAGCAGAATTTGTTTTCCTGTCATGCAGAAAAACCAGTGGGTAAGATTACATAGCTCAGCAGGGTGGTGGTGGCACATGCCTTTAATCCTAGTGGGAGGCAGAGGCAGAAAGATCTCTGTGAGTTCAAGGCCAGTCTGGTCTACAGAGTTAGTTCCAGGGACACACACAGAAACCCTATCTCACAAAACAAAACAAGATTACACAGATTACACAGTTCATTTACTATGTTCCGGTATTGCTAGCAAATGGCAGAATGGGATTCCATGCAGCTCTCTTGCTTAATAACACCATACATCTTCCATGCTCACTGAAAAGAAAGATTACGCTGGTTCCCAATGACCAAACCGTCCACGCTGATGCATTCAGGGTAGTGTGAAAACTGAGGAGATACTGAGAGAGTTCTCTGCTTCCCACTATAGACACTCAAGATTACTTGATCTTGGACAAATAATTGTTTTCTCCTCAGCATTTGACCCAAGTGTAGTTTTAAAACTTAATATAGACCTCTGACTCCTTTGGGAATCTTATAATATACATGGAGCAGACCTTCTCCCAGGGAACAGGTTTACACATAGACATGTCAAGGAACTGATGCCCCCTAATCTGAAGGTTGTCTGTCAATGAATAGCTTATACACTCTTGCTCTGTCATTTCAAGAATCCTTTGTCTTAGATTAGGATTTCTCAACCTTTACAGTGAGTGGGTGTCTCTGAAAAGGTGCAGAAAAATCCTCAGTTCATTATCTCATTCTTCTAATAATAAAATAGCAATAACCAGGCATATGACACATCCTAAGCACTATATTTCCCCTTTCTCTTGAAAACAAGTGTGTGTGGGGGGGGGGAGGGAGGAGGGGAGGGAGGAAGAGAGTATGTAATTGTAGAAGTGATTTAAACTGTCAGATTATAGAAATATATTCTATAGGCCAAGAGAACACAATAGGATAAAAATCTCTTAGAGACTGCAGAAGACCGTAGACCACTGAGTCTCTGCTGTAGCCTCAGTTCATGGTTTCTTGTCAAATTTGTTACTAGAACAAAGATTCTTGGGTGTCTCAAGAGCTCTGGAATGAGCAGTAGTGTGTTTTATATTCCAATATTTTCTATTCCAAAGGAAAGAATGTCTTTTTTGTTTTGTTTTTGTTTTTGTTTTTGTTTTGTTTTTTTTTTTTGTTTGTTTTTGTTTTTTTGAGACAGAGTTTCTCTGTATAGCCCTGGCTGTCCTGGAACTCACTCTGTAGACCAGGCTGGCCTTGAACTCAGAAATCCACCTGCCTCTGCCTCCCAAGTGCTGGGATTAAAGGCGTGCGCCACCACTGCCCAGCTTTTTTGGAGGGGTGGCGGGGTGGGGGGGGAAGAATGTCAAACAGCTCACTAGCATCATTCAGGTGTATAAGCAGTGTTAAACTCAGCACACCAGGAAGATAACTCACATCTAATATAACAAAGTTTATGAAGATAAGCGTAATCTGTGGCTAGAAGTCCAGGGCACATACTATAAGGTGGCTTCTTCTAAGGGGTACATTAAGTTTCTAACATTTGGACAATCTCTGCATCATAGTTTGAATATAATAGGTTATTATGGAATGATGATCTGCAGCTAGTTTCGCTACTATTCTGGGAGGTTTGATAAACTCTAGAAGGTGGGGCCCACTGGAGATGGGGCCGGGTGGAGGAAGTTTGTCACTAGATCCTCCTTCCTGTCCATCACAATGTGAAGAACCCCTTCCACCACCTAATTCTACTGTCATGATGTTGTCACCTAATGCCTAGAGAGCCCGTCAATCATGGATTGAATCCTCTGAGACCCTCCCCTAAATCTCTCCTTTAAATAGTCCTCTAAGACTAATATAGTGTACTCGATGGAAATTCTACCAGTATTTTATTTAATCTTAGTAAATATCATTGGTAATAGTTGGCAGATCAAAAATTCATAGGTCGTTGATAGCAACTTGAGTCATCTGGATGTTTGCATTGCGTCTGTACTACTGAACTAAATTGACCAAGCCTGTCTGGCTGCTCTGAGAAACACTAAACTTCCCACTGTTCACCTCAAGCCTTTCCACATCAGTGACATGCATATCTGTCATCTCAGCCTACCGGAGGCCTAAGAACGTTGACAAGGAAGTCTCAGATAGAATTAGAAAAATACAAAAGGTATCCATGAAAAGGTATTTAAGAGACAGCTTGTTGGGATTATCAGAGAATACCATAGGTAATAGGATTTCAGTTTGGGGGAAGGGGTGGATGTCAGAGATTTAGAAGGCATAAAAGAAAAATGGTATAAGCCCTCTGTGTTACTTCTGTACTTCTCTGACTAAAACATCTAACAGAAACCTCGTGATGGAGGAAGGGTTTATTCCGTTGGTAGTTTCTAAGTGTTCCAGTCCATGGTGGTGGTCAAGACATGGTGGAGTTCATGGTGGGAGACTGCATGTGGCAAAGATTCTTCACACCATGGTGGACCAGGAAGCAGAGAGTGAGGCTAGAACCAGCTGCTGGACTGTTGACTTTCCAAGTGCGGTGGAAGATGAATGCTTAAAGCATCGAGGTCCCATCTCCCAAATGTCCCTCAGCATCCCTAGACAGGACCACAGTCAGGGTGCAGACAGCTAAAACATTAGCTTGTGAGGAACATTTCAGAGTCAAACCATAACATTCTCACTTTGATAAGAAAACATATGCTTAAAGGATTAGCCTTTAGTTTTTAAAAGTACCAGCTTTTATTTAAAGAGAAATCATGGAGCCAATCACTGTTTTTAAACATATTTAATTAAAGTCAAATTCGTAAACTGAACTCAGTGCTGATAAGAAAGTTGAAAAATTGGGCAGCTGTGATTTGGTTTCAAAATTAGATTTTGTATCTCTTAGTGATAAATTACAGACCCTGTCTGTTATGTTTTCTTTAAATAATCTTTTTTTTTGGTTTTTCGAGACAGGGTTTCTCTGTGTAGCCCAGGCTGTCCTGGAACTCTGTAGACCAGGATGGCCTCGAACTCAGAAATCCGCCTGCCTCTGCCTCTCAAGTGCTGGGATTAAAGGTGTGCGCCACCACCGCCCGGCTCTGTTATGTTTTCTAATACCCAATATAAGAAGTATTATTTTCAAATCATTTCACTCCAGAGCAGATCTGCACCTCCAAATGTTGTGTTTTACCATGACAGTATATAAAGGCTCTACGATTTGAGACCAGTGTTTAAGATACAGAAAACATTGCTTGTGTCACAAATGTAACTCACAAGCATCATATAAGTGACAATTAATATTAATTAATTAATAGAAATCAAACATCCATGAGCTCACAAGACTCTTCCTTTCCATTTTCTGCCTGGAAATAAATCCTTTGTTTCTGACCCTGTGACTGATTCTTGTGCCTTTTTGATCTCTGAGACAGCAGTTTGCTTGTTCATGCCCCTCTACAGTGACTTCATTACGGAGCTTCCTGAAATACAAGAGAAAGCTGCTCTCCTTGGCAGGGGGTGAGGTTTCCTGTATTTCACGGAGATTCTTTCTTGGATAGAAAAATCTGTTTGTTGTTGTTTTTCTCAATGAAGTCATTCAGGAGGTTAGAAATTCTTAGTAATACATTTGAAATGCTGCTTTGAGGAAAGGAGGGAGAAATAAACTTTAGGGAATGAGCCCAGGTATAGTCTCCACAGCAGGAAAGCAGGGTCAGTGTCTCTCTACATAGCCCTGGCTGTCCCGGACTACACTGGCCTTGGACTCAAGGATCCCCATGCCTTATGCCTCCTAATGCTGGGATTAAAGGCATGTGCCACCATGCCCTGCCCATGGAGCTATTTGTAAGTACTCTCCCTGGGTAAGAATCAGGGTCTCCCTGGTTTCTGATCTAGAAATCCAGTGAGGTACGCTTGTGCGCGTTAGGTATGATTAAACTGGGGGCGTCTGAGAGAGTGTGGGAGAAGCTACCTCCTTCCTCAGTGTTGCCTCATCTTTTAATCACAAATCAAGGATGCAGCTGAGGTGGAGCCTGTTCTACACCTGAGGATTCTAAGCACCCTCATAGAGTGGCAATCAAAGTTGTGGCCTTACCAGGCTGGCCATAAGACAGGCTTCCACACGGTTGCCTACTCCTTTAGCTCCCACACAGTTACTGCCGCCTATGGCTTCTTTGCACATGCGTGTTTCTCTCTTTCGGGCATGTAGGAAGGTTGCAATTTTTTTCCCCAGCTCAGCGCTGCTAACAGCCAGGTTTTCTCCCACAAGAACAAAGCAACTGGCGGCCGAGAATCAGCACTGGTTCCGAAGCCGTCTCCATGTACAGCACTGAAGGGAATATGCTGTCTTCTAGCAGGATGTCCATTCCTTTTGAATTGATTTTCCTCCACAGACTGAATGCTAAAGCCCACCCACACCCTTCCACATTCTCCTCCCCTGTTGATTCTACACATTATCTCATGATGATTTCTCTTAGGAGAAATGGTAGCCTATTCCCTGCCTCTTCCTTCATCTCCCTGTGAATATCAAGCTCGAGGGTTTCAATCTATCAGGATGCAGCTACAGAATACATGTAGATACAGCAAGATCTGCTGTATTTCATCAGGTTTGCCTGGCACCTCGTGGAGAGTTAAAAGTCATCATATAAATATATATATATATATATAACAAGAGAGTCTTCTAGTTAACCCAAATTGTGAGCGCTACCCTATAGAAAAATTGGAACAAATTCTGAATTGTAACTTAGAACTACGTTATATTAAGTTTTATTGGACACCAAAATATTTTAGTAGATTTTTCTATTGGCCAAATTTGACTTCATCTCTGTCATAAGTTAGTTCCTGCTATCCATATGGGCTTTTCAAAAATTATATCTAGATTATTGCTCCAGCAAGATGTAATGTAATGAAGAAATAAATCAATGGCTAGAACAAAAGGCATGGAAAATTAAGGACCAGCAGAGGCATAACCTGAGTGCAGGCTCAGAGGGAAGAAAGGGGTCTGCAGCTGAGCGGGTCCAGACAAGGATGCCGGGATGGGCAGTGAGGATAAATTGGTTTTATTGGATGAAGTTTAAACATGGAAGCAAATTACTTTACCTGGGCCTGTTATTATTGGCTTTCTTTTCTTCCTTTGTTTCTCTTTTTTCCCCTTCTCTTTCCCTTTCTCTTCCTCTTCATCCAATTTCCCCTTCCCTCGTCCTCAGTTTAATACTTTCCGCAGACATCTGAAGACAATGGGAACAATGTCTGTAAAGTGAGGATTTATCTTCTTTGTGTTCAATTTGAAGTCACTACGAATGCAATGTCCAAAGGGTGGTGGGCTACCCATGAGTCACTAGTTCTTTTGTGTATTTGTAATTCCTTTGTTTTTGTTGTCTCAGACAGGATTTTTCTATAGCCCTGGCTGTCCTAGAAGTCACTGTAGACCAGTCTGGCCTGGATTTAGAGATCCACCTGCCTCTGCCTCCCCAGTGCTGGGATTAAAGGTGTGTGTCACCACGCCTGGCTTATATTTGTAATTTGTGCGAAGATTCTTTTTTTTTTTTTTTCTTGGCAGCCTTCATATTAAACGTAGAAGAATCTGCGTCAGCCCGCACAACCGTACTCTGAAGCAGTGGATGAGAGCCTCAAAGGTAAAGAAGAATGGCAAAGAAAACCCCTGCCCTGGAAAGAAACAACCCAGCAAGAAGGACAGAAAAGGGCACACCCCGAGAAAGCATGGGACACACGGGACACGCAGCCACGAAACCCCTCGTTAGAACAGATGCGTGAACTCCTCAAGTGACTGGTGGTTATAAATTTCTTAGCTGAATCTTCCTTATTGACACTTAATGGTGCTTTGTTTTGTTTCATTTTGTTTTGTTAATGAGTGCTAAGGATGTAAGCACTTGGGTAGCACATGTAGTCTCAATCCCAGCACCAAAAGCAAAACAAACAAAACTGTGCACAAGAAACCAATACAGTTAACTTTAGAACTATATAAAATCCATCTTTATTCATAAATTTTAACTATATAGAATTCCTCCAACTTTTTTTTTTTTTATTCGAGTTCTCCAGTTCTACAGAGGAGTTGAAAGAATGCAACAAGGGCTATGTACATACTTGTCACCTACATTAGTCACTGTTAATCTAATCTCTCTGTCTCTCTCTCTCTTTGTCTCTCTCTGTCTCTCTGTGTGTGTGTGTGCACTCGCACAGTACATACATATAAGAAATTTTTCACTAAACTATTTGAAAAGTTGCAAACATCATGACCTATAACCTATGTCTTAGTCCATTTCCTGTTACTAAAAGAACATTTCTGATTAGGCAACCCCTAAAGAATGCAAGTTTATTTAGCTCAGGTTGCTGAGGTGAGAAAGCCTAAGAACTTGGCACTAACATCTGGTTGGCATCTAGTGAGGACCTTCTCACTGGACCTTAATATGACAAAGGGCTACATATGACAAGGATCCTCTTCCTTTCCTTATAGAGTCACTAGCATCCGGGAGACTATACCCATGTAGCCTCGTTTAACCAACACACCAAGCCTCATCTCCAAATGCCAGCATATGGATCTAAGGATACATAAATATCTGGAGAACACATCCATCCCATAACAACACTTCAGTCCTAATTTCTAGAATTAGGACTTGCTATCCCCCCAAAATAAACACGTTTTCCTAAATAATTACAGTAGCAGTTTTATACCTGGAAAGCAAGCAATTTCATATTGCCTATATTCAAATTTATTTCCAGATCACGTTACATAATTCTTTTCAGTCTAGTTCACATATTGCCTTTTATGCTGCTTTAGTATTTTCAATATAAAATCGTCTCTCAGGCTTTCTCTCTGCTCCCCTCCTTCCATAGCACAGACTTTTAGAAAGTGTGAAGGTTAGAACTCAAGTCAGACTCCAGGTTTGTTGGACTGGTCCTTGTGATCAGAGTCAGACTTTTCCATTTCAAGCTTCCTAGGAGGATCTGTACACTTTTTGTCTCCTTTGTGGTTCCGTAACATCATTTTCTAAGTAGGAGAGTGTAAGCCAAGTGGTACCTAGAAGTTTGAATAGCTGTGATCCTGTTGTAAACTCTAATGCTGAGAAACTCAGCCTCACGGCCCAGAAACTTCACTCCTATTGTGGTTCTCAGAGCAATGGCTGTATTAAAAATACAGGGATAAGTACTGGAATGGTGGGTAATTTAGTATTGTTCTTAACAAGAATCTCAATCTCTCTCTCTCCTCCCTCTATCTCAATCCTTTCTATCTCCTATCTGACTTTCTCAGTCTCTGTCTCTCTGTCTCTGTCTCTGTCTCTCTCTCTCTCTCTCTCTCTCTCTCTCTCTCTCTGTGTGTGTGTGTGTGTTGAGAAAAGAACTCAGGTATCTCTGAGTGGCCCAGAACCAGCTAAGAAAACAGACCAGGCTGGTCTTGAACTCACAGAGATCCACCTGCCTCTGCTTCCTGAATGCTAGGATCAAAGGCATGTACCAATACATTTGACTCTAGAAGCCAATTTTTTAAAACTTCTAATCCATCTCCTCCATGTTTTCTGAGTTGGTTCACTTAAGAGGAGAAGTTTAGACACATGGTAAAATCTCATTTGCCATGACAACCAGTTTTTCAGGGTGTCAGGTGTCCTTCCTGCCTTGTACAGTTGTATTATAGGATTACTTGGAGGTACAAATGGGACACAAAGAAGTGTTCCATTCCTGGACTCTTACAGGTTCTCCTTGCATAACAGTCCCTGGGTTATGTGGACATGGAGATCGGGAAGGGAACTCTGTCACTGGTGTTCCCAAAGGGTGAGGGGACACATGCTGGTTTACAGCATGAAAACATCTGCCACCAGCATTGTGGGTGAGGATTATTGGCAAAAGCCACATTCATAGACCAAAATGGGCATCAGTCTGATCTGATGCACTTTTCTCTACCCCCAAGTGGAGGAAACGCAAAATGCTTCGGTCTTTGATTTGTGAAATCTTTTTTTATTGGGTCTGTCTTTGAAGCTATCATCAGCTTTTGTCCAGAAGTGGAGCATCTTCTGTTTAGTTCTGGCATGCCTTTGAAGTGTAAGCCTAAATGCCAAAGACAGCAACACTGAATTTAAAATTGTAGTAAAATACAATAATATAAAATCAAAACAAGTCACAAATTTAATTTTAATTTTATTTTTTTATTTTTATTTTTTGGTTTTTCTTTTTTCTTTTTTTGGTTTTTCAAGACAGGGTTTCTCTATGTAGCCCGGGCTGTCCTGAACTCACTCTGTAGACCAGGCTGGCCTCGAACTCAGAAATCCACCTGCCTCTGCCTCCCAAGTGCTGGGATTAAAGGCTTGCGTCACAAATTTTAAATTAATCCTGATGGCCATGCTGAAAAGTTAAAATGGAAACCAAAACATTGATCTTTGAGCATCTCAACTGATCATTTGAGTCATATAAATGTTTTTGTTTTATTTCTGCTTATATCATCATAATTTGATACAGTTTGGAGTTGATATAAATGACAGTATTTTGTATGCTCTATTTTAAAAACTGGTTGTTACGGTTTGGGTAAGTGTCCAAAGGCCTGTGTATTGAAGGCTTGCTTGTTCTTCATCCTGTGGTGCTCCTGGGAAGCAGGGGAAATTTTGGAATGTGGAAGCTAGCAGAAAGCACTTAGGTCCCTGGGGTGGGGGTGGGGTGTCCTGTCTTTGTTTCACACCACCAAGAAGTAAGCAGCTTCCTTGGCCTCATGTTTCCACCACAAAATATTCTGTCTGCCACAGGCCCAGTGGTAATGGATCATGGACTGAAACTTCTAAAACCGAGAGCCAAAATAAACCTTTCTGCTTTTTTTTGAGTTGATCTGTCTCAAGTACTTGTTACAGAAACAGAGGGTGGAGGCAAAAGTTTTATTGTAATGTAAATAGCTAATGAGATTATCAAAATAAAAAAAGCTCTTAGAGACTACCACGTGTGTTTAGTAAAATATCAGTTTTATTATACTATGTACAATATTGTATTAAGTACTGTTACTATACCACAAGTTACTTAAAGTACTAAGTTAACTTAAGGTTAACCTGTAAACCTTTTTAAAAATGTATTTTTCTTATTCTTTATTAAAACTATACAATTTATTATAAATTGTTTTTGCTGTTTTTTTTTTTTTTAAAACAAAGTAGCAGCTCAATTTATTGCACACTCTTCTGCCTATTCTGAGACTTAATTCCTTGATTAATGTCTTTGAGGCTTTTAAAAAGTTTTAGTTCTTTTAGGGAATTAGTACCATAGTTTCAAGTGAGAACTTAAAGTGTCATTTGGTTTGCATTTTAGCCACTGTCTACTGCCCCCTACTGTCCTCACACTCCCCTTCTCCTTCCCCTTCCTGGTTTAAGTATTTTATTGCTGTCATTTGTAAGCCTCTCCCGTTAGAGCTAGCTCTCACTCCATAGTGCACTGACCCTACCTCTTCTTTTCCTACTCTCCTTCCATATTCTGCCAGCTTTGCTTGCACATTGATTTATACGCATGAGGTTGGATACTATCATTTCATAGTACACTAATAATTGTCTTTATGCTTTTCTCTTCAAAAGGGTTTCCCAACCCTGACAATTCTGACAGCCTGGGCTGGATCATTCTTTGTTCAGGGAGTTCTCCTATAGATCCCGTCTTTTCTTGTTCTGGTGAGTTACTTGCTTGAGGTCTCAGTGTGGGACTGCATAAGGGTATCCTGTTTTTTGGCTGGGCATAGGCCCGGAACCCCGAGACTCCAAGGGAGAAACGGCAGGAGTTTGGCCATGTTCCCAGAACCCAGGGTCCCAACAAGCAGTCTAATCTCCATGGACCTACATTGTTCAGTCACGTAGGCCATTAAGCCCCTCCCAAAGTGCACAGGTAGAGGGTGTGACTACAGGCCTCAGGCCCTAGAGATTTACATACTAATGAAAGTCAGAGGGCGGAGCCAATTAAGCATTCCTCCCCAGACCCTTCCCCTTTCTCCCTCCCTATTTAACTCAGGCCTGCCCTGAGTTTGGGGGGTGGGGTACGTCCAGATCCATCCACCATCCACCATGATAATAAACCCTTTTGGACCCAAGGACTTCCTCGTATCATTGGGGCCTGCCGTTGCCAAAACTTCCAGCCGTTGGAACCCCAGACCTTTCTCTTGGATGTGGGACGCACCGCCTGGAAGCCTCAAGGACTCCACCCCCCTCTGGGGCCCCCGTTTTCCCACATCTCAGGACTACTCAAAACGACTGCAGAGAATTCTCCGTCTGTACATGGGAAGCTGCTCATAGTTCTGAGTGTAGATAACTGAGTTTCTAGCCACTGTGTCCTTCCATTCAAGTAGCACCTCCAGCCCCTACATACTAAGTATCACTAAA
Source organism: Mastomys natalensis (assembly GCA_021653895.1). NCBI lineage: Eukaryota > Metazoa > Chordata > Mammalia > Rodentia > Muridae > Mastomys > Mastomys natalensis. The sequence continues at coordinate 176,369 of JAJTUV010001012.1, read as the reverse complement.
TGTCTCTGGATGTTACCAGATGCCTCTTGGGTAGACAAAGCAAAATTATCCTTTTTCCAATTATAAACCAGCAGCCTTAAGTGTGAGCCAGTTTAACTGAAGAATGTGTAAGATGACCCCAATATTTCTTACCCTGGTAGACACATACCAGTCTATCAAACATAGCAAGCATAATCCAGGTGCTATAATGAAGGTATTCTGCATTGATAACTAAGGTCACAAATCAGTGACCTTAAGATGGAGAATTTATCTAGGCAGGAATGACTAAATCACTGGATACCTTTATAGGAGTGAGAGAGGGAAAACAGAGAGATTCAAAGCATAAGGTATTCAATGCTCCTGTGTTCATCATATTGCTTTTCAACTGGGTAAGACCAAATTCTAGACAGCTTTGGTGACCCAGAATCCCCAGAGGGTTTCTGTCTGGCTCTTTGTCAGAATTCACACAGCTAATTCACACTTTCTTTACCACCATCAGCCAGGCATAGTTGGTGTTCCAGGTAAAGATGGCTACCGTCTGGTTCTGAATGTCCTCTGAGGTGTACAGTGAGTGAGCAGTGTTGGTTAGAAACAAACCATCAGAGGGAAGCCAATCCATCCAGTGGAATATACTGCTGGTCTTGGTTAGAAGTCTCCTACATGGAAGCTATTGGTCAGGAGTCATCTCCAGTGTGATATGTCTTCAGTCAAGACATGTACGTTACTGTTCTATGTGTCAGCTTTTGTGACCAAACTTCCCCTTTTCTGTAGAGATGATAGCCACCAGCCTTCTGGATTAGGTACCACCCCACCAATTTCATTTTGCAATGACCCCATTTCCAAATAAAGTCTCACCTTGAGGAACTGGGATTAGAATTTCATCGTGAGAACTTGGTTGAGTACAGAGAATTCAGCCCATCATGGGGAGTAGAGGGAAGTGAGGAGGAATTTAACTTCCAAGTTCCTGATCAGGTGGTTGGGCATAGCGCTACCCTGAATATGTATGTCACTGACGAGTAACAAACTGCATCATTCCACTTCTGGGATAAGGACATCACATGCCTTAGTGTATAGATGATGCTCTGTCATTGTGGAAAGAAAAAATGGATGATCAGGAAATGTATATCTAGACAAATTACAGTTGTTTTTTTTTTTTTTAAATACTATAAAATGGACAATTAACTTTCAAGTGGCAGTAATTACTCTTTTGTTTTGAATACATGGAACAAATTAGAAATGTTAGAAATGTTATACTTGTCTGTAGGATAATCCCAGAGTCATCTTCCCCTAGATATTATGGAAGGGAAAAACCAAGGACAGAGAGATTAAACAACTGTGGATTCTGTCAGCACAAAACCCTGACCCATTTCTCTGTATATCACGTACATTGTCAAGTGGTTTCTAGCAGGTTTAGTCATTCTGGTTAAAGACTTTAGAAAGTGTCTCATTGCTGCCAGGTGGTTACAGTACTGAAAAGTGGGACCTTTAAGACGAGACTAGCTTAGTAAAACTGCAGAGATAGCTCAGGAGTCAAGAACACTGGCTGCTCTTCCAGGGAACACAGATTCGATTCCCAGCACCTACACGTTGGCTCACAGCCATCTGTAACTCCAGCTTCAGGGGAGCTGACAACTCTTCTGGCCTCCGTGGCCACTAGCCACACATGGTGCATGTAGAGAGCCGCTATGCGCTGCACCTGAGGATGGTGCTGGCTGAGAGTGCTTCTTGTGGTAAACAAGTCCTCATTTGGCTATGCAGCTGTGCAGGGGCAGGGAATGGTCATACATGGACGTATGGAGAGATGATACGTGGCATATGCTCATTGGCCTTTGCTTAGATATAAGCCTGGTCCCCGGGTAGGTGGAGCCGCCACCAGCAGAAAGCTACAATCCTGAGTAAACTGCCTTGAGAAGGAATCTTGTTGTCTTGAGTCTAATTTCCTGCTGGCCAGGAAGGGCACCGGACAATTGGTGGCTTGGTACGGGGAAAAAGGAAGAAAATCATGGTAAAGCGACCCGTGTGAGGTTCCAGAACTCCTGGCAGACAGGGCGATTGATCGGTAAGGTTCCCAGTTTAGGGACGAGTTTAAAAGTTCTCGGTAAAGAGACAAAAGGTTTCCTGAATAAGCTGTGTTGAGAAGAAGTTCCCGCGGTACAGGGAGCTTCAGAACTCGTCACGGTCAGGGTAGCTAGTTGATAAGGTTCCCGGTTTAGGGATGAGTTTAGGTAAGATAATAAAGTGCTCGGTAAAGAGACAAAAAAGTGGAAAGAAGATGGGTGTGATTTTCAGTTTTGTGGTTATATTTTTCCTCTGGGAAAGAAGTGAGGATAAAAGTTTTTCTGGTTACTGGTTCAAGGATATTCGGTTTAGGGAAAAGGAGTTTACAGTTTGAGAGGACCTGATTGGTCTGGCAATTGGAACTTATAGTGTGAACATCCAGCCGGTTCGAAAAGTGCTAGGAGTGACTGCCATTGAGTTGGGCAAAGAAACCTGCACTTTCAGAATCTATGGGGAGACGCCAGAGGCATGCAGACAGGCTCGAAGCTACCTTGAATTTTCTGAGGACTCTGTACAAGTGCCCAGGAACTTGGTTAGCAAAGTGATTGGAAAGAATGGGAAAGTGATTCAGGAGATTGTGGATAGGTCTGGTGTGGTGAGGGTTCGTGTGGAAGGTGATAACGACAAGAAGAACCCCAGGGAGGAGGGAATGGTTCCCTTCATATTTGTTAGCACCCGAGAGAATATCAGAAATGCCCAGGCACTGCTAACCAGAAGCTACGGGGGCAGGAGCCGGAGGACTGGTGGTCCTGCCTATGGCCCCAGCTTAGACCCCTCCACAGCTTCTGAGACAGAGTCAGAAAAGAGAGAGGAGTCTAGTTGAGTAGGACCTGGTGACAGAGATTCCCCCAAGCCGTGGAGAAGAAAGCAGGAGGCGGCCAATTGGGGGCCAGGGAAGGGGACCCCCGCCTGTTCCCCGGCCTGCCTCAAGATACAACTCGTCATCTATTAGTTCAGTGCTAAAGGATCCAGACAGCAATCCTTACAGCCTGTTAGAAGATTATGTCTGTATGTTTTCAAAAGAAATGATTGAGGTAGTAGTTATATCTCCCAGAATTATATGGATCAGACATGATAGAGGTAGGCCTCCAGAAGACTAGATTTCAGAATTCAAACAAATTATCTTGATTCTAAAATTTGTTAACAGCCACTCAAACCAATGCTAAGTGGATGCAGGGGGTATGGCCAGTAATAGTAAATAAACAAAACCTGAGTATACCCTGTTTAGAGAAAGGAGAGATTTTGGCATAACAGCTGCCATCATTACAGCAATTACTGTGGCAGCTACCACGGCAGCAATTTCTTTAAACCGCTGTGGCTGTCAACAATATGTCCGCCACCGTGGCTCAAGCCTTGAATATTCAAATTATAGCCAGCTGAGAGATGTTAATTGAATTGGCTCAATTAGGGTGTGAGTAGAAATTCTCAGGACTTTGTGTGACCTCTGTACAATATAATAATGTGACCAAGGCTGCTAATATGTCTCGGGAGTTGTCTTCTTATCTTAAAGGCAATTGGTCTGGAGGGTTTGATGCCCTGTTGAGAGATCTCCACCTGGCAATTGTGACAGTAGACTCTACCTGCATTGACGTGACTGTTGCAGAGGGATTGATGATGTGGATACATCAAGCCATGAATCATCTTAAGGAGTAGGCGGGTATAGGGGCCCTGGCTGTTGTCTTAGTAGGGGTCTCTGTGCTATGCCTGTGTTGTCTCTGCCGTATTGTCTGATCCCGAGAAAAAAGAGACCTTGCCATGGTTGCACAAGCATTCTATGCCATTGAGGCAGGACAGTCCCTACAAGCATGGCTTGCCGCCATTAAGTCTTGAGTTCATCACGTTCAGGCTGCGAGACAAAGCACTGCACTCGAGATACACTGAATGCTGCCTGTGGTCTCGTGAAGAGCAAGTCTGAGAGATGCAGGTTGGTACCACCCTTTCCCCAAAAATTCCCTCATCTTGCCCGCCTCAGCAAAAAATTGGTACCGGACGGGTCTAACATCCTTTGGGTGCTAGTACAATGTCCTTTTTCCATTCTGAGATCAGACCTCTACTCTTGCCTGTTTCGTTGTAAAACAAAAAGGGGGAACTGTAGAGAGCTGCTATGCACTGCACCTGAGGATGGTGCTGGCTGAGATTGCTCCTTGTGGTAAACAAGTCCTCATTTGGCTATGCAGCTGTGCAGGGGCAGGGAATGGTCATACGTGGACGTATGGAGAGATGATACGTGGCAAATGCTCATTGGCCTTTGCTTAGATATAAGCCTGGTCCCCGGGGTAGGTGGGACCGCCACCTCCAGAAAGCTACAATCCTGAGTAAACTGCCTTGAGAAGGAACCTTTTTGTCTTGTGTCTAATTTCCTGCTGGCCAGGAAGGGCACCGGACAGGTGCATAGATATACATGCAGGCAAAATAGCCATATGTATAAAATAAAATTAAAAAGTGACTAGATTAAAGCTTTCTATAATAGCTCTATAGGTAGGTAGTCAGTTATCACAGGAGTAGTAGGCCAACAGTGACTCTGACCTGATTTTTCTGTCTCATGTGCACTTCCTTTACTCTGTGATACCCTCTGCCACATTCTAACAGGCAAGGACCAGATGTCAGCACTTTATTTCTTGAACTTTTAAGCCTCTATGACAGTAAGAAATAAAGCATTCTTCTTCATAAGTTACCCAGTAAATGGTTAGTTTTGTTAATTGACACAATCTAATTTCAAATTTTATGTGTGTTTGTGCACTCACGCACGTGTGTGCACTCACGCTTCCTTTTTGCAGGTGTCACAGCATGTGACAGTCAAAGGTCAACTTTGAAGAGTCAGTTCTCTCCTGTCACTTTGTGTGATCCAGTGATCTCAGGTTGCTAAGCTTACCTATAAGCACCTCTACCCACAGAGCAATCCCACTGGTGCAACTTTGACTCGGTATAAAATCACCTGGGAAAACTCTCAAGGAGGGATTGTGCAGATTATAGTATCCTGTGGGCATGCATGTTTGTACTTTGAGCTGCTGCTGCTGCTGCTTCTCCTCCTCCTCTTTCTTCTCCTCCTCCTCCTCCTCTTTCTTCTTCTCCTTCCTCTTCCTCTTCTTTCTTCTTCTTTTCCTTTTCTCCTCTTCTCCTCCTTCTCCCCTTCTTCTTCCTCCTCCTCTCCTTCTTCCTCTCCATCTTTCTCCTCCTCCACCTCCCTCTCTTCCTCCTCCTTCTCTTCCTCCTCCTTTCCTTCTTTTCTCATCTTTTTTTTCTTTTTAGACAGGGTCTTATATGTTACCTTGGGCTGACCTGGAATTTTCTATGTAGATCTTCCTGCCTCTGTTTTCCAGTGCCTGGGATTACAGATGAGCACTACTGCACCGGTCTAAGGAGGTTGTCTTGATTAAGCTAATTGAGGTAGTAAGATATGCCAACTGTGGGTAGTACCATTCCCTAGGCAAGGGATCCTGAACTGTGTCAGAGTAGAGAAAGTAACTGAGTATAAGCATGACTGCATTTATTCTGCCTCTGCTTTTAACCATGAACATGACCTGCTGCTTCAAGTCCCTGCTGCCTTGACTCTCCCACAATAATAAACTACAACCTGAAATTGTGAGCCAAATACAACCTATCTTCTTTATGTTGCTTTTATGAGGGTCTGTTATCACAGAAAGAGGAAATAAAGCTAAAACACCCAGTCGCCTAGTCTCAGATATTATGCTAGGACAACTGAAAAGAGACTAAGACAATGACCTACATAAGACATATCCCCCTGCCACAATTTTGCTTTTATAGAAAATTGTTATTCATTTCTCCCTGGCTAAGAGTATTACTTTATTATTATTCTAGTTACAAAAAATATATTTATTAGAAAATAGAGTCTATAAGATTTTTCTGAAACTATTTTTTATTGCTTTTTATTCTTCAGCTGAGACAGCAAAGGATTACTTATTGTAGACAAGTTACACTTGGCCACAAGTGAGGACGTGTAAGAATGAACAGGTGAGAACTGTCCAGAATGTCACAGGCCAGGGCTGAGGGCCAACTGGGTCTGTCTGCCATCAAAGCATGGCAATCTCATAGAGGCATTTTCAGCAATCTGACAAAGTTCCAGATCCAGTGAGACATACTACCAGGAGCAGCACACAGTCCGACAGATTTTACCAGCATCCTGGCCTCCAGTATCCCTAGCCCATATACTTGCACAGGCTAATCCATGTGGACCACTGCCTTGTCTGTCTCTCACACACGTCAGCCTGGGCATTAGTTTCTGCCCCCCGCCCCACTTCACTTCTCGTGGTACCAGAGTTTCAAGGCCAAGAACTGAAATGACTGTTTGTTTGGATTTTTGTTTTTTTTGAGACAGGGTTTCTCTGTATAGCCCTGGCCATGCTAGAACTCACTCTGCAGATCAGGTTGGCCTTGAGCTTACAGAGACTTGCCTGCCTCTGCCACCAGCGTGCTGGGATAAAAGGTGTGCACAGCCACCACCTGCTCTGAAATTATTTTTTAATTTTTTTTCTTCCCAGAGATGAAAGGTTAATCTCTTACTGACCTGTTTTCCTTCCTTTCTTCCCTTCACCCCCGCCCCCTTTCTTTCCTTGTTATTTGGAAAATATAAGTGCCTTGCTTTGGACTAAACTCACACTATTTAGGCAGGGAACCCAAACTTTGACATATGCTAGTGCTTATGAATAAAAGAAAATTTATTTACCAAGGGCTGACTGGATAAGCTTTTTTTAATTACTGTATTTATACCCTACACAGTTAGAGCAAGTCTTCCTGGCTGCACAGATATCTAAACAACATGGATCATAGGCAATGGATTTAAGGTTCTGGTTCTCTGTAAGGACACGAAGGAGCAAGTCTTATCTAAGTATAAAGTGGCTCACTTGGATCAACATACCAATCTTTAATGTTAGAAATAGCTTCTAACTACAAAATTTTCAGTTTTCAGATATAAAAGATTTAAAAAAAAAAAAGGAGAAACCTCTTTTCCCTTAATTAAGTCTCAAAAGGAGGACTATGGTTCCATATTTCTGACTGAGAAGGCAGAGGGAATAGACATACTAGATGGCAGACATTAACTGAAGCCAAAATAGTAACAATGACTTATGTAGAAATAAAATATCGATGTACTTGGACTTAGTGGAGTTAGCAATTATTATTTTAAACACACAAAAATTAAAATACGTGGATTTGTTTTTTATGTTACAAATATGAACTATGGGGTATATACTTTCCAAAATGTATTCAAATTACAAGTAAAATGAGAAATGTGACGAGATAAATTGTGTGGTATGTGTGTGTGTGCATGTGCATGTCAGAGGATGACATCAGGTGTCTTTCTCAATCGCTCTCCATTTCATTTACTGAGGCAGGCTCTCTTGCAGAACCCAGAGCTCACTGATATGGCTGGTCCAGCTAGCTAGCTTGCCCCAAGAGTCCTCTAGCTCCACCTTCTAAGAACTGGGATTACTCTTGCCTGGCTTTTACATGGGTGCTGAGAATCTGAACTCTGGCCCTCATGCTTGCACACAAACACATTATCTATGGGGCCATTTCCCCAGCACCACGTATTCAATTTAAAGATTATGTTGATATTTGAGTTTTATTTGTGCAGCACGGTCAAACAGGCCTTAATTGGAATCCCTGCAGTGACCTTTGATTTGTTTATCTGCAAATAAGAGCGTGAAAAAAAAAACTCAAACTAAAAGTTGCGCAGGTTTAACATATATTTAAAACCACCTGTGCTCCATACAAGAATCAACAAAGGACCTGAGTTCCCAGGCCTCGAGTACCTGTTAAATTCTGCAGCATAGCTTCAGAGTAAGTTTGGGAAAATTGAGGATTCCCATGTTTTGTACATGAAATGAACATCTATGGGAGGAGTTGTACACTCACAAAGCCAGAATAGTGACATCAGGGACTATCACCAGTAGGAACAGGGGGTGTATGAGCAGCATGTAGGCCTTGAGCAGATAACAAGAGGCCAGAAACAGGGCTTGTTTGGTGAGCACAGTTAGGATAGCACCCTTAGTCCCCTAGAGGTCACAATGAATAAAGATAATTTCTGATCACTAGGTTGGTGACACCTCAACTGAGTAACAGGATAATGTGTTCATATCTTTCAGGCATGGATACAGTTATAGCATGACATTAACTTTGTTTCATTTGGATGCAACTGTGAAGAAGTTTGAAGCAATGTTAAAACTTCTTTTTTTCTTCTTGTCCTTTCCACCCACAGAAATATTTGAACTTTAGATGGGCGTGAGCAAGGAGGAGAGAGAGAGAGAGAGAGACAGAGAACACAAGAGTTGCCTGTGGGGATGGGGGCTAAAGTGGAACGAACAGTTATCACAGCCAGGAAGACCACTAAATAGGCAAGGTGAGAAGAACACAACCCGCATCAGGTGACACCACCATCAGAGACCCTGCAGACAGCATAAGAACCAGAGAGGTAGAGAGATAACCAGAACACTCATAGAGCACGGGGAGGGAGAGCTAAGAGATCAAGGAGATTCTACACGAGGTTCATTGCTCTCCCACAGCAAGAATCAGGGTGGTATACATGGAAATCAAATGAGTTCCTAAGGTGAACCCTAGAGTTTAAGATGTTTCCCCTTTTCAAAAGAAAGGACTGGTTCCAGCAATTCTAAGAACACCTAACTCCCAAGAGAGGTTTAATGGTGAGTTTTATGTGTCACCAGAGTTCCTGGTTATTAAAACACTAATGTAGTTATTGCTGAGAGTTTTCTTTTTAGCTATAACTAAGGAGTACAGTCGGATAACATTAGAGAAGATTATAAGGTAAGATACTACATAAACCAGTTCCTTGAGGTAAATCTCTTATTATGCACCTGGTGTTGGTTCCGTTTTGCTGGCTGATCCCTGAGAGGGGGTATTCTTTGGAGATAACTGGGTGAGCAGGATTCCTTCTGCCTGCTAGGAGGTAGGGTCTCAATTGGCCCAGTGATGGTTGACATGTATTCCATGAAGATAGAGGTCTGAAGTCAGAGCTGACCAGTGAGTTGCCTACAACAGAGCATAGATGCTGAACAGCTAGGACAGGACAGTCTTTGTGCCTTAACTCTTCGTTTTAATGAAGAACCAAGATGGAAACTTTGGGCAACAATTGCTCTTGTAACTATATCCCTGTTCCTCTTTTTTTTTTTTAGGGAGCCACCACCTGATCCAAGTTACATCTCCCATCTAGATTAAGTCCCGATAAAAGCTTTGCCTGACCAATCTCATTTCTAACATTTCAATAACAGCTACCCGATGGTTCAGAAACCATCTATTGAACACCTACTAATTTCTAGTCATGGTGATAGGTATCTTAGGTATAGTACAATACCCACTAACCTCCAAATAGATACCATTCTCAATTCATTGCTGAAGAACCAAACCTCAAAAACTCCAAGTCATTTGTCCACATCAGTGACAAAGCCAAGATTTAAGGACAGTTCCTCTGGGCTCTTTCCATTATTCTGTTACACCCTATAGAAAACATAGTTGTGTCCAGGGGAGGGGTGTGTGGTAGATTCTGAAAGAGATAAGTACCTTGCCCTTTGAAGCCTTGCCCAACAGACTTTGTGTTTCTGAGAAAGTGATCATGGGTGAGGATTTGGTACTTTGCCTGTGGGCTTAGGAGCCAGCTTTTACTAAATAGGCTCAGAAGTAAATGCTCATCAGTCAAGTTTATGATCCTCATGATGACACAATCAGAACATTGGTTTCAAACATGATAGCCTGGGAAACTACAGACTGACAGCATACAGAACTAAGAACATGGACTGTCACAAACATCTTTCTAATTTTCCTTTTTAATATTTCCTCTATTTTAATTTTATACATGAAGATGAAATGATGGTTATCATACAAAATATTAATGAACAAAAGAAACACTGACAAGTGCTTATTGGAGATATCTTGTACAAGCAAGTATGTTTTGTCAGGATTTAGGATGTGCTGCCCTTAAAGGGGGAAAAAAAGAAGTGGATATCGTGCTTCCTTGGTTGCAGCCTAACACACTGGCATATGCGATGATAAATAACCTTTTGAAACTTATTTTAAAATAGTAACTTTTTATATTCCAGCATAAATTCACTCCCAAAATGACTACCATATAAAAGTAAATGTTAAGATAAAGAATAGTTACAGGTTGGAATGCTCAACTAGTTACCAATATATAGTTAATAAAATTGAAGACTTAACAAGAAGGGAAGGGGAACGTGAGAGGTTAGCTGCTATCTTTCAGTGCTGGGCTGAGGCTCAGTGTCACCTGAGGAGACATTCCAAATCACTGCGTCTATATTCTACACAGTTCTACTTTAAAAAGCAGTGAACATGTGTGAAACAGGAAGTGTGGGGACCTTAATATATTTGGGTTTAATTTTTTTATGCGATTCACGTAGTTTGGAATGAAACAAAAATTGCTTTATTCACTTCTTGATAATTATTTAAAAACAGAAGCCAGAAGCCAAGACCTATTTTATTCATGAAACACTGTGCTAATTGCAGGTAAGCCAGAGATGGTTTGTCATTAGCCCTATTCCATGCATTTAGAGAATTTCCTGAGAAAGTTTTTTTAATCTGTTACTTTTTTTTTAATTTTTCTGTGTCTCTGTGTGTCTGTCTGTCTCTGTCTCCTCCCACCCTGTGTGTGTGTGTGTGTGATTTCAAGCATACTGTACACACACACGTGGAGGTCACAGGACAGATCATGCCTTTGCCTCCCACCTTGTTCGGGGCAGGGTCACTGGTTGTTCATCACTGCATACCAGGCTATCGGGCCTGAAACTTCTGGGGATTCTCCTACTTCTGCCTCTCATCTCACTCAGTACTCTGGAAGTTCTGGGCTTACAGCTCTGGACCTGACTCTTGCTTCCGGCTTTCGTGGAACTGAAGGATCTGAACTGGGTCCTCACACTTGCACTTTAACTCCTCCCCCCAGTTCAGAATGGTTTTTGGTCTCTTCTTCCCACAAACAGAAGATCAGAGCAGCAAATAATCTCTCTTTCATGTCACTCCCAGGCTGAGCAAAAGCTTCAGTGGTCAGATGCTCCCACCTCAGCCTCTGTGGCAAAGAAGCAAGGCAGCCTGGGAATGTTTTCTCACAGTGGCTGGGTGGTGACGCAAACCACAGCCGCAGTGTCCTGGAAAGGGCGCTGATCCCTCTGCTGGCTGACCAGACACGCTATCACTCTCCATGTCTCTCCAGCCTTTCCCAAATTGTCTGAGATACTCAGCATTATTTCAATAAATCTCCTTTCCGTTTGAATCAGCCAGAGTTAGAGTCAGCTACAGTGAGAACTCTATGGTTACAGTTAGCATGGTCTCTGTGCTTTGTTCCATGTGAAATCAAAATAACCCCTGACGTTATTTTATCCCATACACTGACCCTGGGGGGTTATGAACATGGCATTTTAAGTAACGTGTGTTAGCATCCAACTGTGAGCCAGCAGTGGTGAAACACGTTTGTAATCTGAGCACTTGGGAGGCTGTGGCAGAACTGTGGAGCTGAGGCTGACTGCAGGTTGAGAATACATTGGAGATAGCCTGTATTAGGGATGGGAAAATGGCTCAGCTGATAAGAATGCTTGCTACACAAGCAGAAGGACCTGAGTTCAAATCCACATCACTTGTGTAAAAAGCCAGGCATCAAGGCCACGTCCTCCTGTATCCCCGGCACTGAGGGGTAGGAAGGAGGCAGGAGGATTGCTAGGGCTTGCAGTCTAGCTCTGGGTGCAGTGAGAGACCCTGTCTCAAGAGAATAAGGGAGAGAGTAACAGCTTGTTCATCTGTGCAAACACCATATACTATATTATAAGTAATAAAGTAAAAAAAAAAAACCTTAAACAGTAGTCTACCTTAAAAAAAAAAATAAAAAACAAAACAGAATAGGCTTAGAGGGTAAAGGTGTTTGCCAACGAGGCTGACAATCAAAGTCTGATCCCCAGGTTCCACACTGTAAAAGCTGTCCTCTAACCTCTACGTATGTACACATTCATACACGTATGACACATGTCCACACTAACTAAATGTGGTCTTTAAAAGTTAAAACAAAAAGTTACACCTATGCTGTGTTTTATTTGGTCTTTGTGAAATCACAGAAGTAATACGGAAATGGCATGAATGTTGTTGAAGGGGAACCATATAGCATTGTCGTATGCTACCTGGCTATCCCACCTTATCCCTGCTAGACACCCAGAGGCTTCTTTCCCTGGGAAGAAGGACCGAATCATGTAATTAGACGAATGGAAGAACTCAGGTAGGTAGTTGTGACCCAGCCCCTCCTCCTCCTCGTGAAGGCCTTGCCACTTGGCAAGCTGCCAGCATCAGGCTTCTGTCATCTGAAAGATGCCTGACCTGGTCTATCTGCGTCTGGAGGAAAAGTATGTCACTCTGACGCTTTGCATCAAGGAAGACTGTGGTTTTTATCCTGACTCTTAGCAGCAATAAAGTCAATAACTTAGTCCCATTACAAGTTGTTTCAGAATTTGACAGGACGGTTCCTTTAAGGCTTAAATTCTAATAGATTCATGGAAATTGTTCTGTGTATATTTTCAAAATACTCTAAAAGCTTAATATTTTCTTTATTTAGCATATTTTCTTCTCTCTGTCTAGACCCAATCAAAGCAGAAAACACACAGCCATTTGTTGGTATCTAGAGCTAGCTTGACAAACCAGCTCCAAACTCAGGAATGTTACACACTGGGAACATCTGTTGCCATGACAACCCTCCATAATACCTTCTTAGAGCCCACTCCTCACACTCACCTGTGAACAGCCTGCATCACAGCCTAGATAAAAGGCAAACTTTTCCCTACTTTTGATCCTTTTTTCCCTTGTCTTTCTCTCTCTCCTCTTTGTCTCTGTTCTTTTCGAATAAAACCTCTGCCACGTGAAACTGCTTTGGCCTGGTGTGGGCTGAAGTGAAGTGCTATTCCAACACAATACTGGTGCCAAAACCGGGAACTCAGCAGCAGCCACCAGCAGCTGCTACACAGGCTCGTGGTGGCCGGGAGTGGGGGTTGGGGGGGGAACTGTGGCTGATTGAGGCCACTGGTGGAACTCCAAGTAGACCCCTCCCTTGTGGCGGCCCTCCCACACTATAGCTGCAATCAGCGCCCTGTGGAACTTCTGTCCCGGGCCTATCACCATGGCTGGCTGCTGCAAGATTCACAGCCTTCCACCACAAGCTGCTGCTGCCCCCGTGGAACATACGAACTTCTACCACGTGAGCTGTGCCATCCCAGTCCACCCTGTGGGGCTAGCTTCTGCCATGTGGGTTACTCAGTCCTTCAGGCCTACACCAGCCACACAGTTCCACGGTTTCCTGCTACTAGATCTCGCTAAAATCCTCACACAGACACTGACTTAGTTGGAAGGTCAGTCAGCGGGGAGGACCTTAATTTCCCAGATATGGCCTGGCCAGCCTTTTTTTTGGGGGGGGGGGGGTTAAGGGGATGGCATTTCACAGCCACGGTCCTTATGACTAGCCTCCCAGCTAACATACAGGATAGGACATCGATCCTTGGGTGACCACACCCCTCAAATGCAGCTCTCGCAATTCTCCCCCTCCCGGCTCTCGCAGCTATTGAAGAAATCCCTACGTCTAGGGTAGAGAAGCTTTCTTTTTTTTTTTTTTTTTTTTTTTTTTTTTTATTGGAAATTTTTTATTGTAAATTTTTTATACATTTCAGATGTTCTCTCCTTACCCCATTTCCCCCCTCCCTCCCAGGAACTCACTATCCCTTCCCCTCTCCTATCTCCACGTTGGTGTACCCCCTTCCACCCTCCCCTGTACCTCACCTCCCCACCCTCGAGTATCCCCCACCCCACGACGTCCAGTCTTCATGGGACCAAGGATCTCTTCTCCCACTTATATATAGCTCCCTTGCATATATAGCTGGAGCCATGGGTCCCTCCCTAAGCGCTCCCAGGCTTGTGGTTTAGACCCTGGGGGCTCTGGTTGGTTGGGATTGTTGCTTTCCTCATGATGTCTCGAATCCTCTCAACTCCTTCAGCCTTCACTCTATCTTCTCCATTGGGAACCCTGTGATCAGTTTAATGGTTAGCTGAACTTTCTAATAATCTGGGACTTACTGTGTATAACCTCTAGGTGGCCTTAGTGACTACTTAGCCTCTAGCTTGGCTGGAATTTTTGGTTATTGAATTATTCTTGGACGCCAGTACAAATAATCCAATAACTCCCCAATGGGTGTCTCAATGTCTTTGACTGTTCTCCAGACACCCCACTGAGATGTCTCCTAGAAATCTCAAACTATGAAGTTAACACCTGACTTGAAAGCATCAAAGCTAGTTCACCTCTGCAGGAAGTCTGGGTTCATACCCGTTAGATAATGCTCCAAATGCCAGGGCTAGATGTTCTGACAGCTTGAGAAGGTGGTCTTTGCCTGTTCCTTCAAGAAGAATGTTGTTTCTATGGCAACCAACCCGGATAGTGAAAAATAAATCCACGAGCTACAATCAGACATTCAGAATTTCAGGAATGTGAGGCCTACAGTTCTGGGATTTTCTAAAGCCCTATATGGCAGTGGATACTCCCTTTCATAACACCTTTCGGAGTCATCTTCCTGGCGTTATTATGTGCTCCCTGCCTCATTAATCTTATTTCTACATTCTTTCAAGGACAAATACAAAAAATTTCTAACCAAACTATTAATCAGTTCCTGTTACAGGATTATCAGCTGCTGTCCACAAGGGAGCCTGATGGTGAAAGTCAGCTACACCCCAAAATTGACAACACCCCTAGACAGCAGGAAGCAGTCTAGGAGACAAGATGCCCCTATTCCCTTTTCACCATTGGCTTCCCCCTCCCCTGTTTTTTTCCCCCTTCTCTTTATAAGAAAAAGGGAGGTATATTGGTATCCAGAGCCATCTTGGCAAACCAGCTCCAAACTCAGGAATGTCACACATAGGTGACATTTGTTGCCATGACAACTCTGCAAACCCCCTACATCACAGCCTAGATAAAAGGTAAACTTTTCCCTACCTTCCATTCTTTTTTCCCTTGTCTTTCTCTCTCCTCTTTGTCCCTGTTCTTTCCTAATAAAACCTCTGCCACGTGAAACTGCTTTGGCCTGGTGTGGTCTACGGATGTGAGTCGCCTTTCCAACACAACACCATTTAAACAGAAAAGTTAGTTCAGTATAAAGAATGAACTAAATAGGCTTATTTAATAAGAGTTGCTTAATAAGAGTTGCTATCCCTGAGTGAGGCAAGCAACAGAAGAGGAGTTCTCTACCACAGGCTAAGGCGGACTCAGGGTGCAGGAGAGGAGGGCCGGGGCTCAATGAAAGATGTAGACTTTCCAGAGAACAGACGTCCTGTGGTGTCCTGTTCTCTGGAATTTGCTGGAAACACATTCACTGGGTTGCCAGGGAAAGTGGCTGGGACTCACCAGTTGCAGAAGGGTATGAAATTGCTGAAGACTGGGAGGCAGTGCAAGGAAAGGTGCCACCATCCCTGCCAGGCTGCTCTGAGCCCCTGGGAAGTTGTTTTCTCTTTCGATGTCTTTCTAACCTGTCACTACTGATCTAAAGTGTAAAAATGTGAGTCATCTGAAAGAAAAACACCTGTTAAGGTTCCAGAAATTTTTTTTAAGCTAACAATGTCACAGAGTAAATCTAGAGTCATGAGGCAATAAGTCCATGCTAATATTCTCTTGGTAATATTGTTATCAGGGAACATTACAAATGTTCCAATTACAAATTGGGAATCAAATTATTCATATGTTTTATTTTATTTCTTTTTCTAATCCTTCCCATCCCACTAGAAACTAACCCCTGTGGGAACAGGGATTTTTCTCTTATATTTAAGTGCTATGTATGTATGGATGGGTATCAGGGGCAGCCTTGCTTACAATGAAGGCCTAAAATCAGCAATAGGCCTGACATACATGCCTGCTAGCACCAAGTCTTGGGTCTCTGTGGAAAAACACTGAAACAGATAGCTATAAGCTATTGTAAACAAGCAGCTTTGGTGGAAGGCTGCCAAGCCTGAGTAGTCATAGACCTTGCAGATAGGTAACCTTGGCGGATAGTACCAACTTAGATAAGGACAAGTGAATCATAGAGTCATAGTGACATGTCCCCTGAACCTTCATTCCCCTGATACTCTGTTCTGGAAGATATCTGTACTCCCCTGAATACCCACATTCCTGTGTCATCCCCTTCCCCACATCCTGCCTTTTTTGTGTATATAAGCCCTGTGTGAAAAAGTAAAGATTGCGATCTGATCAGACTATAGACAGATCATCTTTGTTTGTTATCCACCCCCCATCTCTTTCAGGTGACCTCCCCGGACCCTTGTTTAATGTCCTGCAGGTCAGGACATTTTGGTGCCCAACATGGGGCCATCAACAACTAATTGACAAAAAAGAGTAATTTTACAAAAAGTAAAAGAAACTATTATTATTAGATATATAAATTAATTAGTTGTTGGCTGTTTTATAACAGTCCTTTGATGAAAAAGATTATTGGTATAGATTTATATTTCTTTATTTCCAAAAGAAGTTTTAATATCATGTTTTGAAGCTGTTGCTGTATTAACAAAAAAAATTATAAGTCAAGATCACAAAGGTATTTTAAGGAAGAACTTAATGAAATATTCCTTATTCTAAACAATAATATAATTGGTTATTAAAAAAATACTGATATTTGGCCTAATACATGATCAATTTGTTACAGTTTTTCTCTATACATGCTCCTGTATTTCTTATGAATTTATACATGTAGCCCATAAAAGGTGTGTTTACTATATTAATAGACAGCTCATTTAATGAAAAGATAATATATATAATTAGATTACATGTTTACTCTCTTGAGTTCCCCCACTTTAGTACAAATAATTAAACTACGTGCTGTAGCCACTATTTAAAATGCAAAAAATTAAGCTTTCAATTGGTATTATCATGGCCAGTATATGGCTTATGGTTTATAATTGCTTGAAATTGTTTCTTTTTTAGCTATTGCTAATTTTCAAATTTCACAAATACAGCTCAATTTAAGAAACATGTATTTTTTTTCCTTAATTTTATAAGACATTTAAGAGCTCATACTAGATTGCCTGGACCCAGGAAAATGCCATAACAAATTTGTATATCAGATAAATTACAAACCTTACAAAAACAATTGGCCATACAATTTTATTCTTTACATTGGGGTTACTATATAATAAAAGTTTGTCTATCTAGATTGCTGTGCCACTGTAGCTGATTTGCCTTTTGTGATCCTTGAGGCAGCTTCTGACACTTAGCAACTCATTCTAAAAACAGCCAAAGATTGAATAAACAGCTTTTGTTTTGTCTCAGCAAAAAACTGCTGGACTCTGACTTATGCCTACAAGTCTGAGGCCACTTAAATAAGTTATTAAAGAGTTTATTATTAAGTGTAAAAAAGTTTCCTATGAAAGCTATCTAAGAAAAAATTACAAAGAAAGCTTCTATTTTATTTGAGAAAAAGAAAAAAAAAAGTTCTATTTTATATGCTATCCTAAGTAGGAAAAGACAAAGAGTTCTGTTTTATCTCTCCATTATATTTGCCCTCTTATCCTTTTGTCCTCAGTATTCGTATATTTTTTAGAGTAAATGATCACACGTTATAGAGTTTATTACAAGTTCACACCAAGGACTAGATCATGAATTGAAGTAGAAGTTTATAATAGAGGGTGTTTATATACAAATTTATTAAAGATAATTATCGGCTAAACATCCATTACCTGTCTGGCTCCACAGGTTCACTGAAGGTTTAAAACTATAACTGAGTTATCAGTGAAAATTTGTGTGGATAAGCCCAGATAATATTTGTTATTTTCTGTCCTAACACCTATAGTAAATTGTTGGTTCCCTTTTATTGATGTTTGACAAATTGTTTTATAACCTTTTAGAATGTGCTCTGAGTGGAAAAAAGTCTGGTTATTATTTAAAAACAATTAACTGATGTTATTTGAGAGACTGACAGAAATCTTATTACAGTTTCTACTATCAGAAGGAACCTGATAACAGTCTCATTATAAAACAGCTTAATAGTCATAGATATAATTTTAAATTTTTTTTATAAGATCAACATTAAGATTTAAAAAGTCATCTATTTGTCTATATAACATCACCACAAGATAGTACAGTTTTATAGATCTATGTTTAATAATAATAGCTTGAGACAACAATTTGATTTTTCTAGAAAGTATATAAATCAAATTACAAAATTTTTTTTAGTGTCCTCAATTTTTTAATAATAGTGTTAATACTTGAGGACTTATACCTAATCAATTATGACAAGTAGATGTTACTCATTTCTGATTTTAAACAATTGAAATATCTATATGTGATTTGACACCTTTTCAGGCTTTCTAGTTACAATTACTTTAACAGGAAAAAAATCAAAAGTACAATTAGTTATTGTCTATATTATCTTTTTATACTTGGTGTTTCATATCATATTAAAATAAACAAAACTGACTGTTACAGGCAGACATTTGAGATGTTTTGTTGACAATTTGGTATTACCCATGTTACTGAAATTCCTTATAGTCCTCAAGGACAGGGTATTGTAAAACAGATATTGTGGAACTTTAAAACAGTGTCTTCATGACTCTCTGAGTGTGAGAGAAGCGGCTGCTAGCACTTCTGCCCTGGTTTTACTAAGAACTCTAAAAAATTGGCTTTTAAACACAAAAGAGGGGGAGTTACACCCCCCCCAGAAGGAGTCTCCCAGAAATACTCTCCATCATACCTTGCACATTCTTAATTTTCTAAATCTGAAAGCTCATAGCAAACCTGCTGCTGATTGCCTT
Source organism: Mastomys natalensis (assembly GCA_021653895.1). Lineage (NCBI taxonomy): Eukaryota > Metazoa > Chordata > Mammalia > Rodentia > Muridae > Mastomys > Mastomys natalensis. The sequence continues at coordinate 157,541 of JAJTUV010001012.1, read as the reverse complement.
TGACACGCTGAGACCAATAAAAACTATGCCACAGTTATGTGGAAGGACCCTCTTACCTTCAAATGGAATGGCCCAGACACAGTTCTCATATGGGTCCGAAGATTGATATGCTTATTTGATACCAAAGAAGGCACAGCTAAATGGCTGCCAAAAATTAATGAAATAATAGATACCCCCACAAAGACAGGCCCAATTATAATTAAGATGAATAACAATTGGCTCCAGGGAAGAGAAATCTCCCTGAGAAGTCCCTTCTTTTTCCTCTCCAGGTAAAAATGAATCACCCATGGTGTTTGCGGTTAAAGTTCTAATCCTGATGCTGGCCTCCGGACTTATACTACTCAGACCTTCGATGGGCCATTGACAAGGACATCAAACAGCTAGAGATTGACATCACTAATCTGAAGAAATCCCTCGTTTTGCTGTCTGAAATGATCTCCAAAAATGCAAAGGACTTTATTGGACTTGATTTACCCTTTTACAATAGAAAAGATTGTGTACAGCTCTAGACTGTGTACAGCCCTTAAAGAAGAATGTTGCTTTTACACAGACAAGATAGGGATGGTTACAGACAGCATGAAAAAGGTCAGAGAAGGCCCTGAGAAAAGACAGAAGAGAAAGAGAAAGATGAGAGCTGGTACAAGAATTGGTTCTCAACACCTCCATAATTGTCAACCCTACTTCCTTTCATTTTGGAACTGTTAGTTGAGATATTTTTGCTTGTTCCTTTTGGTCCCTGGGCCTTAAATAGGCTTACTAATTTTGTGAAACAACAGATAGATAATTTGATAGCAAAACCTATTCAGATACATTATCATAAGTTAGTTATGGAGGACCACGAGACTCAAGATGAGGTTGTTTATCCAGGGTGTTTCCAAAACCCATGTCCATCAACCTAAAAAAGGGGATTCCTGCCTCTAGACCAATCAGAGAGGGTCCACCCAGAACCCCCTCTGACTGGCAATCTAAATTCTTGCTTAGGCTGTGAGGCTAAGCACTGCAAGGGAATATGAAATTTAAACTATCTTTCTGGGTTCCCTGAGGGACAAGCCTGACTGCATAGGGATTGATGTCAAAAGTATCTCCTCTCCAGGAAAAAGACATCGGGACAGGTGGCTCTCAAACCTCACTGAACAACGACAGGAGGGCTGGAGCCATTACAAGGTCCCCTTTAATTACTGGAGGTTAGGTCTCTATCCCTGCCTTTGCAAGATTGGAATTGCCACGGTCCTTCTATACTTGGAGAGAGGGAGAGATGGGGTAGGGGGTTTAAGCAAGGATGGACCTTCCTTAAGGAAAAAAAATCACCAGAGGAAAACATTCTGGAAACAAGAAATAGCACATTTGTGTGGTTACATCTTAAATGCCCCCCCCCAGGGCCTTTTGTTAAAGCCTTGGTTCCCAGCGAATGCTGTGACTTTCCAGATGTGGGTGCCAGTGGGAGGTGTTCAGGTCAATAGAGAAATCCCTGGAAGGATGCAGTAGTACCAAGACCCTTACTCTTTCCCTCCTTCAGTTCCTAGTCAAAAGATGAAGCTTTTCCTCCAGCACACTCGTGACTCATGCACCCTTCATGCAAGTTAACCTCAACACTGCAGCCAAGCCTAAGACCTGAGTCCAGTCCCTGGAGCACGAATGGTACAAGGAAAGAACTGAAGCCCAGAGGTTGACCTCTGTCTCCCACATGCACACCATAGCATGTGCACCCACACACGAATAAATTAATGTTTAAAAAAAAATAGATTCTAGCCAAAAGAGTACTGACCAATATACCAGTAAACAGGATCCCCAAGTCAAGTTAACTTGCAGCCAATTGGCTTTCAGAGGGGCCGTAATAAATCCCCACTCCTAGCAGAGACTCCTTTGATTATTTGACCTCCATGGAGCCTCCAGGCATAGACTTCCACACACAGGAAGCAGGCTGCTAAAGTGAACTGGTAAGAGGAATTCCCTTTCTGGGGAACCGTCCACATTACTCGGTAAAAGCCATTATCATTCAACCATTTATGGTTGAACCCGGGCAGCTCATTTGGTGGACCTTTATACAGGGAGCAGAACAGAGAAACAGCAACTAGGCACAATATGATTGGCAGAACAGTGTGACTTTTAAACTGATTGGTCTTTAGGGAATGAGGTGTCAAGGACATCCCTTGTCTGTGGGTGGCCAACCAGTCGGTCCTGTGGAATTTGTCCCCACCCAAAGGTCGGTTCTCCCCAACCCCTGTGGTCTGATGAATGTTAATTAGCCTCTCCCTCTCCTCTGGAGGAGGGCAAGTGTCCCATGACCTTTCCAAAGTTCCTGAATTGACCTCTCCCCCTTCAATAATGAACAGCGCTTTGGAAGTATACACTGAATAAACCCTTTCCTCCCCAACTTGCTTTTTGTTCATAGTGTTCATATTGTTTCTTAGCAATAGAAACACTAAGACACTAAGACACCATCTTTTCTTTTTCTTCTTCTTCTTTTTTTTTTTTTTTGGTTTTTCGAGACAGGGTGCCCATGTGCTCTTTCCTGAACATACCACAAGGGTCATGACTACCTTCAGCTTTTCCTAAACACATTCAAAATTTTGTTCATGGAGAAATCAGACCACAGGGGTTGGGGAGAACCGACCTTTGGGTGGGGACAAATTCCACAGGACCGACTGGTTGGCCACCCACAGACAAGGGATGTCCTTGACACCTCATTCCCTAAAGACCAATCAGTTTAAAAGTCACACTGTTCTGCCAATCATATTGTGCCTAGTTGCTGTTTCTCTGTTCTGCTCCCTGTATAAAGGTCCACCAAATGAGCTGCCCGGGGTTGCCTCTCCTTTTGGATGCAGGATGACCCCAGCATGCTGGAACAATAAAATTCCTCTTGCCTTTGAATCGATCTCTAGCTCCACATTGTTCACTCAGGGGGTCCCTGGTAAGCTAAGGCTCATCAGAGTCTTACACAGGAAGTCAGGACAGGAACTTACACAGGGCAGGAATGTGAAGGCAGGAGTTAATGCAGAGGCCATGGAGGGTGCTGCTTACTGGCTTGGATTCACATGATTTTCTCAGCTTGCTTTCTTACAAAACCCAGGACCACCAGCCCAGGGAGGCACTGCTCACAATGGGCTGGGCCCTCCCCCATTGATCACTGATTAAGAAAATGCCTTATAGCTTGAACTTATGGAGACATTTTCTCCACTGAAGCTCCTTCCTCTCTGATGACTCTAACTTGTGTCAAGTTGACACAAAACCAGCCAGGACAGATGGTTTTTCCAAGGACCATTGAAAACAGCTACAAATGCCACAGGGTGGTGAAGCCAACTGAAGCACTAGCTCCTGACCTTTAGATGGTACCTGTGGGGACCACTAGGGTTCTCATTCATCCTGGCTTAACATTGTAGTAGTCTTTTTTCCCAGGCATTGAAAGAATGCATTAAAGGATACTTCTCTTTTCTTTTCCAACAAGTTTTTCTCTCAGAAAACTGTAGACCCAGAGCAGGAACAAATTTCTGTTTATGTGTACCTTAATGGATATATCAACAAGACCTTCCTAGAACTGGCAAAACAAAACAAACACCACCACCACACAACAAAAATCACTTAACTTTTTATTAGTTCTTTGAGAAGTTATACAGTCAGTTTTGGTCATATTCACTCCCCCCCCCCCCCCCCGCCAACTCTTCCTAGATCCACCTGCTTTTTCCCCTAACTTTGTATCTCCACCCACCATGTAGGCAGTTTATGTTGTACAAATATCCTTAAATGTATGGCCTTTCCCTAGATCATGGTCAATTTATCAGAGCCTACGCTCTTAGAGAAAATCCTTCCTTCTCAGCACCTAACAATTGCCAATAGCTCCTCAGTTAGGGGTAGGATTGTACATCCAGTCAGTGCAGGTGTCAACCTCCCCTTATCTCCAAACTTTGACTTGACCTGCTGGGTATAGAGGGAAGTATTCCTACCTTCTTCCATAGAGTGGGAGTACAGGACTTTCCTTTCCTGGGGGTACAGGACTCCCCCCGGCTAGTGACTCTTGCCCTTCATCCCTTCTTTTAGATTGTGAAGGGAAACAAATGGTTGTTTGATTATAAAAAGGATTACTTTACTAGATCAAAAATCTTCTGAAGGTGTTTTGGGAGAACATAGTGTACCAGAATTGGCAGCCAAACGGGGAAGGTCTAGAGAGACTGTAAGAAGAGGCAGCCAAAGCCAATTATTTGTGCTCTTGGGACAGCAGCATGGCAGGAAGACACCTATGTCCAAGGCTGGAGGAAGGGTTTATATCTTACTTTCATATGACTGGGAAGAGATGCCATATCAAGAAAACATTTAATTAGGGGCTTGCTTGCAGTTTCAGAGGGTGAGTTCATACCCATCATGGCAGGGAACAAGGCAGCAGGCAGTTAGGCATGGTGCTGGAGCTGTAGCTGAGAGGTTATATTTGGTCCATAGGCAGAAGGCAGAGAGGGGAAAAGAGGAGAAGGGAGGGAGAGAGGAAAGGAGGGAAGGAGAAGGTGGAGAGAAAGAGTGTAAAAGATTTTGGCTTGGCATAGGTTTTTGAAAGCCAACTCCCACTGATAAATCTCAAACAAGGCGACACCTCCCAATCCTTCCTAAACAATCTACCAACTGAGGACCCAGGATTAAAAAAAAAAAAAAGCCCGTAAAAACTATTCTCATTCAAATCACCACAGTTTACATGCTATGCTAGGCCAAGGTGGGTCACAGCTTCCTGTAATGTACTTTGATATTTTCCAAAAACAATGAAAATATCAAATCTCTATTAAGAAATAGTCCTGGGGTAGTGGCCAGTCAATATTGAAAGGCTTGTTGGTATATGAGGCTTTGCTTATCCTATAGGATTTGGAATGTCAAGACTCACCTGGTGGATAAAGTGCCTTTTATGAACAAGGTAGCTACAGTCAGGTCAGCTGGATCTCTACAGAAAGTATCCGGCCTTACATTTGTTCTTTTAAGGTATTTGATGTCTTGTTTCTCAGACTTTAACACTCATATATGTTTGTGTTCTGTGACTAATCTAGGAAGAACTCACCCGAAATCACGCTTCATAAGTGAAGCTACTCAGGTGGCTACTGTCCTAATGTATTCCTTCCATAGATATAAGTGAGGGATAATACTGTGGTTTAAACACTTACTTAGTTCCAAGCTGAGTGCTGTTGTAGATGTTCTGATGACTTTAGTAGGTACAGCCTCACTGGAGGAAAGGGTCCTGGGGACACACTATGAGATTTTGTAACCTGGTTTCATGGTCTGTCTGTTCTCTGCCTCCTGACTGCACACATAGTGTGATGAGTCACCCCCCTTCACCCTTCCCCTCCCCACCATGATGGACTTGTCACTTAGATGTGATCAAAACACAAACCCTTCCTTAAGTTCCTTTTTCAGGTATTTTCTCATGGCAATAAGAAAAAAAATGATACAGGAAGTGAGAGTAGTGTATGGTTTTTAGAACATAAAATCTACAATGAGGCCTCTGAAGGACTTGAAAACTTGATTATCATACAGACTAATTGACACCTATTAGAGTAGAGCCAGAAGGAAGTCACCCAGGCATTAAGATTAGACTTTAACATGACTGATGTGAGAAATGATATTGAGAATGAGGTTAGATACACTGATGGCTGGTCATGAACTGATTATCTTTTTAAGGATGTCATAGCTATAAATGTTGACAGTGGCCAGTTAAGTATGGTCCATAGAAGAAAGGTAATTAGCAGTGAACTTCAAATGTTCTCCTAACTCACTGTAAAAGTAGCTTTAAAGTAGTATTGGTTAATTTGGTAGCTTTATGGCCCTAGTATAGTTCTTCTCCATTGAGAAGATGGTTGTGTTGAAAATGAATGTGTTTTGTTATCTCAACAAAAAAGCTTAAATGATCTCTAACTCCCTTTTCAATTTGATGTCTAGCCAATATTTTGATAATTACTTGGCTTTCTTTGTAGGTGAGCCTAGAAAGTGAGTCATGTAGGCTTTGGTTGTTGAGTCTCTTTTTGTACTCTAAACAGTAAACTGCCATTCTGACTTTTTAAATCATTATCTTGGCTAATATGGCATGTCCCTCTAAGATGGACATAATGGAAAATGAAGACTTCCAAGCCCAGGACACAAGCTCTATCTTCTATATGATAAGATTCTCCAGGATAAGGAATGCTGTCCTCGGAGGCCTGTCACGAGAAACTACCCACCATCCCTTATTCACTGCTACTATTCCCACTTACACTCCACAATTATAATTTTGTTTTTAAAACAGGTGTAAGGGACATGGGTTTGGGTGTCATTGGGGTTAAACGGGAGAACCAAGTTATGTAAGGCACTTGTTATAATCTCTGGGAAATAGCAGGCACTAGCAAACACTAACAACATAGACCTCTGTCAAGACTACAGTGTGGGGAGGACTCAACACTGAACTTTTCTTCTTAACAACATACAGGGGAAAACTGCATCTGGTCCTATCAACCCTGCCAATGCAACACCAAATCCAATACATCAAAGCATTCATTGTTAGTCATTGCAACTCTGATCCACTTTACCTTGGTTTAAATGTCAGTTCCCACATTCTGCCATTTATGAATCCCTTTCTCTGAAATGACCCCCCCTCTTCCTCTCTGTCCTATCCTCTACCCTAACAACTGTGTGGGGAAATTTGTTAGTTTTTCAAAATGCAGTTTACACATGGGCCTCAGTTTGATGCTGTTACACACACACACACACACACACACACACACACACACACACACACACGGCTCAGGGCCTCAGCCTGTGCTGAGTCCTCTCCTGCCATCTCTCTGTCCCTAGGGCAACTTCTTCTCCCTCAAGACTCACCTTAAGTGTCAACACTTCAGAGATCTTTCCTAATCATCTCCTATATGTCCTCACTTTACAGTCATCTTCTGTGTTAGTGCTGTGAATTCTTTTCCTCAGAGTAGCACTGAAAGACGGTGCAGCATGCTTACTCTGTCTCTTGAGTAATGTTCTGTCTTCAGCCACTAACCTGGATAAAGTCAGAAACTCCATCTTTCTTGTTTCCCCACACAAAACTCCAGAACTTGACACACAACAGACCTCTGTAAAGATTTATGAATGCGATAAATAATGAGCACCAACTGTTCCCGAAACCAGATTTAGCCAGCTGGGTTAAATAGTCTTCCTTTGAACTTCTACTGTCTTCTGTGCATGCTTCTTTGTGCAGCAGTTGAACTATATGGTCATTGATAATTGCACTATTTGAAAAATACTTTCATGCACGCTTCCATGGACAGTATAAGGAAGGAGGAAAGACAAGTTATAACACTCTAGAGAGAAGTAGTGTTAGAGACAAGACTGAGTTGGTATTGGGTATGTGCAGGGCATTGAGTTTTCCGTTCACTTCCATTAAGAATTCTCCCAGGGCCTATGGAAGGAAGATTATCTCCCTAGGAACCTTGTGCCTACTTAGGAACTTAGCAATAAGCCTGAAAAAACTATTGGGCCATCAGGCAGTAAGAAGGCCTACAGCTCCGTCAGGTTGGGTAATGTAGAAGGATTGACTCTAGAAGCTCTTTAGGAAACCCTGAGCTGAAATCCTAGTTGGCCAGATTGAGGGGTTTTGTTGTAAAAACAAACAAACAAAACAAATCAACTGAGAGAAAGTGGTTGAGTGCCATTGAGGGGCTGCTGAGGATAGATTGCTAAGTAGGGCAGCAAACCATAGATAGAGTGAATCTATAAAACACACACCCATAACTGAGATTGACCCCTCTAGTGATGAAATATCAACAGAAAGCTCCATAGGTGCCATCTTACCAAGTAGAGAGAAGAAGAAGAGGGAGGAGGAAGGAGGAGGAGGAGGAGGGGAGGAGGAGGAGAGGAGGAGGAGGAGGAGGAGGAGGAGGAGAGGAAAAGAAGAAGCCGGAGCCCTAACACAAAATTAAACATTTAACTGACTACATTCTTAAAGCAGACAAGACAGAAATGCCTTTCATTGGTGAACCTGAAGGTTCCGGCTTCACTCTTTCCTACACATTAACCTGAGGTAGAAACCAGAAAGCTCAGATTTCTTATGGAAAAAGTCATCATTTACCTTTTGCCTTTGTGTTGTAGCATGAAACCCAGCCCTCTGCCCTGTTCTCTCTCTTTCCCTAACTTCTATCCTTGATTACATCCTCTTTGGGGACAGAGTCTGTAATTTTCCCATTCTTTTTCCTGTGTTTAGAACACATGGGAGTCACAAATAGAAGCTATAGGCACATTTTTATAGTTTGTTGTAACCACACTAAAAAAAAAAAAAAATCAATAATGTATTTATTTAACCCAAGGTGACTTAAATGTTATCATTACATATATAACCAATTTAAAGTGACTGAGATATTTAACCATCACATCCTACTCTCACTCTGTGTGCGCGCATGTGTGTGTTTATCAAGTTTTCAAGATCAGGTTAGCATCTGGAATGACTTCTACAGCATATCTCATGTAATTAATGCTTGCCCTGTGAACAGCACCGGTCTCATGATGCAGTTTCTGCCACAGAACAAAGGGTGAATTAATAATACTCAACTTTATTATTTTATCTCCTGGATCCTTAACGAGTTTCATTTTCCTTTCAGAATGGGGCACTACAACAGTTCCAGTTCCTTTGACAAATGCCATCTAAAGTACTTAGCCAACAATGTTTACCACGGAGTTTCAGAACATTTTAATAGAACATATATGCTAACAAGTTATAATCAGGGTATTGGCCTTTACGCTTTGTCAAAAACTGTGGCTCAGAAAACGTCAAGTCTTAACTGAATAAAAGGTGTTTTCAGAACTTTGGTTTTTTACAGCTGATTACCAAATAGTTCTGAACTTCCATTTTTACCTTGGACTTTAAATTGTGACATAGCCTGGAGATGTGTAGAACACAGTGAAGGACTTCTGTTGAACTATTCGATTTTTTTTGAGTTAGAATTTTTTATGTTTCATTTATATTTGTAAAAAAAAAAAAAAGAAGAAGAAGAAGAAAAAAAGAAAGAAAAGGAAAAAATGACAAAAAAAAAAAAATCCACTCTCCCACAAGAAAACAATCTCCCAAAACAAAACCAAGCAAAACCTTTGCCTTCACTTTATCTTGATTTTGGTTCTGGCTATAAAGAAAAGTCATAGTCTACATTTGTTTTCAGATTCAGAATGTGTGGGGGACTGCAGGACTCTCACTGATCATGTGTACATGTACATGCCATGTTACGGTTGTTCTGCATTATCTGAAAATCATGCCTCAGACCTGGAATGCTTTTGAGGAAGGCGCTTCTGCAAGGTGCTGACCTCAGTGGATCTGCTTGTGCCACATTCTGTTCTGCTGTCTATCTGGGTTCCTGATGAAGTCCACAAAAACGATCTGGTTGAATATCAGACTTGGCTAATGTGTTTGCTCCAGTGTCTGCATTTTTTTCTCTAAATCATGCCATATGGTAAATTTTCTATTTGCTCCAGTTCCCATTTACTGATGAACATGCAGTAGGTGTTTCTTGGAAAAGGACAACTTTTATTAAAATATTTCTAAAAGAAACCTAAAAAAAAAACAAAAAGAAAACTTAAAGTCTTTTGGATAATAAATATATGTATATCTTGCCATCATTTGTATGATAATAGTTGGTAATTTCTTAGTCTAGTGTAAGCTACTATAATATTTTATAAAATCTTAGAGTCTTTTTTTAGTTCCATTAAGATGCTAATTACTAATCTATTTGGTTGTCCATTGCTCAACTTTGCTAAACTGAAAATTACTTAAATCAAAAAGGCACCGTGTGCCTGGTGGGAACTTTAGCTTCTGTAAGATATTCGTCCTCACGATAGTCATTTCTCACTCTACACTTAGAATTATTTGTAATCCCTTTTCAAGAACAAAGCTCTTCTTTCTAGCGTTTCTCCTTCCTGCCTTTCAAAACATTCCAATAAGCCAGGAAATTTAGCTCCCTGGCCCTACCCAAAATGCTGTTTACCCCAACCAAGCAATGCCTTTCTCTTTGTTTATCATCTAGTAGCTTTAAGCTGTTGTATTCTAGGATCAAATGGGTATCAAGAGCAATATGACAGAGGAATAGTACTGCATTGAATGGCCCCTGCTCTCTAAGTAACTTAGGCCATAGCCAACATATCTTGATACTTTACTGTTGAGACTGTGGTACTGGGTCATGTGAACCAATGTTTGAAAAGAGTTACGGTTGAAGATCTTATAGTCTGGCCGACTAGAACTTTGTGTTTATGGGGACTTGGAATGCTGATGACCCAGGGCCAAAATGACCTTAAGATAACTTAGTCCCCCTTATAGACCCTCACCACCCTCCTCTATATCTCTGACCTGCCCTCCTTTTGACTATCAGGTAACAGCTTCGGTATATATTTACAAAGCAGGTAACTACTTTTCACCAACCCAAATAAAAAATGTCATCCCATAGCATATGAAGCCTCACCAGACTTTTCTCCTGAACGCTGTAACTACATACTTGCCATAACCACCACGTATTTGTAAATGCATTCCCTGTTTTTGCTCTAAAGCTGTAATAACTCATATGGTTTCTTCTGTAGTGGAGCATGTCTTTCAGGGAAACACATACCCATGTTTCCAGCCATGGTTACTCATATTTAGCTTATATAAAACAAAACAAACACAAGAACACCTCTTATTCTCTTTGGGGCAAAGCATGTTTTGCTTAACAAGTTAGCATCTGTAGTGTACAATAAACTTCACATAGCAGTAGTAGTATAAAACACTGAATTATCAATAGCCTTTATTGACAGTTCTTAGATGGGTAATGGGATTTAGATAAGAAGAGTTACTAATACAGTTCTGAACCTCTCTCATTAAACCTCACCAAAGCTAAGTAGTACAGTTTCTCTGTTTGGATCAAGTGCCTAGCCAAAAAATTAATTAAAAAAAAAAAACCACCCAAAACCAAAATAACAACAAACTAAACAAAATAAAACACTGATTTGTATCGACTTCCCTTCTCAGACAAGACCTGCATCATTCTCATTGACTCCTAAACCCTAAAATATCGTATTTTAGGTTTACTTATTACCTCAGTCGCAGTTTCTATAAAAGCCAAGGTTGTTTTAAATTGGACACTTAGAATACTTACAAATTTAGAAATTCTGGGTTAAGTATTATGCTATAACTTGTGATGCAGACGTACTTTGCTGCTCTGGAAACTTAGAAAGAGTCAAGATTGAATTCAAATCAAGTATTTCAAATATTTTACAGGTGAAGCTTAGCTGTGGTTGCTAGGCAACCTGACAGCCTCCCAAGCAGGGACCAACTCACCTCCCACACTTGACCATCTCTCCCCAGTAGTGGGACGCGGAGTCGCCATTGGTCCCTGTCTCCTCTCACTGACCTTCAATTGGTCGGAGAACCTCTCACTCCGCTCCCGTTGGCTCTCGCCGTCTCTCGCCGTCCCGTCATTGGCAGCCTTGTTCTCGGGCCACCCTACGTCACCGTCTCACCCCACTTCCCAGGTCCTCCGACTTTGTTCCCACCCCCTTACCCCGCCCTTCCAGCTGCGAGGGGAAACCCTAGCGAGTCACCGCCTCTCATTTTCCTCCCATTGGCAGAAAGCGGATCGAGGGGCGGGCGCTCCCGAGCGACTCTGAGTCTCGTGATTGGCTGAGGTAGGCGCTGTCCCGCCCTCTGTCCCCTCCCGGCACTGCCGGAGTCGGGTGGGTCGGTGGCTATAAAGCTGCTGAGGGCGGGAGGCAGTCTACTGTCCTCTTTGCTTTGCTCCGTTCTACTCCTAGGGTCCAATCGCCTTTGGGTGAGTGTCCGGCGCGGGGCCGGCTGAGGCCGCGGGCGGCGTGTGCGGGGTGGAGGCAGTGTCCTTGACTAGGCCGGAAGGCACTGCGCTCTGGTCAGGGCTCAGGCGTGAGCCGGGTCCCGGAGGATGGGGCGCTGGCAGCAGGCTTGTGTGGTAGCTCGAGGGCTTGGGGACCCCGGGCCGCTGAGAGAAGGAGGAGAGGACCCGGACTCCACTGTGGGCAGGCGGGACGCGGAGAGAAGGCAAAGGGCGTTGAGGGCTCGGTGTTCTGATGACATAGTCAGAAGTCGGAGTCGCCTTAGAGGTGCCTGTGACCACCGAAGTGGGGGCGTCAGCAGGGGATGAGAAGGGAGCTGGGCTGTCAGAGCGATCCTCGGGTTAATGGTGGACCCCAAAGGGATGGGGAAGAAGCTCAGGCTCAGAGGGAGGGTTGTAGGTTGGCAGGGGGTGTGTCCTGCCTCCACTTACAGCATTGATGAGAGGAAGTGGGCAGTGTTACTTTTCCCCAATTCAGGTGCAAGAAATCACAATTGTGATTTAGACCTAGCCAAGGATTGATGCTCTGGACATCTTTGGTACGTGGAAGATTAGTGAGCTCGGCACCTCCCCCCCCTTCTTTTTTCCTACCCCCCCCCCCATTCTTGCTAATATATTCATGGTCTACTACTGTTAATAACAACCAACTTTAAGTGTTATAAAGATGTGATGGCCCTACTGGCGCACAGACTTTGGGTTAAGTCATGGGAGTTTCAAAGCTAGGTGTATGGCAGTATTTGGAAACATGACCTTCTTTGACTAGTAGTAGAGAAAGAATTGCTTTACAACATTCTGGAGGAGAGAATTGGGGAGTAGGTGGCAGGAGGTTGTCGTTCTTGCCAAGCTTGCCCCTGTGGCCTTGGCCTCGGGCCATCTCTGGCTGCTTTCTCTACCCTCCTCTACTGCAACCCCTCCCTCCCGCTGGTGATGAGGCGGAACACCGACCCGGAGTGTTCTGCTGGCTGCTAACATTTGCTGTATTTTAGGGTTGAATCATGAGAAGTAAGGGCATGCTAAACAGCAAATCAGACTACTCATAGTTACAGATTTTTTTTCCTTCCATCCTGTGGTTTAAATTTTTATTATACAGATTCCATCAGACTGGAGACAGACTGAAAGTCCTCGGTGGATATCTAGAAGTGATTCTTTGCAGGTTGAGTCTTCTAAACAGTGCATGTTCTTTGATTAGACTTTTAAGTTTCAGTTATTTTTGCATGGAGATGGAGTGTAAGGATAGCCTGTCTCGTGAAAAGAAGGAAAGGCTGTCTTTTTGTGGATGTTTATCTCCTAAATTAGCAAATTTTTCCTTTAATGTAATGTTCTCAGGTTTGTCTGACACTGGGGAAGAGGAAGTATAAAGATTATGTTTGAAGTCATCTGAGCCTTGCTTTTAATGTTTGTTCTTCATAAATATCCCCCCCGGATTGCTTATTCATAGTATTTAACTGATGGACTTATTTCTGAGGTTTTTTTTTTTTTTTTAAGTGAGATTTTAGATACATTGTTTTTTTAGAAGAAATGGAAAATCCCAAGACATGGATGGAACATGGGTTTTCGCAGTCTTCTAGAATGCTTTAGTACCTGGCTGGGCTTTTCATTACCCAGAACTGAATTTGTGGTTGAAGGAGATAACAAACTGTGTATCAGAATCTGTTTATACATTTAAGTAAGGGAAGAGGTCAGAAATGACAATGGTTTCATTTAGAATAAAACGTAGCCTCAGCACTTGATGGCAGGTCTGAGAGAGCCATATAGCAGACAGCTGTGTCCCTTTCAGATTTAGAAGGTTGAGAAACGTGTTACCTAATGAATGGCTACGTAATAGCACCATAGTCTTAATCTGTTTGTCCTAAAGCTTGGCACTTGTTCATGTTTCCTTAATGTCTGTCAACTGAGCAATAAAGAGAAGCTAACCTTTTAAAGTTCACCCTTCGTAGGGCTTATGGTTACGTGTGGGTTCATGTGAGAATGCCTGGAAGACTGGCAGATGTTCTGGTTCCATTTGGGCTCCTTACAGTGTTCAGATTACCATCTGGGCATGATTCAAACCTACCCTTTGCTTTGAACAGTAGTGGTAGGAAGCCAACTTTTTAAAACTCCAAGACATTGTTTGGCTCCATACACTTAGCTTATCTCAAAAGTGATAGCAAAACTCACTGATAATTGGTAGTTGCGTCTAAAAAGAAGTCCTGCGATTATTCTAATTCACCTAATCTTTAAGTGTTCTTTACTCTTAAGTCTCTACAACTGCTCAAAAGGATAGTTCAAAAGAATCAGATAATCTGGACACGGTTCATACTTTAATCTCAGTACTCAGTGAGGCAGATCCAAGATCCTTGGATCTTTGCAAATTCAAGGCCAGCCTAGTCTACATAGTAAATTCCAGGCAGCCAGAGCTACACAGGGACCCTGTCTCAAGAAACAAACAAACAAACAAAAAGAATCAAAATATACTGTTCAATGCAGATAGAAAGACTCCTCGTAACTAATATTTCAATGGTGTAGGCTGTGCTGACCTTAGTGTGAATAATGACATGTCTGTATAGGAATACAGGTCCTTGATTAGAAAACTGATTTATTTTGGAAAGCTTTGTAGAAAAGATGACTTAGAAGAGAGTTGTACACATGTACAGCTGAGGTTAAAGACTTTAACAATTTTGCTTATGTGCTCCTAAAGAAAGATGAATATCCTGGTTTCTCTCCAGTAACAATGCAAGTAGTTCATCCAAGCAGTTCAGCAAGTAAGTGCTTACACTTATCAAGTACCAGGGTGTGCTAGATTAGTTTATCTTCCTACTTATTTGAATCAAGGCTGGGAAGTGAGCTAAAAGGAGAAATCATGTCGAGTCAATTTTGGCAAAGAAAGTAGTATCAGCTCTAGACAGTCTCATTAGTCTTGGCCAAATTCAGAATGTATTGTGATTTGAGGGTCTCCAAGCCTTTGTTGTGGTGTGTGTGGCTGCTTACAGTTCTTTAACTGCTTCCTGATCCAAGACCATTCCTTTTAACACTTGCTCCGAAAAGATGTTACAGTCTTTCTTTAGACTTTATCAGAATTGCTTGGGTCTGGAATAAGTGTTTCATGTTTTAAAACATTTGCAGATGATAGATAGATAGATAGATGGAGATTTTGTAGTCACGACCCAAGTCTAAAGGTGAAATTCATTTTTCCCGTACACCTTACACATGAAATCTGAAGATACAATATTTGTAGTGTTGCATGCATTTTGACTGACATGTCACATGAGTTCAGGTGAGTTTTCTACCCTCAGCATTCAATAAATTGGAATCGAGTCAATTTTGGCAAAGAAAGTAGTGTCAACTCTAGACAGTCTCATTAGTCTTGGCCAAATTCAGAATGTATTGTGATTTGAGGGTCTCCAAGCCTTTGTTGTGGTGTGTGTGGCTGCTTACAGTGTTTGGTGTGCTTAGGTTTCAAGCTTCTCATATTGAAGATGGAGAACTGTACCTTCCCAGCAACTGTAGAATTGGATCAAAAGCTTAAACCTCTCTGATGTGTTTTTCTCCAAAGTGCCATTTACTGCCTCTTTTCTCTCTTTCAGATCCTATGGATATCGTGTATATTGCCTGTAATTAGCCCTATAGCCCCCTCTAGTTCCTTCTTGCATTAGTGTGCTCGGGTTCTCTTTCTTTGTGTGTCTTTTTCCTCCTCCCACCTACTTTTTCTCCCTAGTTTAATCAAAATAGAAAGGATTGAGGGTGTGGTCAGTGTTTGACTAGCTTAAGGGAGGCCCTAGATTTGATCCCAGCACTGCAAAAATAAACAAGGAGAAAAGGCGTATAGTAACATGTCAGAGGAAATGCCTTTGATAGAAATTACAGTCATGGCTTCAACACCTTATAAGTTACTTTATCTCAACTTAGGGAAGGAATGGTATTTTCTACTCCACTGAGAAATGGTCTTGACTTGGCCTGCTTAATTTACAGAGACCACAGCATAATTTTGAGACAAAGAATAAACAGTAAACTATTTTCTAAAAGTGTATGTGTAATGTTGTAATCAAAGCCCCTGCCCCCCCCCCCCCATGTAGTAATCTCTTTTCTTAAAAATTTAGTGTTTACTTATTCTAGGACTATAGATGTAGCTCAGCCATTTAGAGTATTTGCCCTCCATGGGGACAATAGTGGTGTCACTGCTTAAGAAGCAGTTCCACATGTTTTGTCTTCTCAGCAGACCTTCAGAGTAAACTGGAAAGAGAAGGAGGGGTATTTCCTTTATTTTACAGGTGAGGAAGTTGAGATTCCAAGAGATACAAATTACTGCTAAAACTCCTCAGTGTAAAGTCTGGAAACTGTGGGTCCCTTGATTCTAGAAGCTTACTTGTATTTCTTCATCCCGATTCTGAATGACCCATGTTTATAGAGAAGACTGTCCCTCTCTCAGATCCAGTCGAAGTCTGAATGGTGATGTGCTTTTGGCTCCTCAGCAGAGCCAAACCTGCCACCTTAAGGATTGATCAAGGGCAAGCGTTCCATAAACTTTTAAGTGCCATACTGGTTGAATTGGGGTTTTTTTTAAATAATATAAATAAGGAAATCCCTGTTTTAACTCTTTGAATTGAAGTCATTGATTTGTGTAGTGCCTTATGACTTTAAAAGAAGTTCTCATTTGAAACTCCTAGTGCCTGAAGGAGGAAACAGTGACAGACCTGGAGACGACAGTTCTCTGTCCTTCACACAGGTATGGCACCCGTCATGCTTCTTAAGGACGGTGTTTTCTCTAAGGGGTGCGGTTTTGATCCTAGCTAGTAACAGTGTGTATGTGCCACATAGGCTTTTCTTTTCCCTCCCCCTCCTTCCTTTCTTCACCCTGTCACCCTGGCTGGGTGACACCCTGTCACCTGCTTCTCCCTCCTAAATGCTGCGATTTAAGGCATGTACCACCACGATTAGAGCCGTATTTTCCTACAACTATATGTTAACTTTAAAAAAAAAAAAATTAGTTAGTGCTATAAACATGTCTGGAGACTTTCTAATTTTATGTTTAAAAGTTAGTTTATTTGTAACATGAAAAATATAGGTAATAAAATGTAACCATATAACTTAATCTGAAGTAATCACAGGTATAGCAGCCAATACGGCGGGCGGGTTGGCTTATTTATTTATTTACTTACTTAATTCTTTACTTATTTGCTGTTAATTTGATGCAGGATCTTATTTGGTAACTCTGACTCAGTTCTTCTGCCTCAGCCTCCCAAATGCTGAGATTTCAGTAGTTTGACATCACACTCTGCATCAATAATGCTTTTTAAATGACAGTTTCCAAAGACACTTCACTGGCTCTGCGTGAGTCCATGGATCCCTGAGAGTAGATGGGAGCTGCAGTGTATAGAGCAGCACCCTAATTCTGTGCAGGATCTCAGTACCGTTTCTCATGAGAAACAGATGCTGACTCTAAAAAGCAAAGGAAAAGCTTGAGAATTTGCAGTAGCTAAAAAGTGCCAGGCATCGTGGAGTGCAGAACTCTGCTTGGAGACTGTCACAATAGCCCAAGGCACCAAAGCTTGTCTGGTTCAGCCATGGGGAAAGTAGTAACAAGATTTCCTGCCTGACTGTTAGGACTTGTAGTGAGGGGTGTGATCTCTTTAGAGAGTGGAGGAGGATGACCTGGCTTGCTGGAAGACTTGAGGAGTTCACCAGAGCATTGTTGGCCATTTGCAAAAGCAAACCAGTGCCCCAGAATATACAGAACTCACCACTGGGACCCAGATGAACCACTTGTAGGAACACTGCACTGTGCATGTACCTTTAATAAAGTTGAGACCCAAAGGAGAAACCTTTGTGTTTTTATTACAAATACAGAAGCTTCATTATACTACTCTCTTTTTTTTTTTTTATAATTGCAAGTTCAATACTGTGAAAGATAATCCACCTTATTACCAAAGAAAAAAATTTTTTTTCAGGTTTTTCAAGACAGGGTTTCTCTGTGTAGCCCTGGCTGTCCTGGAACTCACTCTGTAGACCAGGCTGTCTTCAAACTCAGAAATCCGCCTTCCTCTGCCTCCTAAGTGCTGGAATTAAAGGCGTGCGCCACCACTACCCGGCGAAAAGTATGTTTTCATGAATAGTTAATTAAACAGAATATCTCAGTCTCTGACTAGATAAGGAGCCAACACACTATTGTAAAAAATTTAATCCCAATCCAAGGTTTCTAACCCTCTGCCCCTTTGACCATTTAGTTTCTGGATAAAAGACACATACCTTTAATTTATAACAAGTCTTAATCTGCATAAGAGCTGGGCAGATATCTATCTTCCATGTTATTATGTCTCTTTTCCAGCCAATAATTCCATTATATAATTTGTCATCTTTTGTATAGGCTGCTTTTAGTTCCAGTTAGCCAACCAACACGGCCATTATTTTAAAAGTTTTACCCCATGTCAGCTCCTCTAACTTCTCTTCCCCCTCATGGTGCTCCTCTGACCCAAGCCCAGAACCCTAAACCCTCCTTTTGTCTCTTCTGCCCAGCTATTGGCTGTCAGCATCTTTATTTACCAATCAAGAATAGCTTGGGGGACAGGGTCACATAATATCACCTGGGTCTCTGGAAGCAACCAGTATTTAGCATAGCAAAAGACCAAATCTCAACACACTAGAATTTAAGTGCTTTGACTTTTGTCTAGGTTTTGGTTGTTTGGTTAGCCCCTCCCACCACCAGTTTATATCTGTTCTAGTTTAGCATTTTGGAGGATATAAGAATACATGGTTAATAGGAGACCAAACAGTAACATTTTAGGTGGAAAGTTATATCAACTTTCTGTTCTTCTAAATACCACCAACTGATGACTTCATTTTCTTCTCTTCTGTGTCATACTCTTCATCCTGTTTAGCTGGGTGTCGTTTGGTTGCTTGGTTGGTTTATTTTTGCTTTGTTTTCTCACCCCCCTCCCAAGTTAACTCTGCTGTATTTCAAATTGGATATCTGTTTACCAGGAGCATATTGAACACATCTACTGGAAATTCTCTGAGGATGAATAATATTGACCAAATTAGACAGCATACACACGCAACTTTGCATGCATACACACATAATCAGAGTCATGAACTCGATGCCTTGTGGGCTGTTTGAGCTATCCTACATGTTTGTGAAGGACTGGTTACCTACATGCTATCCATAAGTGTATAGGCTGGCTTTCTTCTTTATTTACTTTTTCTTTGAAGTTCTGGAGATTGAATTCAATTGTATATTGGTTTTTTGTCATTTAATTAACTGATTAATTAATTAATTTAGAGTTTCTTTGTGTAGGAGCCCTAGCCGTTCTTAAACTTAACTCTGTAGACCAGGCTGACTGCAAACTTAAGAGATCCACCTGCCTCTGCCTGCTGAGTGCTGAGATTAAAGGCGTGCCCTAATGCTAGTTTTAGACCTTTTTGCTCTGGGTTATGCCAGGGACGTGATTTAGAATCTGTGCCTAGTAATGAGCAGTTCCTTTATGTCTTTATTTCAACCTCAGTGAAGTGGGGACAACTTTATATAGTCACAGAATTGATAAAGAGCTTCTGACATAGCTCGTTCCTTTTGATTTGAGACACAGTAAAGGAGCTGAAGGTTTAGCAGTTAGGGAGGCAGACACTTCTTTACTCTCTTACTATGCTATCACTAGAACAAACCGCTTGTATTGTAATGTCTGCTTCTGGGTCTAAGTGTTGGCGATGGCAGGTTTTGTTTTGTTTTTTTGTTTTTTTAATGTATTGAGCACTGAACCAGAGTCAGTAATTTAAGGCTTAAAGGGTATAACTGACAAATTATTTATTTCATTTAATGCTTGGCAAAATGGGGTATACAGAAGATATGAAGATATACTAAAAGATATAAAGAGATTAGAAAGCATTTGGACTTAGTTGAGGTCACCCAGATCTTTTAATCACCTTGGATACCATAACAAGTTAGTACCATATGAAAATAATGCCATAGTCTGCAAAGTTTGGAAGGATTAAACAACAAATAACAGATTTTTTTTTTAAGTTCTAGAGTACAGCTCAAGGTACATGGTCCCTTCTTTGTTAAGGCTCTTTTGTAGAATGGAAATGGCTACCTTCTTGTCATTGCCTCACACAGCCCAGACAGAATGCACGCATGCAGACTTGAACCAGCTCTCTGATGTCTTCTTGAAAGACTGCCAATCCATGCTGGAGCCTACGCTCAAACCAGAAATTCTAACCCATCGAGAGGTCCCATCTTCACCTTTGAATTTCAGACTAAATTGGGTTAGAGAGTAAGAGTCTATCAAAAACGCAGAGTTTTTTTACTTAGCTGCTAGGTGCTTACTTTTTATGTTTTAATATATCCTTAGTGACTTTTGTGCTATAAAAATATTTCATGTTCTAAGGACCAAGCATTTCTGTTTTAGATATTCTCCCAGAATCTCAGTAATTGATTCACTGTAGCAATAGCCCGTATTTTTCTTCTATTTTATTATTAACCAGAGATTTTAGAGCAGCGGAGGACAGGTCATATGGGTTTGACTTTTCACTCTTAGCAGTAGGATGACAAACAGTACAGCAGACAGCAAAGCAGTTTGACCGGGAAGCTGCAGCCCATGTGGTAGATGAATGGAGAGCTCAAAGTCCTTCTCTGGAGCAGCATCGCCCAGTTCTTGCGTACCTAACCTGGGAACTGGGCTGTAGGATCCTAGTTCAGTCTCATGGGGTTTGAAGAATAGCTTTTCTTTCCCCTTTGGTGCCAGAGCCAAGCCAGAAGGTTGGTAACCACTTCCTGTACTAACAAGCCCCTCCACACACACCCTGCTGGAAACATCCAGATTGATTTTTCATTTCTTGATGAATAAAGCTCTTAAAGGCTTTGTGGCCCCTAGGTTAAAATGGCTAGTCCCAGGGCAGGTAACAGCGGTATGAAGAGTTAGTGATTTTTGTTTCTTTTGGTAAGGAAATCTAGACAGTGGGTGATATGTTTAATACTTTTTGATGGTGTCAAAATAAAGTCTTTTTGATTGGTTGTTCATTTATTTTTTTAAAAGATTTTATTTGTTTGTTAGGATGTGTGTCTGTCTGTCTGTCTGTCTATGTAAGGTTTTGTGCACCACTGGAGTGGGGGTCCCAGTGAAAGCCAGCAGGCAAGAGATTCCCTGGAATTGGAGCCACCTGAAGTTGTGAGCCAGCTGGTATGGGTACTTAGGAATGAAACGCAGATATTCTAGAAGAGCAGTTAGTGCTCTTAACCACTAAACCATTGCTCCAGCCCATCAGTCATACTTTTGAGTCATCATTTTATTTCATTGTTCTTTTAAGGAAAATCTCATGGAAAGGTAGCGTGCGTTTGTGCATGCATGTGTTGCTAGGGATTGAACCCATGGTCTTATACATGTTAGGCAAGTCCTCTGCCACTGAGCTATATCCTAGCCTTAAAATCATGTTTTGACTCTTAAGTTTCAAGTAAGGTAGAAAGTCTTTCTAAATGGTTATAATTCAAACAAACAAAGTGTATTCCTTTCATGGAATCCATGCTTTGCATATTTATAGCTGACTGCCCCCCAGTACAGTGCACTAGACTTAGAGAAACCGCAGTCGTCCGGGTGACTTGAATTCTCACCATCTGTTTTGCAGCCTTGAACTTGATGAGTCAGCAACTTAAAATCTAAAGCCACCTTTCTGATGTTCTTCCTATAGCTCTTTCATCATGCCGGGTCACTTCCTTTGAATGCGGAAGCTTGCTGGCCGAAAGATGTGGGAATCGTTGCCCTTGAAATCTACTTTCCTTCTCAGTATGTTGATCAAGCTGAGCTGGAAAAATACGATGGTGTAGATGCTGGAAAGTATACCATCGGCCTGGGCCAGGCCAGGATGGGCTTCTGCACGGATCGGGAAGACATCAACTCTCTTTGCCTGACTGTGGTTCAGAAACTGATGGAGAGAAATAACCTTTCCTATGATTGCATTGGGCGGCTAGAAGTTGGAACAGAGACAATCATCGACAAATCCAAATCAGTGAAGTCTAATTTGATGCAGCTGTTTGAGGAGTCTGGGAATACAGATATAGAAGGAATAGATACAACCAACGCATGCTATGGGGGCACAGCTGCAGTCTTCAATGCTGTGAACTGGATCGAATCCAGCTCTTGGGATGGTATGTTCAGTATCTGCGTTCTGAAACATGAAAGCAAGCAGGCAAACAGAGTGTGCACACATACATGCACACTCATAAAGCCCCTCCTTGATGGTAGAATCAGGGTCTCTGTGCTGTGTGCAAGCTAGTACTAGTTATACTAGTCCAAATATGTTTAAAAGATAACTGACTTTCAGTGTATGTAAATTGGAAAAAAATGATCTGGTCAAAATTTAGACAGAATGCTTTTTGTTTTTTTCTTTTACTAATATGTAGAAAGCATCTTCTGGAGAAAATATAACAGACTTGAGTTCACATGTATGGTTTTGTGATTTTAATCACTTTTGAATTACATTTTTCAGGACGATATGCTCTGGTAGTTGCAGGAGACATTGCTATATATGCCACAGGAAATGCCAGGCCTACAGGTGGAGTTGGGGCTGTGGCCCTGCTAATTGGGCCAAATGCTCCTTTAATTTTTGACCGAGGTGAGTAATTGAGAAAACATTTATTATTTTTTTGTGGTGCTGGGCCTGAACCTTGGGCCTTGTGCATGTGAGGCAAGCATTCTATGTCTGAGCCTTCTCTCCAGCCCACACAATGTGCTGAGAACTCTGAATACAGTAGTAGAAGCTACTACTTGCTGAACGTTTATTGGTTGCCAAGTGCCTTCTGTGTATCGCTTTGCCGAAAGGTAGAGTCGTCCTCCTTTTACAAACAAGTCAAATGGGCTGAGGTAAAGTTGAAGAAATAAGAGTAGTAGCATGCCCCCAGTTGTTGGAAAGTTCATTTGTTTGTCAGGATACCAGCAGCATTTCCTAGCTAGAGTCAGGAGACTTGGGGAGTCTCAGTGCCTATGATGCTGCCAGGTTTTATTAGGTTATATTGGCTTCACCTTGCACGTCCTGTATTGAGATGCTAAGGGTTCACTACTCAGTGGCGAAGCAGGAGTGTATCATCTTCTGTTTCGGTTCTAACAGGGCTTCGTGGGACACATATGCAGCATGCCTACGACTTTTACAAGCCTGATATGCTGTCTGAATACCCTGTAGTAGATGGGAAACTCTCCATACAGTGCTACCTCAGCGCCCTGGACCGCTGCTATTCTGTCTACCGCAAAAAGATCCGTGCCCAGTGGCAGAAAGGTGGGTTTTCCTCCAACCAGTTCCCTTATATGAGACTCTGGCATCTGGAGGGCAGTGTCATAATATTCTGGGTGACTGGGGTGAGAATCTTCTTTGTGAACAACCTTCATTAATATCTTTTCTACCACTTCTTCATGGGCTAAATACCATTTTCCCATACGGTCTCTGGGTATGTGTAATTTAGGTAAAGACACAAGTATTTCCACTGAGCTCTTCTTAAAACTTAAGTTGATTTTTCAATGATATTACAAAAGACTTTTGAACTTTGTTAATTTTTTGAGAAAAGTATTTAAATGAGGTTTTAGTTTTCAACCATTTTTTCTAAGGCAACTGTTTTAAAAAGTTACTTTTTCCTTATTAAAATTTGGCTTTTTAGAGATGAAAGGGTTAAAAATAATATTCATTACAAATATTAAGGAATGTAGTAGCCATGAAAAAGAAGCATTCTAGTGCTGTATAAAATGCACTGTTTTAGGGTTTTTAAATATGTAACAGTACAGCACTATTTGTACTTACTTAGCAGTATGTTTAAAATGTCATTATTTAACAATAGTGTTTCTTGAGATAGCATCTGGCTTTATAACCTGAACTGGCCCCAAACTCAGGATCCTCCTGCCTCAGGCTCCCCAGTGCTAGAATCACAGGCACACTCACATCAGGCTTCGTAGCATGTTTTTAAGAGGCCAGTGATAGCCGGGCGGTGGTGGCGCACACCTTTAATCCCAGCACTTGGGAAGCAGAGGCAGGCGGATTTCTGAGTTCGAGCCCAGCCTGGTCTACAGAGTGAGTTCCAGAACAGCCAGGGCTACATAGAGAAACCCTGTCTCGAAAAACAAAAAACCAAACCAAAACAAAAAAACCAACAGCAACAAAAAGGAGGCCAGTGATATTTCAGCCTCTTGACTAGAACCTCACAGTAGGTCCACTTTACACGTGTCTGTGCTGAGTGGAACTGCTGTGAAATTACCCACGCTGCACATTCACTCACTGTACTATTTTTTTCTATGATCTTAAAAAAAGAAAAACAGAAATGCTGACCCAGGTGACCTGCTAATATGTCATGACTCATATTTGGACATCAGTGATACAGTCATAAATAGCTGAGTGTCTTAATCCATACTTTAAACTATTGAGAGATTGCATTCGACAGGGTTTTGGGTTGCTATTCAAGGACACAGGGCAGGGCTCTTCTGTTGCCATCCCCTCTGCTCTCTCTGTAGTACATAAACTTGTTTTAATTCTCAAAATGAATAAGTAAATAAAGATAGAAAATCCTAGCCTATTCCAAAGCCAAGGTAAAGTTTCCT
This sequence comes from Mastomys natalensis, assembly GCA_021653895.1. NCBI lineage: Eukaryota > Metazoa > Chordata > Mammalia > Rodentia > Muridae > Mastomys > Mastomys natalensis. Next base: position 133,198 of record JAJTUV010001012.1, on the reverse strand, counting down.
GGCTTCCGTGGATGTCATCGTTTCTTGGTCTTCTCTTTCAGAGGGAAAGGATAAAGATTTTACCCTGAATGATTTTGGCTTCATGATCTTTCACTCTCCGTACTGTAAACTGGTGCAGAAATCTCTAGCCCGGATGTTCCTGAATGACTTCCTTAATGATCAAAACAGAGATAAAAACAGTGTTTACAGTGGGCTGGAAGCCTTTGGGTAAGAGAGCTGTTATGATGTGCTTATTTCTATAAGTATTTATGTATAGACCTAAAAATACAGTCAAAATATTCTATTCTAGCTGAGTGGTGATGGTATATGCCTTTACTCCCAGCCCTTGGGAGACAGAGAGGCAGGCAGAACTCTGAATTTGAGGATAGCCAGGGCTCCACAGAGAAACTCTGTCTCCAAAAAAAAAACAAAAAACAAAAAAAAAAAACCCAAAACTTTATTTAATGCAAAACAGTTCTAGAGAGGTAGCATCTGACTTATCTACACAAATTCATTAGTGATTTCTACTTAAGTTTCTGATGTCTGTTTGTAGCTGCAGTCTCATCGTTATCACAATAATGTGATCACAGACACCAGTGTTCACCACAGCTGCGTTAACTCTTCTCTCTGGGGTCCTCTTGCCCTGGGTCAGCCTGCAGTTTAGCAGGAGTGAGACTGTCCTCGGGGTTCAGACTCCTAGTGTGCGTGCGGCACACGTTGAGCTCGGTCGATGAGCTACTGTTCCTATGTCATGACTTTTTAAACTAGATGGATAGATGTGACTGCATCTGAAAGACTTGTATGCTGTGTGTAGTGGCTTGAAAGCTTCAGCGAGTCTGTTAGTGTATCTGCCTATCAGAATCAAGTTGTCTTTACTTGACCAGAGCAACGTTAGGCAAAGAACCGTACAGTTGGCTAACATCATTTATACAATTGCAGTGTTGCTCCCTGACTTTTAAAAATGATGAAGCAAAGCCCTATATATTCACAGATTTCAGTATTAATTAGAACAGCTACTAATAAAATAAAAGCATGGTGTTTAAATACTATATAATTGTCTCTTAATGTACTCTTTCAGGGATGTTAAATTAGAAGATACTTACTTTGACAGAGATGTGGAAAAGGCATTTATGAAGGCTAGTTCTGAGCTATTCAACCAGAAAACAAAGGCATCTTTGCTTGTATCTAATCAAAATGGAAATATGTACACATCCTCTGTATATGGTTCCCTTGCTTCTGTTCTGGCACAGTAAGTATAAATCTCTGCTCTGACACCTCTCTTCTATAAATGATGAATTGTCTTCAGGTTGGGTCTGTTGCCATCTGCTGATTTGAAGGACAGGGAAAGATGCAGCTCTTCGCTGAGTATTTGCTAATATCTTACAGACTTTCCTGGCTTTTGTTTTATTATTCTTTACGTACAATTGAACCACAAGTCTCTAGTGATGAGGATTTATGAGTGGTTTAATAGTTTATTGAGTCCCACCATTTCCTACAAGATGTAAGCTGAGTATGCAGTCTAGTACTAAAACCTCAAGTCAGATTGCTTACTGTAGCATTAAAACTCTTAGGTCTTGAAGAACGTTAAATGAAGCAGGCAATGATAGCACCTATCACCTATCATCCCAACATGCAGGAGGCTGAGCCAGGAAGATTGTAAGTGCAAGTCCAGCCTGGGCTGTGTAGGCAGACCATGTCTCAAAGTAAATAGAGCTTCAGGTTAGATCCTATGTTGCTATAGGCTGCTTCTGTGGCTCCAGATACTTTGTAGTTTGTGTCTGTGAAGTGTGCCTCTTTCCTTCCACAGGTACTCACCTCAGCAGTTGGCAGGGAAGAGGATTGGAGTGTTCTCTTATGGTTCTGGCTTGGCTGCTACTCTGTACTCCCTTAAAGTCACACAAGACGCCACACCAGGTAAGGGCTGGCTCCATCAGGAAGAGCACAATGCAGGGAGGTTGCTTCAGCCCCTTCTCAGATGAGCGCCTCAGTCAGCTGGTAGATCATTCCATTCTCAGTTTCATTACTTCTTTCCACAGAATTTTTACTCCCTACCATGCAAAGCTGCCTCAATAGATAGCAGATTGAATTTTCCCCCTGTGGTTTGGACTGTATTGAATCAAACATTTGTGCTTTCCTTGAAAAAGAAGAAACAAAAATATTGAGGGGAAACTTGGCATCATCGAAAATTATACTGAGGACTGGCCATAGAAAAGTTGTTTATAGTTTCAAATCCCACGTGTTTCTTTGCTTGTGGACTAGCTGGTACTAAATAATATCAGTCAGAGGTGGTAGGAAGCTATCTCTAGAAGGTACATCTATATTTTAGCTAAATAATAGCCAGTAGTTTTTAAAAGAGATAAGAAGTTACTTGCATTTGGCAGCATTGTAAGGTTCTTTGAGAGGTGCTATTCTTGGTCTTTTAATGTGGAATTTATTTGCTCTTTTAGGATCTGCCCTTGATAAAATAACAACAAGTTTATGTGACCTTAAATCAAGACTTGACGCAAGAACTCGTGTGGCGCCAGATGTCTTTGCTGAAAACATGAAGCTCAGAGAGGACACCCATCACTTAGGTAAAACACTGTTAGAGACTTACGTCATGTTAAACCAACAGCATGTAAGGCAAGGATAGCGAGGCTTGCTTTAGTACTAGTGTGATGTCCGTGAAAATCCTCTGTTTAGTTTGATTGCCAGATGGGCCATATCTGAGTAACTTGTGATGCTCTGCCTTTTCTTTCAGCCAACTATATTCCCCAGAGTTCAATAGATTCACTCTTTGAAGGAACGTGGTATCTAGTCAGAGTGGATGAAAAGCACAGAAGAACTTATGCCCGGCGCCCCCCCACTAATGACCACAGTTTGGATGAAGGAGTGGGACTTGTGCATTCAAACACAGCAACAGAGGTAGGTGGAGCTCATTGTGTTAGTCCTCTTCTTTGGCGGGATCTCCGAAGTTTTCATTGCCATGTGCCTGGGGTTCGGGAGCCTTAACAGATGCAGCAACTTAGAGAAATGTCCGGGAAGCAGATTAAGTCAGTCAAGGGCTCTGTGATTCACTTTGCTATGTACCCTGGGCTTAGAGTCCAGCTGTGCCCTTTCCAGTTGCAGGAGGCACGTGCTAAGTACTAGATTTATTAAGAACCGGAATGAGAGGCAGTTTGGTTTAGAGAGAAGGCTCGTTTGTGTCGTAGGGGCTGGTGAACAATATGGAGGGGGAGGATGCTGAGTGAGCCCCTCATACTTCTCTGAGACTTCTCAGAAAGGACAATAGAACGAATCCTGTTATATATATGCTAGGCACTTTAGTTACATGTCCTTTTATAATCCTTATAAACCTCCTAATAACCTCTTTGATGTTTACAAATGGACTAACTCCAGGGTGAGGCCCCAGGAAGTCTTGTCACTCAGGGTTATGGGTAACCATGTATTATACCTATGTATAGGTAAGTGAAAAAGTCGGATTCAAACCAAGAACTTTATCCTTGGAGTTCCTCAGTTTTCTGTTGAGTACAACCCTGGGGTGTGCACCCTGGAGCACGTGGAGGTTGTATGTGAGTTATGAGTGTAAGATATCATGACAAGCCAAATTTTGGGAGGCCCTCCTCACTGCATGAGTAATGCATCATTTCATTGTAAGGTCAAGCCTGGTAGCTTAGCTCTCTCGTTGGAAACTTTTATAGTATACCTTAGGGTCAGCTTCTCTGAATTTGTCCTGTATTAGCTTCTCTGTGTCCTTTAATTAGTCCTATGATTCAAAGAGATTGTAAAAGCCAGTGTCTGTTTTCTTTTGTTTTAGCATATTCCAAGCCCTGCTAAGAAAGTGCCAAGGCTCCCTGCGACCTCAGCGGAATCTGAATCAGCTGTCATCAGCAACGGGGAACACTGAGAGCTCTGTGGCCTTCAGAGGCCGGGGCTGGGATGGGGAGTGGAAATGGTTGGAGGAATGGATGTCTTGGGACAATTTTACAGATTACGTGTTGCTTAAAATGTAATGTAACTGACACAGAGCCCAGAAAACGATTGTGTTTTTGGAAAAGTCTCTGCTGAACTTGCTGACATGCTTCCTGTTACGGTCTGGCCAGTGGTGAATGTACTGCAGTGATGTTTAAGGGCTCTGTAGAACTTTATACCTCTCTGGATGTTTATATGCATGCGGTTTAGTTTTCAAATGTGGTATGAACTGAGTGCTTCTGACGTCAAAAAGCGGAGGTACTAGTGTCCAATTTAGAAACTTTTTTTTTCTTTTTTTTTTTTTTTTTTTAATGTGTAAGAATTTTATACTTAAATAAAAAAGTTCCTGTAGCTTTTGAAAAACAAAAAAAAAAATTTCTAGGTTGGGGATTGTGGAATTTAAATGTTACACACAAAACCCTGCTTGACAATGGCAAGGCAAACATGTATCTTTTTCAAAGATTTGTAAATCCTGAAGAGGAAAAGGAGGGTATGGTTCTAGGATCTGGATGAACCATCAGTGAGAAAGGTTAGCCGTAATCACGTGAGCAGAAGGACGCTGGCATTGAGCAGGTCTCCGTCACAACAAGAAGGGTACACCGGGGCACTGTGGACCTAGCTGTGGGAACTTTCTTGGCCAGGTCACTGTGGCTGGTGCTCGGCAGCACTGAGATAGATGCATTGGAGCTGGCGTCTGGAGGCTCGCTCCGTTCTGAGCATCTCACCTGGGGGATGAGATGTAAAGTGGGAAGGATGGGGCAGGGCATTATTGGGTTACAGTGTTACAGATGCAGTTTATAGACTGACAGCTTAAATTCACGGGACACCTTTCTTCCTTTTGTGGTTTGTGTATTTTTGTGTTTTGTTTTTGTATCTGTTCTATAAAAATAAGAAAATCTAACCCACATTTTCACATAGTGAAAAATTTTACATAGCCTGATTAGCCAAAAGGAATATTCACTTCAAGATTTAGAATTAGAACTCACAACATTTTTTCCTAAACTTTGACTTTTAAAACAAAATCTACCATATGAGATGAATAAGAAAATTCATTAGAAAGTTCTCTGGGTGATTTTTGGTGCTGAAAAATGACACGAGCCTCATAGACTGTAACATAGAGGTAGCTGGAACGAATGTACAGAACTAAAGTTTTTTTTAACTTTATTTGTGTCTAATTCTGTGAAGTTTCAGTTATCTAAACACATAGTGTGTAATGTTTCAGACTGCAAGGTGATATGTAATGTAGCATTTGTAAGATACTCTTGTCAATATTAACTAGTAGGATTTTGATTTGTACAGTTTTGATTGGTTAAAATGATCTCATTCTCACATCCACTCTATAGGTGAATAATGTAAGTTCAGATTTAATGAATGGTGGGGAGATGGTGCATGTCATTTTGTTTTTTGCAAGTGTTGAGAGTTCTGTATGTTTTGAAAAGAGTAATTTAACGTTTGGGTGCCAAGAAGTGGGTTTTCTCAGAGTCCATTGCCGGCAGCGGGCAAGCCTGGCGACACTGGCACAGAGCGTTAACCTCACCTTACTAATAGCAAGGCGAATAACTTTGAAATAAAGTTTTAGACAAATATTTCAGCTATTTGAGTGTTCTTTCTGAGCGAACAGTTTGCTCATGGAGTCAGCAAATAGCTATTTTAAATGTGAGCCTTCAGTTTGTTACCCATGTGTTTATTCTAACATTTCCAAACCCAGTGTAAGCAACACAGTCTCCTTATACCAGAGATAACGGGTCTTGCCTGTGGTCTTGTTACTCCTTTTACGATTCTACAGATTAGGAAACAACAGCAGACTATTCTCTCATACAGCACATCTCATGTTAATCATTTTGGGCCTAGATTCAGTTTGTTTTATTTTCTGGCCAGTGGCCTATCACACAGTGTTAGTCTAGGGGTTTTGTTTGTTTGTTTTTGCATACTCTGGGATCCTAAGAACTATACCTTTCCTGTGGGGAATCTGCTTTGTTGTCTTTTCTCACACTAAATACAGAAACAGTTCCTGTGATCTTCCTGTGACATAGTTGAAAGTTCATCTTTTGTCTGCTACTTGGAGTCTCCCGAAAACACTGAACCAAAAGTCGATAAAGCAAAGGTTATAGCAGGCTCATTTTAAATGACAAGATTTTTGGGTTTTTTGGAGACAATCTCATAGAGGCTAGCCTACATGACTGATTTCACTATCGCCACCCGCTCAGTGCTGGGTTCACAGGCATGTGCTACCGTGCCCAAGGCAGGAATCACTTGATCTTAATGTCAAGTGAGTTCTTTAAACTTGTTCTTAAGTTAAAGGTTCCTCTTTGGTTTTGAATTTTGTTTTGTTTTGTCCTTAATTGATTGTAGGGAGAAGTAGCCAACCTGAGATTCATATTGCAGATTTTATTTATCTTGAGGCAATAACTTGATGCATTGTCTTTCCCCCCCTAAAGCAGAACACTAGTTCAGTTATCAGGAACAAGCTCTTTCCAGCAGTGTTGGCATTTTGTGTCGTCCCCCCCACCCCCGCCCACACACATGCTTTTCTGTGAGAAGTAAGAAGGTGGCTAGAATCCCTCAGGCAAAGGAATTGTTGCAACCTTGAGAACACTCATGATGTTGGCAAGCAGGGTTATGAAAACGTGACATGTAGGATCAACATGTGTCACTACTAAGACTTGACATCTGTAGATATAAGAGGAAGACAAAGCCTTGTATTCCATAGTTACCTGATCAAGATGAGGGACCCATGATAAAGACTGAGTCTGGTCAGCTTTTACTACCTTCTTATAAAACCTGGGAAATAACATGATAACCCCAAGTCAGTGAACCACCAATTAAAGGCATACTGAACGTCAGAGAGTCTAACACAAGGTGTCAGTGAAACCTCATCTCTTGCTACAGAGAGGAAGGAACTATGCTGAGGCCTTAGTTAAGAGTTCATCTGAAGGTTAGAGAATTCTCACCCTTTATGAAAGTTAGGGCTTGACCAGAAGAGAGAGAGAGGGAAACCTTCAAGTGAAGTTAGCACAATGGGCAAGGGTGGAAAGGTTGCAAGACAGGCTTCCTCCAGTGGGAAGGACAGCTTGTCAGAAAGCTGCCAGGGCATCTAAGACATGCCAGTGTAATTTGACCTTCAGGTTCCTGCTCTGATGTTTCCACTGTTCTCCAAACCACCAAGAGCCAAAGTGAAGTCTCAACACAGCCCAAGGGGAGACACACACACACTCCTGTCTGTGGAAATAGGAGACACTGAAGGAATTGGCAGAAGCTGGTTAATAAATCTGGTCAATCTGGACAAAAGTGCAAGTGGATCTTAAGTGTGTCGGAAAAGGCAGAGGGGAGATTGTAAGACCAGCTATGGGAGAGTTTATCATGAGAACCTTGACAGGGGGCATCTAAGCAGGCCTTGGGATACTGCTAGGTGGTTGTACGATTTGGACTGCAGCTGTGACAAACATTACATGAGGTGACCCCTGTAGAACCACCCTAGCACAAAATTGACATGCTTAGATACTCGTATATAAATGTTTGGATTCATTCCGCAAGACTGAACAGACGTCCCAAGGATAGTGCTTTTATTCACTAGGGCCATCTAAAATGCACTGGGTGACAAGCATACAGAACCACAACGCTGTGAACTGGGTGTTACCAGAGTATTAGCGTCATCAACTCACATGAGCACCGCAGCAATTCATCTTCACTGGACTGATACCTACTCGGGCTATGGCTGTGCACTTCCTGCCCACAGTGTGTCCTCCAAACAGTTAATCTAGAAGAATACTTGATTCTTTGTCATTGTATCTCATAACATCGTGTTGGAATCGCCTTGTATTAGCATAGACCTCGATGCTGCAAGCAACTAGTACACATAGAACAGGAATGGTCTAAGGCACCAGATGTATTAGTAACCTGCAGGGTTGGTATGCTGTTCTCCAGCAATCAGCATGCATGCTGCAACAATGGCATATATGTCTCTTGGTGTTTAAGTTCACAAGTGTGGGGACCAGAGGCTGGAAGTAAGATAGACTCATTGTACAATCGGTGACTTGAAGGTTTTGTAATTCCTTCCAACCACTTAGGCTGAAGTAGATGAGCAATTTGGGTTTCCGGGAGGCAAGGAGGGTGTTTTCACTAGGAACCCCAGTAAGAACTCTTGTTAATCTAAGACTAACATGGCCCTGTAGGCTGCCCATGCCAGTAGGCAAACAGGGTAGGAATGAAGATACAACAGATACTGATGAAGATAATTGATCCAAAGTATAATGAGCTAAAAAAGGTCTCAGGAATCTAAGAGATGCTGGCATGTTACTCCTGGAACTTAGGATAGTGAGCAGGCAGTGGCAGCAATTAGTCTACCAAGGATAAGGCAATTTGACTAGGATCCTTTCATGATGGCAGTTTGGGTCATGCTACTCAATGGAAACCATTTGAAATGTTGGTCTAAGGTAAGGAAAAGTTAGGGTAGCTGATGGAAAGAAGTCCAGTTACAGTCTCCACAGCTGCAGTCATGACTGTAGCTCAGAGAGCCTCAAAGCCAAACTAACAGCATCAGCATCCCCCTTGAAAGATGTTTAAACTGTATCCGCTCTTGTCTGTCACATGGATTCACTGAAACTCAAGACGTGTACGTGGAACCTCCCGGTCTGGTAAAACAAATGTAATCCTGGTGGCTAGAACTTGACAGCTAATTGCTACAGCTCTGATAACCTGCTGTGCTGAGTCCTTCCGAGTCTCAACCCCCTCCAAGAAGTATATTTAACAGAGGGATTTAAATGGAGCAGGGAATCCGGATAGACTGTTAGCTTCTGTGCACTGCTTCCGGGCCTCCCTGCCATATTGCTTCCTCCAGTCACTGATGCTGTAACCATTTCCACGCAACTTTGGAAGATTCATACAAGGTCCTATTTGACAGTACACTGCCCTGAGCCAGTGACCTTTTCCTTCTTGGTCTAAGACTTTTTTTTTTTTTTTTTTTTTTTTTTTTTTTTTTTGATACAAAGCCCTGATAAATACAGAGAAACCACTTGGTATATAGCATTATCTGGAAGTGCGGAAGGCTGGTGGCAGAGGCTCTGTTGTGGGGATTACTTCCCAAATACTGGACGTGAAAGCCTTTGTCGGCGCTCTTTGGAGGAATCTAATTTCTAACCTTGGGTGTCGGGCATGCTATTTACTTTCTTTAGCTCACTACTGCTACTCCTTCATCCCTCCCAGCATACTGTCATCCACTCAAAGTGGCCTGCCTTAAAGATATAACTCAAAAGGAGCAAGCCTCTGACATCAGATAACCCTGTGGGGAAGCCCACATGGCATCCCCCGATATTTGACATCTTCCTTTTAAAAACAAAACTAGTTGCTAGCAAGTGTCCACATTGTGTATTAGAATATTCTACACACGAGGGAAGGGGACTGAGTGGCTCAGCTGTTTCCTCGGTGCTTACACAGTGCCTGGCACTCAGCCCTAAATCCATTTATTTCTCCATTAAGTAAATGAAGGCTGAAATATGACAAGAAGGTAAAAACCGAAAGACATGCCAGCCTCTAGGCTAAGAGACTTTGTAGGAGGATGGTATGCATATCTCAAATTTATTTAAAAATTACAAAAAAATGTTTCCATTCAAATTGTGTACGAGAAAAGTTAAAAGCAGAAACTGCACTCATGGTTAGCTCCCAGCTGCCTAATATAATTTATAAAATCGAACAAAATTTAGATGTGTGTCTTATGCCTCTGTAGACACGGGACCCTTTCTTTAGGTCCCTTTCCTTAGGTTCTGGAAGTACCATTATTGGCACACTTTCCAATGCTTTTCTTCTTTGTACTCGATGTAAAATGATTCTATAGACCCCCGTGATAGAGCTTCGAGCGTCTCTCCCTTGGTTATTCCGGATATGTTCATCTGTAATCCCCAAGTGTTCTAAAGTGCTTTTCACCTCGTTTTCTTCTTCTTTGAGAGTGCTGGTTTCTGACAAATGTTTAGGATCCAGTTGGAAAGGTTCCAAAGGGGTGGGGTATGGCACCCCTCGCATCCATTCGTTGTTCATGATGTAGCTGATCCCATACCTCTCTGTGGGCGTGGGCTGAAGGACTCCTCGGATGAGCCGGTGGCAAGGCTCTGACACATGCTGCGGTATGGTGTAGGTACCCTCAAGGATGCTCTTCTTTAGTTTGGCCACGGTTTCTGCTCGAAATGGCATCGTACCAGTCACCATGAAGTACAAAAGGACCCCCAAGGCCCAGATATCCACGTAAACACCAACATAGTGTTCGTCCCGGAAGAGTTCCGGTGCAGCGTAGGGCGGAGACCCGCAGAAAGTGTTCAGCATCTCGCCTTTTTTACTAATGGTGCTGAATCCAAAATCTCCCACCTTCACACAAGTGCTACTGGTATAAAAGACATTTTCTGCTTTCAGATCTCTGTGAATAATTTGGTTTTCATGCTGTGAAGAAACACAGGAGAACGGTCACTTTTGAGGTAAATGACAAAGTAGAAAATATATCTGTTTCTCTGCAAACAGAGAGGCAAGTGATGATGGACAACCTTAGAAATTCCAGAGAAAACAACTTAAATCATATTAGCAAACCCTGCCATAACCTTTAACCCAGTGTGATGCTTGCAGCCCCACAAATAGACCAGAGGTTTGGGTCTTCTGTAGGGTTGAAGACTGGAATTTGGGCCACACAGACTCTGGACTTCATACCAGAAAAAAAGACCCAGATCTTATGCAACTGCACGATTTTGAAATGCAATCAAATAATAAGCCTTGCTTTTTGAGGTATTACCTCATTTTTCTGAGTGTCCCCTTGACTGAGACCAAGAGCAGGAAGTCTTGGGGCCTGTTCCCATCACCTGGCTATACTCCTTTGGGTGGGCTCACATAATTTAGCAAAAAGGAAGAGGTTGAGTTTGGAAGGTTTCTTGCAACAGAGTCTGCAATTTGTCTCGAGTACGTGTCCCTTCCTGCCCTTACACCCTAAATTCAGGCAATAGTCTGGAGAACTTTGACCGATTTAGTTTTCAAGGCTTGGGTAAAGGTTTAATGCCATTTGTCCTAATGAACCCTTGGGGTTCAAAACACAGGCTTTGTAAGCTAGTATTGGTCAAATCTACGTTCAGTTCTATGAGGTGTAATGTGAATGAGACTTCTGCATTAAGTGAGATGCTGACATTTGCTTCCTATGGCTGCTGTGGGCAGTGCTCAGTGTGGTCCTTTGCACGAGACTGCAGTTCAGCCTTTCTCTCTTCAGAGACAAGAGTTGCAAGGAGAAGTGGCAGGCCATAGGGCTTCTACAGACCCATAGCTGTACTCCCTGCTTCTCCTTGCTATCTGGCCATTAGCCTCACAAGTCAAGTTCCTTCCATGTGCCCAGCCCCAGTATGGCTGGCCCTAGCGAGCACACAAAAAGATCGGATCTTGGGGGAGTTAGGCAGTATGCTTCACAAAATCCGGCTTTACATAAAGAAATAACCAGGGAGCTAAAGAATGACTTGACTGAGCGTTAATATGTGGGGTACAGAGGAAGTAAGAGTTGGGGTGGCCACTGAAGACAACAAAGCTTGCTATCAATAGACCTGAGACCGAAGCAAATTTCAGAGAGGGAGAGGGAAACTGGGGTGGTCATGGACGGTGGATAGGACTAAAATATAAGTCATGGGATGAGGGATAAAGACATCTGGTACAGGAAGGAAGAGCCAAGGGACAATAACAAGCCATCTAAGAGGTGCACTATGAATCTGGAGAAATGAGTGTGGCCAATAAGAGAAGGATGCTCATCTGGTTTCTTGGAGTGGCTTCTATCGATTTCTGGAGCTATTGCCGGCCTGCTGTGTACCAAGGTCCTGGATGCTGCTTTGGAGGCAGGGACCATGGTTCCAGCCAGACTTCTGACGCTCACAGAAGGGGCTGTGCTATTGCAGAGCCAACACTCTCTGTGATGAGGATGTGAAAATGGACCACGGCCCCACGTTCCCAAAGCGGGCAGAGTGGGAGCCCCTGCTTACCATGTGCTTCACTGCGGACACGATCTGGGAGAAGATGAGCTTGCTTTCCGCTTCAGAGAGCTTCCCCTCGGTGCTAATTTTCCCGAAGAGCTCCCCACCTCCCGCATACTCCATCACAAGGTGCAGCTTGGACAGGGTCTCCACGACTTCGTAAAGACGGACGATGTTGGGATGGTGCAACTTTTCCATGCTGGAAATCTCTCTGGATAACAGCCTTTGGGTTTTCTGGTCTAACTTGGTTTTGTCCAGAATCTTAATGGCCACCTTTTCTGGAAAGAAAAAGGAGATAAAGGCTTTGTTGTCGATGTTGTTGACTTGTTTTGTTTTAATGAGAAGGTAGATGTAAAGCTGGAAGGGTCCTGGGTATTCTCCTTCATTCTATTAAACATAGGTTCAGAGGTTCCCAAATCAATGGAAATGAAAAATAATCCTCAAGTCCACTCTCAATATCTACACACAGGTCTGGACAGCAACTCCTGCCTTCCAAAGGAGATTTCACTTGGAATCGTCACTGGGCTAAACTCCTTTGCTTAGCGCAGACAGCACTCCTGGTCAGGACTTGCTTGTCTCTTCAGTGTCAATGTCTGTGGTTCCCGTCCAGCTTCCCCTCCAACTTCCCCCTTTAGTGTGGTGTTCTTCAGACAACAAACATCTATGGGTGGGACCATTTCTTTATCCATCGTTGTCCCTATCATTCTGTCCCCAGTCTTTACTCAGTTCAACCCTCACGGTCCTGCAAGTCTAGCCTTACAATTAACCTATCCCGGGAGACCTCCCATGACACCACTTGAGACCATCACGACACCCAGACACTGGGTGTTCAGAGCACACAATCTCAGCTCACTAGCTTATACATATTCCCTTCATTCTCACCCTACCTACAGGGACTGTGTTTTATTTTACATTACCTATATGCCTGACATATAAAGTCCAGGACACAGGCACACTTTGTCTATGTTGTGTTGGTGAAGGCTTGAAGAAATAGCCCATCACTGTGAGGGAGGACTGTACTGCTGGAGGGAGGGCTGCCTGGTGCAATAGTTCTGGACAGGAGTTTGGTATAATGTGTTGAAATCTTAATGATGATTACATCCTTTAATACAGCCATTTCACTTTTTGCAATTAATCTTAAAGGAACAACCTGATATGTGTACAAGGGTGCATGTGTTACAGAGAACAGCAAATAGCCACCAAGAGATGGTTAAAGTGTGGATCATCTTTGTTTATAATCATATGCCCCAACATGATGCTAATCTGCACTGATCTCTATGTATGTTAAATATATAGGACATAAGAAAAATACAAATATTCACTTGTATAGAAAAATATGGTGAGACATTTCATTAACATGTCTCTACTTTTAAAAAAAGAAAGAAAGAAAGAAGGGAAGAAAGAAAGAAAGAGAAAGAGAAAGAGAAAGAGAGAAAGAAAGGAAAGAAGAAAGGAAGGAAGGAAGGGTCTCCTGCATTCTAGGATGGCCTTGAACTCACTACATAGTCAAAGATAACCTTGAATGTCTTACCCTCTTACCTTCGTCCCCCAAGTGTTACGATTACAGTCATATGCTACTAACACCTACTTTTTGCAGGACTGAGATTTAAGATGGAGTTTGTATGCTGTCTGAGCACTCTGCCAACTCTCCCAACCCCAGAAGAACTTATCTTCTAATTGGAGAATCACAGATAGTTTATCTATACATTGTGTATTGATTACTAGTACTTGTAACTTTTCCTGTGTAATAGATCATAGGATGAAAATGGTAATCATTAAAAATAAATGGAATCTTGAGCTCATAATAAAACATCATTTTTGTTATTGTTAAGATTTGGCCAGACTATCCAGAAAGAGGTTAGCAGACAAGTTAGAAGAGACGATGACAGACTCGCTATTTGACCTAGTTGCAACATACCTGCTTTGAAAAACATTGGTCTAGTGTTATTGGCATGAAATAGATGCCACTTACTCAAAGCACGAGTGTTATTAGTGTGTTAAAGGTAAATTCAGCTTTCTGAAATGGACGGCGTTAGTAATGTCTAATGTGTGGGGCGCGTCTTCTGTTGGAAGCAGTATTAAGCAGCAAAGAGGCAAACCATAAATAATTAAGTCCCAGTTTTACTATCTCAACAGGCTATCAGTCCAGCAAATGGGCTTCCTCGCCATCTTCTGGACATCCTTCTTTCTTGGTCACAACCTTTTTACCTTTCAGTGATTCGTGCCAAGTGCCTCGTACTGTTTCCCTGAACCAACACTTTGTAACAGTCTATTGGATGAGTTGTTAATGCAAGAGCTAACATTCTACCCTTCAGATTCACAGTCTCTACAGAAGACTTTCCCTCGACGTTCTCCCCCTCCGTGTCTCAGTACCTATCTCTGTGGGCCCTTTACCTCCACACACTCTGAGTGTCCAACAACAGGAGATGATGGGGACCTCAGTCTCCCTTCGACAGAAGCCCCCTGTGCCCTCCAGGCAAAGCATGGATCCCATGTGAGTTAGCACGAGATGGCACTGGACTAGTGTAGGGAAGGGTAAGTGCTGTGGGGGTGAGAGCCTCTTTAGATAGCTCTTGGGTGCCTTTACTCCCAGCACTTGGAAGTCTGAGCCAGGCAGATCTCTGTGAGTTCAAGGCTAGCCTGATCTACATAGAGAGTTCCAGGATGGACAGGACTACATAGAAAGATCTTGTCTCAAAAAAAATAAATAAATAAAGTTTTAAATAATTTAACCCTTGTTATTCCAAATTTTTGCTCACCGGTAGAAACATCTGTCTCCCTAAGGAACTCAGTCTTCGTATGTACCCTGGTATTCACAGACGGTGCATGTCCAAGTCACAGGACAACCTTAAATGCCATTTCTTAGTCTCACTGTCTTGTACCTTTGCCACGTAGGCTACGTTAGCTGGATCTTCCTTCTGAAGATCTTCAAACCTCTGCTTTTCACCTCTCACCCCTGGACGTTTACAAAGACGTGCAGATGGCTGGTGTTTGATGTGGGCTCTGGGAATCTAAACTCAGTTGCTCACCCAGAAGAGGCAAATGCTTTACCAGATGAGCCAGCTCCCCAGGCCCCATCTCCTGTTTAAACACGTAGTCAGAGAGTACATACTATGTATTAAGCACGGAGAAGACAAGCACTGTTCTTACAGCCCAGTGAGAGAGAAGGACTTTGCAAACAGCCCTTAGGATATGTATGGTTAACATAGGAGCAGCTCAGAATAAAAAATGGCATGGCCCCTCTGGGTGAGAGGCTAGGAGGTGAGGGAGAAGGCCAGGGGATAGTGCATGTGTTGGCCTACAGGAGATGCAACATTTGTGCTAGAGAGGCTGAGGGGATCCCCCCTCCCACTGTGATAGAGATGGAGAATGATGGATAGTGATCCCCAAATTATCCAGGAGGACTAATACGGTGAGGTAACCCACAGTCTCAGAGCCTGTTTTAGGGAAGACATCCTTGGGAAACCCAAGACTTTATACAGTGTCATGACTTTGACTCTAGCTGTAGAAAGAGTGGTCTGACTTCAGTGTGGGAAGAGCAGAGGAGCAGCTGGCTCCTCTTGGTGCGGGGAGATTTGGGAGGAGAAACTGCTCTTTCTTTATATCTGATACCAACTCTGACATGGGCTGGGCAGTGGTTTCACATGCCTTTAATTCCAGAACTCGGGTGGGGGCAGAGATAGGAAGATTGCTATAAGTTCAATGGCAACCTGGGCTACAGAGTAAGTTCCAGGACAGCCAGGGCTACACAGAGAAACCCTATCTCGAAAAACAAAAAGAAAAAAAGAAAAGCCAAACCAAACCAAAACAACAGAGAAAAACCTCTGACATGAGTCCCGCCTAGTCGGTAGCACATCCTTTCAACCCAGATTTACAAGCTGGGGTGTCTTCAGATGTCTCTAGATAGAGGGTGGTAAGAAGAAATGGTGAGTCATTGAGGCAGCAGGGCTGCAGGGTCTCAGGTGTCCCTGACATAGAAGGATGTCCCTGACATAGAAGGATGGCCGTTGCTACTCAACTCCAAATGGCCATTGCTATTTCCATTACAGATCTGATGCTAGTGGATTTTACTGCTTTTTAGTTTTCAAGAGAAGCCAGAAATCTGCACATTTATGGGAAGGCTTCAGGTTATTAAGTATCCATAACTAATACCTCTAAAATTTATTCTTTCTGTATCATCTCTTCTTTAGAGGAGTTATTACTCTCTTAAAAGCCAATGAGCTTCCCCCATCCCCCTTCGCTGGTCTTGCCCATCCAAAGGCCCAGAGATTTTTAAATATTCTTGTTTGAATTTCTACTTTAAATTTTTATGTGTGTATGATATTTTACATGTATGTATGTTCACTCTCATGCATGGGCATGGATGCTGTGTGTGTGTGTGTGTGTGTGTGTGTGTATGTGTATATGTGTGTGTGTGTGTGTGTGTGTGTGTTGGGGGGGTGTTGAAGGCCAGATTGGGTTGAGTCAAGTGTCTTCCTCAATTTGTCTCTATTTTGTTGAGGTGGAGTCTCCTGCTAAACCAAGCTCACAAATTCAGCTAGTCTAACTAGCCCCCTAGCTCTGTGGATTCCTGTCTTTGCCTCTTGACATTACAGACTGACCCACCTGGCTTGTATGTGAGTCCTGAATATCTGATCTGGTCCTCACATTTGCAGTGCAAACACTTTACCACCACGCCAGCCTGGTTTTCAGTATTCTAAACAGTTTTTCAACCGCATCCTTCCTCTCCATCCTCCTTGCCATTCCCTTAGTCTAAGTGTGCACATACGCACATGACACACACAAATAAATAATCACAAGAATAAATGAAGATAAACAGGTAGATTATTGAGTAAACACACTGAAGGAGAAAAAGTAAAGCTGAGGGAAAAAGGAAGGAGGAGGCCATGAAGGACCACGACCAAGAAAGGCTCAGGCATCTGCGGTTTCTTTTATCTTTGTTGCCAACAACAGATGGGACATAAAACATTCAGAAGCTCTGGGCATCATTGCTTTTGAGAATTTTCTAATCAGCCTAAAAGGGGGCTCATGATGGCTCTCAGCCTAACATATCTCCCTCTAGATCCCAAGGGAAGCTACACTGTCAGCTATGAAAATAAACCTCCAGAAGAGAGGTCATCTTCTTTCTGGAGACCCATAGCAGCTGGCGTCTTTATTGTTGTTATTATTATTGTTATTATTTTATCCTTAGCCACTGTCCTGGGAACTTACAGAGCATTGAAATGCTTTCCTAGAAAACCTCAGGACAATTCTGGTGAAGCTAGTTTTGTACAGGGGCCACATCTTTGCAAACAACTATTCATTTCCCTGGCCTCTTTTGCACATGCCATCCCATAACCAGAGGTGACACTGTACCTTTGATAACAGAGTTAGGCTATGGTGATTGGGCACAAGAAGGGAATGTAAGCCTCACAAGGCACCACCTGCACACCAGGGAATTGTTCTCTGCAACCCAGGCAGATGGACATGAAGTTAACTTTATAGTGTATCAGGCCGGAAGCCGTGCAATTCATATAAACACTGGTTATCATTTTTTTCTCAACTAACAGCCTGCCTACCAAATGTCTACACCATTGCCTAACTCCTGCCTCCTGGGTCTCTCACAGCTTAGCTAGTTATTCTATAGGCGGTAGATACACTTGCCAACATAGTACCTTCTTTATTCTCCTTAGAGATACTTCGGCCTATAGTTCTGCTGAGAAAGGAATGGACATATGGCCCTAAGGACTGTAACAGCCTTCACTCCAAGGTAGCCATCACATATGTTCTTTTCAGAATTGGAACTGAAATAGATTGGGACTAGTGAGGTTGTAGAACTTGAGCTAGCCACCACAACTCCTGGCCAAGATGCACCATGGATCATAAGCATTAAATGTCATTCTGCTTAAAGAGGTAGAGAGATATTTATCACGATGACAAATACCGAGATGATAGTGATAAAATGTAATCATGGGAAGCCATAAAATCCCAGGAAGATTTCAAATCCCACGAGTGACAAGACTGAGACTCTGCTGCAGGTTCTCACACCTCTTTCTGTTTGAGCGAGTTTGAACAGATCTGTGTTCCTGGAACTGCGTGATAAATGACGCAGGCCTGAAGAATCTACACTGCTTTGAAAGAAGTCTAATGTCCCATGTGCTCTGTCTAGTATATGGTATGTAGCATATTTTTTTTTTTTCTGGTTAGTTTTTTGTTAACTTTACACGGGCTAGAATCTTCTGGAAAGAGAGGACCTCAGGTGAGATCAGCTGTGACAATGCCCCCATCATATTGATCTGTGGGCAAGCATTTTCTTAATTAATGGTTTATGTAGGAAGGCCAAGGCCACTGCACACATACTGTGAGTGGCACTACCCTTGGGCAGACGGTCCTGGGTTGTATAAGAAAGCAGACTGAGCAAGCCATGGAGAGCAGGCCAGTAAGCAGCACCCTTCTGTGGCCTCTGCTTCAGGTTCCTGCCTTGAATTCCTGCCTTGGCTTCCATCAGTGATGGCCTTTGATTGGGATGTGTAAACCAAACAAAACTTTCCTCCCCAAGTTGCTTTTGGTCAGAATGTTTTTTTTTTTTTAAATTTTTTTTTTTAGAATTATTTATTATGTTTTACGTATATGAGTACACTGTAGCTGTCTTCAGACACACCGGAAGAGGGCCTCAGACCCCATTACAGATGGTTGTGAGCCACCATGTGGTTGCTGGGAATTGAACTCAGGACGTCTGGAAGAGCAGTCAGTTCTCTTAACCACTGAGCCATCTCTCCAGTCCCTGGTCAGAATGTTTTATCACAATAGAAAGCAGACTATAATAATATTATATACTTTTAAATCTGCTCCGCACAACAGTATCCTATGCAGCTAATGCCAGCTAATTCTCGTCTCACTCTACACATTGGAAAAACACACAGAACAGAGATAGAGCTTTTTTATAGCCACACAGATAGGAAAACAAATATTCACAATTCCACGCAATTCTGACTAACTCCAAAGTTCGTGTGTCCCTCAGGATTGCCCTGCCTTTCCCTGTGTGAGTCATGATAACTCCTTTCTCCTGGACATTGTCTGATGGGAGAAGGACAAACAGGAAGTCAGCTGTAAGACTCTCCGATGCTTTTGTGAGATTTGGTTACTGTTACAGTTTGGCTATGACATATCTCCCAAGGTCCATGTGCTAGAGACTTGGTCCTTGGTCCATGATGCTTCTGGGAGGTGGCAGAAGCTTAAGAGGTGGGGCCTACTGGGATGATGTTAGGCATTGAGAGTGTCCTCTTGAAGGGGACCCTGGGACCCTGGTCTCTCAACATGTTTCCCTTTTTGGCTTCTAGGCTGCATGCAAGGAACAGCTTCATCCAGTATAGTTCCCACTGAGCTGTAATGTCTCAGCATAGGACCAAAGGCAGTGGGGTCAAAGAAGCATAAACTGAAACTTCTTAAAGTTAAAACGAAATAACCCTTTCCTCCCTCAAAGCTTTATTGTCTCAGGCGTTCTGTCATAGTACCTCAAAGCTGATTAACATAGTTACAGACTCATATCGTTCCTGGTTGTTTCCTGTTTCTTTGACAAAGATCACTGCTTGAGAGTACTATGAAAGTGGGGAGAGTGTCCAGAGTCTAAAAGCACCATGAGTAGCAGCTAACTTCAGCTAGCTAGTCAGAATCACGGTAGGAGAGACATGCCTCTTCGACACTATCCCAGAATTCCAAGGAAGCCCTGTGAAGTAAGATGGAAACCCAGTTGCATACCCAGCTTTGTTGCAATGTGGAACCAGTCAGTTCTGGACCTTTGTTTCCTCATCTATAAGACTGAAGAGACTGGATAACATCACACTTCCCTAATATGAAGCCCTTAAGATTCAAAAGGTGCAAAATAATTACCGTGCACAGGCAAGCCTTAAGTAGCCTTCAACCATGTAAAATGTTAGTACAGAATAAAAAAGTTATTCTAGCCAATTCTCCTAATCAATGCAAAAAGAAAGTGTTGTATTGGTTGTTTTACTCGGTTACTTTTGGTTAGCTCATAATTTCTTCCTAAAACTTTAAAATCTGTTCAATTTTATTTTACCATTATATTATTACATCCAAATTTTTACCATTACATTCCAAGCACCTGATGTTTTTCTCCATTATTGTAACATGAATTTCCTTTTAAAATAAGTTGATTTAAATGCAAAATAAACCTGTGGGTGTTTTTGAGAGCCACTGTTTATTGAGTAGCAACTATAGACCCTAAACTTCACACATGTTATCTAACAAATTTAAGAATCGTGGTTTGTAATTTATTAACAATACAACGGAAAACAAAGCAGTTTGCATGAAGTCAGATGCCTACTTAAGTTTGTGAATCCAATCTTCCCGATTCTCAAGTCAAAGCTCTGCCTACAATGTGTACTTTCCCCCCACCACCCATTTCCTCTGCCAAGTTCTAACACCTGAGCTATACTCACATGTAACCAAACAGAGCTGGCCACATCAGGGAACTTGCTCAGCCTTCACCTTTGTAGCTCTCAGGCTTCTGTAGCCCGGATGTGGCCTGTCACTTTCTCTCTGGGTGTGGCTTTATCCAAAGTCTCATCTACTCTCCCTAACCATAATGTCTGTCTCAACTTCTGGCCCCTCATCTCCTTGTCTTTTTTTCATTCTGCTCTAGACGACTGAAAAGTCACATCCATCCGGGTTAGATCTGCCTTACTAGTCTAGATGTAGTTTAAAGCCCGACAGTGGCGCACATCTTTAATCCTGCGCTTTGGAGGCAGAGGCAGGTGGATCTCTGAGTTGAACCAAAAAGCACTAAACCCAAGTCTGGATATAGTTTTATGAATAAAACTTTAAAATCTGTCCCTGAAGTTTGACACTGTGTATTGAAACTTTCCATTGTGTGTTTTCTGAATAAGAGAACCAAGGCCTAGGAATACTTGTAGAGACAATGTTGAATATTCCTAACCCAAAGAAATGGCAAGCACCTCAGGTGATAAATATGCACCATGTCCATAAATATGACCATATTATGATCATTATATAATATGTGTGTGTGTGGTACTCTGTATCCCAAAAATATGTAGACTTATTGTGTAACTAATTTAAAAAAATTTTTAAAGTTAAAGAAAAGGGCCAGAGAGCTGGCTCAGATCACTGGCTGTTCTTCCAGAGGCCCAGTTTGTTTCCCAGCACCAATGTGGCAGCTATTGATCACCTATAACTGCAGTGTCAAGGGATCCAACGCCCTTTTCTGGCCTCTGTGAAGCTCAGGCATACATTCGGTGCACTGACATACATGTAAGTAAATGCTGATACACGTAAAATAAAAATAAATAATTCTTAAAAAAAATTAAAATAAAAAATAAATAATTTTTTTTTTCAAGACAGGGTTTCTCTATGTAGTCCTGGCTGACCTGGAACTCATTCTGTAGACCAGGCTTGTCTCAAACTCAAGAGATGTTGCTTGCCTTTGGCTCTTCATTGCTGGGATTAAAAGAATGTGCCACTATTCCTTTCTAAAAATAAATCTTTTAAAAAACTAAAATAAGAAAGAGTCTGGGTATTCACAGAGAAAATGAGTATACTTAAAACCACTCCAGGGCTGAGTAGCTCAGTGGTAGAGGGTTCGGTTACAATGTACTTGGCCCTGGGTTTGGTTCTCAGCACCACATGTGCACACGTACAAACCACTCTGCACATATGAGCTCATATAAATATGAAATGCTAACTATTAGACCTGGTGCACAGGCCTGTACTCCCATGTGCTCAGGAGACCGGGGCCAGCTCATGGTATATCTGGGCTACAGAATGAGTTCAGTACTGGCCTTGGCAACTTAAGGAGACCCTGACTCAAAAGAAGAAAATGGTGAAATTAGCATCCCAAACAAGTCTGGGAATGAGAATTCTCTGGAGCATCATACATAACAGCAGAGTTGGAAACCACAGTCCATAGGGAGTACAGGTTTATATGAGGAATGAAATTCTGTTGAAAAGGAGACTTCAATTTGTCTTGGATTGCACAAAAGCAAGATAGATGTACCTGAAAAATCTCATCAGTAACTAGCATTGATTGATCATTTACTCATTCTTTCTGACACCCAAAAGAAACAAGCACTGTTTCTGTGTGTATTTTGCCAATGCAAACTGTGAAACTGGGAGAGGGACTTTAATTTACAGAGATGACTAAGGTAGCTGAGATGCAGAAGTGTGAACCCAGACACCCAGGAGGCTTCAGAGTGGGGTGGAAGATTTGATGCTCCAATGACTTCTGAGTGTATGTACCAATGTACATGCATGTTAGGGGTGTGCACACGTACGATGCTTTTTATTTGGCTGTGCTGGTGATTGAACTCAGGATCTTGCAAATACTGGACGAGTCTGATATCACTGTGCTATTAGGCCTGTAACTTTTCCTGCAGAGGTAAAACAGATGAAAAGGTCATGGGACTAGGGCTGAGCTAACCAGAAAGCAAAAGATATCTCCGATAGAAGAAAAGCAGGACCTTGGGCCGTGGTAACAGGTGAAGGAGACAACATCAGGAAGGGTCTCTCAGGAGAGGGAAATGCCCACGAGCTTAGATGGTGGTTTCGGCATGCTGACTGGCCAAGTCCTAGCTTTAACTCAACTAGGCTAACTCTGAGAAAGGGCCCAATTAGGGTAAGCTAGCAAAAGCACCCTGTGTTCTCCACACCATTCCTCCCTTAGGCCAAAGTGGTCAGCACTGTTGCTCCAGTCCCAGGGCAACCAGTAGCTGCCAAATGTGAAGTGAAGATTTAGGTGTCATTGGGAACATCTATAAAGAATACTAAGGCAGGAAAGGCCCTGAGACCAAGCCCTCCGTGTCCCAAAAGAACAGGAGTAGTCTGTCTGGTTGGTTAGGAGGGACCTTGGAACCTATTTAGAGACCTAGTGGTCTAGGTTTTCTGTAATATTCCAGGCCATTGTTTATGACACACCAGTACAAACCGAAGCTACAAACACGGCCTTAAGTAGCCTTGTAACCCCACACTCAATTAGGCCCTAATACCTCATTGGTAATCTTTGGGAAGTCCGATCCTACCTTTGGTTAGGGAGTGAATCCCCAGCTTGACCTGGGAAAAGTTTCCGCTTCCGATCTCCCCTCGAATTCGATAGAAGCCTATGCGTTTCCCCAGCGTGATCTCCCTCACCACCTTCTCATCTTGGCACATGTCCTGAGTCAGTTTCTCGAAGGGTGTCAGCTGGCGCGGCTGGTCCTCGTCGCTGTCCTTGCTGCACTCGGTCTGACAGCTGCTTTCCACGCTGTCCCTCCGGTCCCAACTGTCACAGTGTGTGTTCACCAGGCCGCCTCCATTCACAAGCACTGCAGTCATCGTCTATGCAGGTTCATGGCTCCATCTCAGTCCAGAGCCACTGTCAGGGCAGCTTGCAGGACAGGCAAGGGTGGCAAGTGAGGCAAGCTTGAGTTGAGGCCTCCAAGAGTACAGCGTCCATGAGATTGGGGAGAGCTGAGCAAAAAGTCCTTGTGGAGACCCAGTGACAAGATAGTGCCCACACAGCCCAGCGGGGCCTCACTCCAGGCCCTTCCCGCTTTCCCTCACCTCGGATTTCCAAACTGTACAACCAGATGCACATTCAGTTACCGTAATTCCCCCCGAGGTGGAACCTGATGCTCTGTGGTAGATGGCTGCGACAGGGGGACAAAGGCTCCACTCTGTTAATTCCCTGTGTAACCAGGCAGTCTTGCGCTCCAGAGTGTAAAAGCCCCTTGGCGACCCCCTAGTCCATTCAGCGGGGGCTCGTCGCTGACCTTCATTTTGGTTTCGTTTTTGATTTTTTTTTTCTCTTGCTGTCAAGTCGCAAGACCCCGGGGACTTAAGAATCTGAATTCCAGAAAGGAAGAGTCTTGTAAATCAGCCTTTGGTCACACAGGCAGCCAGAGAAGGATTAAGTCTCCACAATGTCACTTTAGCCGGCCTTTATTTAGATGAGCCCTCTTCTAAGCCCTGAGCTGTCCTGAAAAGTTGGCAGATGACAGCTCATCCTAAGGACAGAGAGTAAAATAATTATTAGCCCATTCTAATGTAATGCACAGGAGAATGTGACACTGTTTTATGAATACTTTTATAAAAGAACTCTACAAATGTCATATTAATAGTCGATGCTAAAATTACATATTGTTGAACAAAAAGAAAAGTCAACATGTATCCATGCCCACAGTACACGTTTTAGGAACGCCTTTATAGGTCCATGTATCCTTTAAGCAGGGCAATTGTATTACTTGAGTTTAGGACAATATTTGTATTGTATTAGCTTAGTTCAAAAATATATTTTTTTTAAAAAGATGCAACAGCAATAATAACAAAGGTTATCGATTTTCAAACTGCCTTACATTTTTGTGAATGTGTTTTAATCTCCTTTAATGCCTTCGTATTCCAGGACAGCTTCTTCTTCACTACTTGCTTTCATTGTTTCTACGTCTCAAAGAACAAAGACAACCTTTCCACTATGCTCATTCTTTCTTTATATTTCTGAATGGGCTGTCAGCTCCGAGCCTAGCCCTTTATTGGGAGACAGAGACGGAGGGCGCATGGGCTACAGCGTGCGCAGTGGTGATGCGCAGTGGTGTGGACTCTTCCAGACTGCCTCTACCCTCTATGCAGCCAATTGTCACAAGTTCATGGAGTCCTTTGAGATGTTAACAAAACATCACTAAGTTCCTTCTCTCTGAATCCCCTTGGTGGCCGTTTGAATATTTTCTGAAACGTCATTTGTCCATGAGGGTGGAAAGCACATTCTGTCCCCACCTTCCCTCTCACAACGTGGAATGCCGGCTCTCTTTGTTGAGCGTTCACTAAATGTATATTGAACTTGGTTTTTTAACTTGAGCATTTTTTAAACTAAAAATCTGGCAAACAAACAAACAAACAAACAACCCAAAAAATCCAACCTAAAAGATTGCCTTGCAAATACAGATTTCCAGTCTGTTTGAAAATATTATATCTTGTTTTAAATAGGACTGCCTTATGGTTGTTATAGGTTAAGTATGCAGTTGCTATAGGAACCGTTAAGACATTCATACCCAGCACTCTTCCACTTTCTGGATATGAGGACATGAAGGTGTAAGAACATAGGGTTAAAAGGGGCCACACCGCAGTCACTGACACACCTCTAAGGTAGAATGATTCAGTTGTTTTAAAAAAAAAATGTTAAAGCAACAGTTCCTTTATTGGATTGGGGAAACTTAAGACATTAATTAGTAATTGTCCTGGGCTCACAGGCTCCTTTGACATGATAACAAAATCTATGACCAGGAAAAAGCACAGCCACAAAATTTGCATCCAATGTTAGAGAGTTCGCAGGCACTCGGAATCCTATCTCTGTCTGTCTGGCTAAGGGAAGGTGAAGTGACACTAGGCGCCATCAGATTTGCAAACCGGAGCTCAGGAGAGACAGGAGTAACGTTAACCATAACTCTGAAAGAAACTTTAGCTTAACCTATGTAAAAGAGAGGGCTAGCTGGGGTGTGACGAGTCACAGTTCAGCAGACACTATGAAGACCCTTGGCTGTGCCCTCCTGGACTGCCACCTCACCCAGCTGCCCTTGACAGTAGCCTACTTTACCAGAGCTAAATAAATAAAGAAGGTGTGCTTTGTTCTGTCTGCACCCCGGGGTTCTTTACAGTGCCTGGCACTCATTTAATAAGTTTGTTGAAGAAGAAATGAACTAAGCACCAAGTTATCCAATGTTAGACTTTGGTACGATTTAGCAGAGGTACATTTTTTTTTAAAAAAAAAAATTTATACACTAATAACACTAGCCCAACATTTACTTTTAATTATCTCAGGAAACTTACTCCAGCACTTTCTTTCCAAAGCCTGAGCTATGCTGTACCCGCTGTTAGGACTCTTGACCCCACCCACCGGTGTAGATGGAAATCTTAGCTGCAGTTCTATCACCCAATCAGGAAGTGTTGCAGGACTCCTTACAAATACATCGTCTTCTCTTTGTTCATTCCAAGGGCTCCACTCTTCCGAAGCCCTGAGGACTCCAGGCCCCTGCTTACCTTGGCCCCTACACAATTGCTGGCCATACCATTACTCATTCTCTGCTTTCCTGGCTCCCTAAAGCTCTCAATTTAGACTCTGGGTCTTGAGCTCCACTCAGGCCCTAAGAATTACAACAGTGTTTTAACGTCACTAACCTAATTAACACTTGGAGCCTCCTAGGAACAGCACTCCACCTGGAGAAGTCAGATGTGACTGCTGACGGTGGTCAAGCTGTATAGTGGTTTCTGAGTTGTATACCCTCAAGTTAGAGTTCTTGTGATGTGGTCTTAAGCGGATTCTCTTAACAGCCAGGGAAACAGTTACTCTTCTACTTAAATTAGATAAAGAAGCTTTCTACAAATTTACAAGAATGAGGTTTGTATTGAAGATGAATTGAAACTTGTTGATAATGCTAATAATCCAATGGGGGGGGGCGATGAACCTTTTGCTATTTCAAAGTAAATGATGTAAATAAATATAAACAAAAGTATAAAATACGGGGTGCATACCTCAATGAAGGTTGCAGAGCCAAAGTCATGGGAACTACTTGAGTGTGAAAGAGAGCAAGAACCAAGCCTTTGTTTCTCCAAAGCTAGGCTGGAATGTCCTCTGCCCTCCTCCGGCAGCAGGAGAGAACATTAGGTAAAAAGTTGTTTATGCAATCCTTTCATCTTCCTGCACTTGCAGTTTCTCAAAAGGAGGGGAGCAACCATTTACACCTCCAGGCAGGGGATTTTCATTGGTTGGACTAGCTCAGGAAAAAACAGCATCCCAAAAGCTACATTTGGAGATTGTGCAATGCAAAAGTTCTCTGACTGCCCACTGCACAATCCTTGGGTGCCAGTGACACACACAAACACACACACACACACACACACACACAGAAAGGGGGGGAGGGAGAGAGAGAAACTGAGAGAGACTGAGAGAGATGGAGAGACACAGAAAGAGATAGAGACAGAGACAGAGAGAGTTCCTGTCAACTCCCAGTGTCTTCCAACTAGAGTGAATGGCCACCCAAGGCTCACCGAAGGAAGGGCTCTGTACCCACCCAAATCATCACAACAGCCAAAAGGGACTTGAAGGACATAGAATAAGAAAGAAGTAGAAAACATCCATAAAACCAAACCAACACACACAGACACACACACACACACACAAACACACCACCACCACCATCACCACCAAAAACCACTCAGCAAACAAGAGCTCTTTTGGAAATTAAATTATTTACTTGAAGATCTTTTTTTAAAAAAAAATCTAGAAGAGATGAACAATAGAGTAGAAAAGAGAAGTGTCTGAATAATCAAATCAGAAGTGCCAACAACCGGTTATCAGAATTTCCAGTCACACTGTTACAGTCTCAACAGTGACAATCATACATCTCTGATCACAGTTGAATTGCCAATAAATTCTGGACTTTTCTAAAATATTTATGAATGAGGAGAGACTCCACACACTTGAATGAAAATATGAATGAAAAAACGTGTACAAATGGTAAGTCTGCATAGCTGTATATGTCCACAAGTGAATGGTAAATCTGCATAGTTGTATATGTCCATGGGTGAATAGATATTAATTTTGCAAAGTTTTCTCCCCCCTCCCACCCTACTGGGAGACTTACATGGAGTCTCTGTCAATAGAAATCCTACTTAGAGTTTAAAGAACTGCTATTGCCGGGCAGTGGTGGCACATGCCTTTAATCCCAGCACTTGGGAGGCAGAGACAGGTGGATTTCTGAGTTCGAGTCCAGCCTGGTCTACAGAGTGAGTTCCAGGACAGCCCAGGCTATACAGAGAAACCCTGTCTCAAAAAACCAAAAAAAAGAACTGCTACCAATAGTAATATCCTGACTGCCTTTTTACTAGTATCCCCAGACATCAAACTAGATCATGTTGAAAATTAGACAGCATAATGGAGTTAAGACACGATTAATTTCGGGCTAAGTCTCCCATTTTTCAGATGCAGGTAGTTTCCGGCTGTTGTTCTTGCCTTTTGCCTCTTTGATTTTGGACAGTTTTTATGGACACTAATAAGAGCTTAGAAACTCAACCACACAAGTATATGGAGTCAGTCATCACACATCAAAGTATCCGAGGAGGAGGTAGAATGCCCCTTAATTATTAGCTTACTGCTGCCGCACAGCTATGCATTAAATAAGATGAAAGAAAAGAGAGCTTCCTTGGTAATTTAGCTTCTTGAGCGCTGTGAAAATAATATCAAAGGAAGCCATCTTGCCTTTGTTCTCTTTGTCTGCATTTCAAAACTTCTGGGCAAAGCTTTCAGACAATCCCTTCATTGGTTGGCAGGGCCAGGCTTGCTTAGAGGAAAATCTGGGTGTTTTATTTATTTATTTATTTTCTATATGTGGCAAAGAGATTGGGAGATAATCAGACTGTGGTTGTAAGCCTTCTCAGACACATTACACCCTCACCGGGATCGTTAACAAATACAGTCCATTTGGAAGGAATGTTAGCATTTAGAAATCATTTGCACCATCGTTACTTTTGGCCTTAGCTCCTATTTCCCAACATATGCACTCAGATCCCCATGGGGGAGCAGTGAGGAGGTTCTGAAGCAAATGCAAAATCAGAGTAAACTGCTTCTGTGCGGGTGCCAGTCTGTAACACCGCTGCTTCCGGACTTGATATCACAGGATGCTTCGCTCTGTTGATCATCCTAGGTCTTCCGGGATCCACCCATACTTAAAATCATGGCTAGCCCGATCAGTCTGCTGAGCCTACATCGGCTCTCTTCCGTATTGAGTTCTGCCACAGTAGAGAGTCCCATGACTATCGAGATCACAGACTGAAATGTCTGTGAGGGTGGTGCCGGAAGGACTTGATGACCCTTCTAGGTGCCGGTGCCCTGCACACTAAGGCAGCCCTTGCCTGCTCCAGCTGGGTAGCCAGGCTGAAATCCAAGTGTATGTTTGTCAAGTCTTGTAATCCCCCAAAGAAACTGGGAATTGCCGAGCTTTTTGATAAACTCTCTAAATCTTTAAATGGTGGATTAAATACTTTTATAAGAACATGAGTGAACGAAACTGAACTGTTGGACCAGTTTGTGTGTGTGTGTAGGTCATTCAACAGGGCATTGTCTGACATATGATGTTTAGCATTTTAAGGCCACAATTATTTTATTCTTTGATGGAGCAGAATTTAGTGACTATTTAAAAATCATATTGTATAGGGACTAGGGAGATGAGTCAGCTGGTGAAGTGCTTCTTATTCAAGCATGAGGACATGAATTTGGACTACCAGTCTCTGGGCAAAAGCTGGATGCAGTCCTGAGTATCTATGCCCCTAGTGTTGGGATGCAGAGAAAGAGAGACCCTACAGGCCTAGTGGCCAGCCGGTCTAACCAAAACAGAGAGCTCCAAGTTTAGTGAGAGACACTGTCTTGGATGACACAATGAGATGGAGAGAGCTAGAAGAAGACCTCTTACCTCAGCCTCTGACCCCTCACTTCAAGCTCTGACTCCTCATCTCAGCCTCATTCCTCACCTCAATCTCTCACCCCTCACCTCACCTCAGCCTCTGACATTTCACCTCAGTCTCTTACCCCTCATCTCAGCCTCTGACATTTCACCTCAGTCTCTGACTCCTCACCTCAGCCTCTGACATTTCACCTCAGCCTCTGACCCCACACCTCAGCCTCTGACATTTCACCTCAGTCTCTTACCCTTCACCTCAGCCTCTGACCCCTCACCTCAGCCTCTGACCCCTCACCTCAGCCTCTGACCCCTCACCTCAGCCTCTGACCCCACACCTCAGCCTCTGACCCCTCACCTCAGCCCCTGACCCCTCACCTCAGCCTCACTCCTCACCTCAGCCTCTGACCCTCACCTCAGCCTCTGACCCCTCACCTCAGCCTCTGACCCCTCACCTCAGCCTCTGACCCCTCACCTCAGCCTCTGACACATCTCCCAGGAATGGATATCCTGACAACACTGTGAAGTGAGCACTCTTCAGTCCCCTCCCATGGATTAAACAAATAAAATCTAAGAGCAACTGAAGTTAACAAAGTTGCCTTTGAGTTTTCAATTGTAGGCTTCTTGAGGGTTGAGAACAGAGTGTCTAGGTCGCCTATCAACCATGCATGGTAAACAAATGAGAATAGAAAAGGCCATGATCCAATAGAAGTATTTCAGGCTCCTGGATGCTGAATCTAAATTTTAATTCCATCTCCAAACATAAACCCTCCTGGCACCTTTACGAGGCAGCTCTTGCCTTCAGACAAGTGGGGGATGACATGGAGACATGTCATAAACCTGAACCTACCATGCATTGAACCACAAGCAGGTAGCCCTGAGCAGAAAACCAAGCACATCGTCTATGTCCCCAGAAAGGGCTAATTTAGGAAGCAGCGTGGGAGCACTCATAGTTATTTTCAACTCACGGTTTATTTTTAGGGGCTTAAAATGTTTGCACATCAAAGCCCAAACTGCTCTCTTTTAGTTCTGTAACTTCACTTGGTCCTAGTGGGATCTATTCTGGAAGACAGGGAGAATAACAGAAGTGCTGGGATTGGGGAACTTAACTTTATTTGAGCTAAACTAAGGAGAGTCTATGGTTCACAAACAGTAAGGTTAGTGATCTGGGCGAGGGGAGAGTACTGCAGAGCAAACACTTCTATTATCAGAAAGTTCAGGTGCATTTGAAACTCTGATGAGTCTCCCCTGTCTGTCGCTGAGCCCTGCACACAGAACAGGCAACACACTTGAGGCCAGTGCCGGAGATCAAATCCAGGGCCTTGTGTGTGCTAGTCAAGGTACTCCTCCAGTCTTTGTTTTTAGGGTTTCCTGGTGACTTGACGTGCAGCCAGTTTTGAAAACCACTGTCTTATAACATAGACACTTTGGGTGGGCACGCTGCTATACAACTGAAGGCTGCTCTTTCCAATTGCCGCTGTAGCTGGGTTTGACTGTGTGCCTGTGTTTTAATCTGGACTCTGAGCAGAAGTAATAAATGCGGTTGTTAGGCTACTGCCCTAAAGACAGAGAAGTTCAGACACTACCATGATGTACTGTGGGGTGCCACAGGCCCAAAGCAACACGGATAAGCGATTATGAATTGAAATTCCCGAAACTGTGAACCAAAATAATGTTTTCTCTTAGTGATTTACTTACCACAAGTATTTGATCACGGCAAGAAGAAAGTAGACAGGTGGGCTTGGTGCTGCACACCTACAATTCTGGTATCTAAGAGGTTGAGGCAGGGGCATTGTAAGTTTGTCAGTTGTATCACAGTCTGGTCTACATAATAAGCCTCTATCTCAAAAAAACATGCACATATTCCCCCAAACGTGGGGAGCAGGAAGCTGTCTGGCTCAGATTCTGTATTCTTTAAGCAACCTGATGGCTATGCAAGGAGATGCCTTGATTTTTGACTTCAGATTCCATATTGTCTGATCATTTTACAACACATATAACTACTTCTATAATTAAAAATTTGTATCCTACATCTATGTGTCTGTTTATACAGAGACAGATACAGAGGCTGAATAGAAACAGACAATAGACAGAGGTTAGTGGGCCAAGCACAGACAACCAATTGCAGAGACTTCAGAATTCAATTATCTGGGAAGAGTTCAAATATTTATACTTCTGTGCAACCCAACCCCACACATCTTAACTATATCTAATTCTGTGGAAGAAGGAACAGTGATCCAAAATAAACAAACAAACAAATAAATAAATAAATAAGAAAAAAAGAATGCCACTATAACTTCTGAGTAAAAAAGCTGGTTTCAACAAAACAATATCATCGATTTATTTATTTAAATGTTTTTGTTACAGTTTTATTTATCACAGAATTTGTATGTGTGGACATGTGTGGAGGGCAGAGAATAATTTTTGAATTCAGATCTCTCCTACATGGATTTTGGGGGTTGGATTCAAGTCACAGCAAGTGTCGTTACCCACTGAGCCATCTTGCCAGGCCAGCCATCTTACTTTTCCTGTAAGACTGTACATTTCGCAACAACGTAAATTTCATTGGCTTTCAAGTTTGCCTGTACTTGGTCAGTGAGTGTTTGCTTTATAGTATAGAAGCTTGAGGGAAAAGGAATTTAAAGCTTTGCATTTTCTCTCCCCCCCCCTTTTTTTTTCCAGTATCTTTAATACAAAATTACTGTTTCTACTCACTTATAAAAAGTACCCTAGGTCTTAGATAGAGAATTGTAAATGTGTCCTTTCATTAACGTTGTCAGTGGATGATGCAAGCTTCGGAACTCTACTTTGGAGGCAGTTCTTCCAAATCAAACCACCGAAGAGGAACATGTGATGTTGGTTTAGGGTCAGAATTAGGGTAGGCCTCAGCTTCTGTTCCGGACCAGGTCCTTTCTCTCTTGGGGATTTTACTAGCAAGTGAGAACCCTGGACCCATGACATCTCCAGCTCATTCTAGCCCAGACCTTCTGAGATTTAGCAATGTTAGATAAAGTCCTAACCATCGGTGAAATATAAAAGGCTCAAAGTCCTAATGTCACATTGCCCCCTTCTGGACCTTTGAAGCATCCACATGGATCATTAGTAAAAGCCGAGAACCCACACTGGGCATGCCTGAATCCTATAGCCCAGTCCTCGAATTCTGTCAAAAACCATCAGAAGACAGGCTTGAGAGCATTCGGATCGAGGTCTTAGGAGGCAATCCAAGAGAAGGCTCTCAAGCTGTGAGAGACAGTACTTCTCGCTTCATAACGAGGGTGTGAAGACTCAGAGTATGGACAGCAAAGCCTTTTGTTTGTGACTTTGCAAAGTCAGGTGTCAGCCTAGAGAAAAGGCAAGCAAGCGAACACAACGTAGCTACCCCGCCGATTTGTACACTGCATTAGTTTTTATACTCCTGATGGCATTTCTGCCCTCTGAATTCCTCATTGGCTGGGTTCTTCTGTCCCGTTTTCAAAGTCCCTATCCTATTGATTCAGGGTTTGAAGTCTTTCCTAATGTGTGTCCTGGGGTTTGAGATTCCCTCCTTTTCTGGTTCATGGGTCTAGTCACATAGCAGATTGCTTGTAACTTTTCAGCCCTAGGATGACCTGAGAGGGTCTAGATATGTTGAGAGGTAGTGAAGACAGGGGCCCAGGGCTTCCTGACTAACTGCAATTGCCCAATGTGCTCTAAAGGCACCTTACACTAGAAATAAACCATAATGACTTATTTCTTACACATGGAGCAATGTTGCGTTGGCGAGGTGGCTCCACCAATAAAGATACTTGTCCCCAAACCTGATGACCCAAGTTTCATCCCTAAGACCCACTTGGTAGAAGGAGAGAACCAACTTCCACAGTTTCTCCTCCAACCACACCTGCACCACGGCATGCAAGTACTTGCTCCAACACACAATCAATAAATAAAGATGTAATTAAAACAATTTTATAGAGGTAAGTATTAACAGAGACGGTGAGACCAGGCTATGGAGAATTTACCATTTTACCTCCATTTATTTTACCAAAATAAGAAAGATTATCTATCACCCGGCTCTTAGCTGGGCGGTGGTGGCACAGCCTTTAATCCCAGCACTTGGGAGGCAGAGGCAGGCGGATTTCTGAGTTCGAGGCCAGCCTGGTTTAGAGTGAGTTCCAGGACAGCCAGGGCTATACAAAGAAACCCTGTCTCGAAAAACCAAAAAAAAAAAAACAAAACAAACAAAAAAATAAACCCAACAACAACAAAAAACAAAAAACAAAATCACCCGACTCCTAGCTAATACATGGTATGTGCGAGGAAACACTACACTGACCCCCCCCCCCCATCCCTGGCACGTCTCTCCTCTCTTCCTTCTTCCTTTCTATTTCCTTTTTACATCATCTCAGCAAGTCTTCTGTCAGCTGTGGAAGACCCACCACCTCAGTGGCTCATTCTGCCCTCCCTGAGTCTTCCTGATGCTGAAGGATGGCTCATCTCCTCCACTCCAGCCCACCCTCACGGTCTCCCTTTGCTACTACTTGATGGCACTTGAGATCTATGGACCAGCATCTGGTCTTTGCCTTTATATTTCTTCCTGTTGTTCGAGTGGCTCAAGCCCTCTCCCAAGTCCTTGAGAGCAGACCCATTCACTGGTGACAGCCCATCTGCATAGTGCTTCTGGCTCCTTCCTGAAAACATCCTACCGACAACTCGGATGACACGTCCACCTTTATTCACGTTATACATACTTAGGAGAGCTTGCCTGGACATCAGGGAGTAAGATCTACAGTTGGATTACAGTAGGAGAATGTAACATCTGTTTTGTTTTTTCTCCAGACTTGTTCCTCTCCCGGCTCTCCACATTTGGTGAATGGCAGCACATCCTTCTACTGAGCCACAGATATAGACTCTTCTGTTCCCTCACATTGCACATCTAGTCTGTCGACCAGTACCTGATGACCTTCTGTCAGAGAATACCCAGAACAAAGCTACTTGTCACCAAGTCCAAGCCACCACTTCAGTTGGTTCTTTTACCCACCGGTGAGATGACTCAGTGGCTAAAGTCACTTGTCACCAAACTTAACAGTTCCCACATTCATAACACACAAAGTAAATAAATTTAAATGTAGAAATTATACAGAAACTTAGGTCTCTTTCTGTCCCTGCGTGCTCATGATCCTCTAGAAATTCAAAGTATCTAGAAAGATCCTTCTAGAAGACATCAAACCAGGTCACTTCTTTTTTGTTTTTTGTTTTTTTTTTTTTTTTGTTTATGAGACAGGGTTTCTCTGTGTACCCTGGCTGTCCTGGAACTCACTCTGTAGACCAGCTGGCCTCGAACTCAGAAATCCGCCTGTCCTCTTGCCTCCCAAGTGCTGGGATTAAAGGTGTGTGCCACCACTGCCCAGCACCAGGTCACTTCTTAAAATGCTTCCAGAGCTTTCCATCTTCCTCAGGTAAAAGCTTAAAATGTCCTCCAAGACTCATCCCCACATGTCCCCTCTGAGGTCACCTCCTCTAATACCCCTTTACTCACCTGCACCTCAACACTGCTCTCCTTGCTCTTAAAACACACCGAGCGGCGGCGGCGCTGTCACCTCCCTCTGCCAGGATTTGCTGGCTCTCTGGGTCTGATTTCCGGGTTTCTGCTTTCGGGAGCTTTCCCCCTCATCACAAACCAAACGGAGTTCTCTTTTGTACTTCCAACACCTGGTGCCGGGGGTGTGGTTTCCCTTCTCTGCTTGTAAAGTATGACTATACGCCAGGCCAGCTCTCCAATCAGATCGTACACTTCTTAAGGGTTGCGACCATGTTCCCTTATTTAGACTTCCTGCCCAAGAGCTACTGTAATTTCGATAGTGTGTCTTAGTGAGGTTTTAATTGCTGTAATAAAACACCAGACCAAAAGCATCTTAGGAAAGAGAGGATTTATTTGATCTTAGAGCTTAAGAGCCCATTATCCAGGGGAAGTCAGAGCAGGAAGTCAGAGAGGGACCTGGAGGCAGGAACTGTAGCAGAGGCCATGGCAGAATGATGCTTCCTGGCCTTGCTCCTTCAGCTTTCTTGCTTCTTTCTTTTTTTTTAATTTTTGCCACCCAGGGGTGACACCTCCCCTTGTAGGATGGACCCTCCAATATCAATCACTAATCCAAAAAAATGCCCACAGCCAATCTGGTGGGGGCATTTTTAAAATTGAGGTTCCCTTCTCTCTGATGCCTCTAGTTTGCCCAGTTGACATAAGAACTAGCCAGCACACAGTTTTAAGGATAGACAAGAGGATAAATAGATCAATATAGAAGACAGAAACTGACTCACATTGTCTCTTCTACCAAGGTACCAAGTCAATTTGATGAGGAAAGATAAGCCTTTAAAAAACATTCTTTATGAGCTGGGTAGTGGTGGCGCAGGCCTTTAATTTCAGCATGGGAGAGGTGGAAGTGGGTGGATCTCTGTGAGTTCAAGGCTAGCTTGGCCTATAGAGTGAATTCAGGAAAGCCGGGCTATATAGTGAAACCCTTGTCTCAAAAAAACAAAAAACAAAAAACAAAAAAAACAAAAAAAACTAATCTTATGAAGCAGAGATGGGGTTTTTTGCTTGTTTTTTTTTTGGTTTTTTTGTTGGTTTTTGTTTTTGTGTTTTTTTTTTTTTTTTTGTTTTTTTTTTTTTTTTTTTGATGTAGTGGATAGCTCATTATTTTTAACTATAAATTTTTAGGGTTTTTTTTTTTTTTTTAAATGTTGCTCAGGAGCTTAAAACTTAACTTACCAGCAGTTGCTTTAAATTTCTGCTAACTCTGGTGATACCTTTAATTTTTCCCTCTTTTGTAGCTCTATTCTCTCCATCTATTTGTATCTGTTATTATATGTGTTATGTCTAGGTTCAAATACATTGTTTTAATTATTTTTTTTCTATAGTTTGTGATTTGTTGTTATTACACAGGGTCTCCTGTATCTATGCAGGCCTGGACCTTGCCAAGTGGCCTAGAACAACCTTGAAACTCTGATCCTTTCACCTGTACCTCAGTGAGGTAACAGGGGAGCGCTGCCTTGCTTAGTGTGTATGTTAGGGAAACAGTCTACCAGCTGAGTTACATCTCCAGCAATTTTGTGCCTTTTTTTGTTTGTTTGTTTGTTTTTTTGTTTTTTCGAGACAGGGTTTCTCTGTGTAGCCCTGGCTGTCCTGGAACTCACTCTGTAGACCAGGCTGGCCTCCAACTCAGACATCCGCCTGCCTCTGGCTCCCAAGTGCTGGGATTAAAGGCGTGGCCACCACCGCCCGGCTAATTTTTTGCCTTTTAAAGAGGCTGAAATTAGGTTTATTTGTACAGGCAGGCCTGCAATCCTAGCTACTCAGGGAGCTGACACAGGATGCACACAAGCTCAAGGCCTGACTAGGCAACTTAGTAAGGTTTTATCAAAAGAAAGGAGAAGAGGAGGGGAGGAAAGAAGAAAGGAAGGCGATAATGAAAGTTTTCAAATAAATGGCACATCCTGTGGATGGTATAACAGTTCTTGGAGGATGAAGCACGAGATTTTCAGTCTTAAAAGTCCCTGTGCTTTGGCCGGCGGTGGTGGCACACGCCTTTAATCCCAGCACTTGGGAGCCAGAGGCAGGCGGATTTCTGAGTTCGAGGCCAGCCTGGTCTACAGAGTGAGTTCCAGGACAGCCCGGGCTACTCAGAGAAACCCTGTCTGACAAAAAATCCCTGTGCTGCCCATATAAAGGCTCTGTCTATTCTTGGTGTGCATAGCAGAGTTCTTCTTTAAAAAAGGCCATGAGCAAACATAGGGACCCCCCTTCCCCATTTCCATACAGGACCTTCTCTCAATTCATCTCACAGGAATATTTTTCTGGTGTCTGCAGAAAGAAAAAAAAAAAAACAAAAACAAAAAAAAACCCAAAGCTCTTTTGTTCATGTAAACCAAGGAATCTATAGTTTTAAAACACTGCTCAATTAAGGAAATGAGAAAAGAATATTCACCTTTCTTCATAGGTTTATAC
The DNA here is from genome assembly GCA_021653895.1 of Mastomys natalensis. Taxonomy (NCBI): domain Eukaryota; kingdom Metazoa; phylum Chordata; class Mammalia; order Rodentia; family Muridae; genus Mastomys; species Mastomys natalensis. The sequence goes on along the minus strand of JAJTUV010001012.1, from coordinate 95,879 downwards.
CTGTGCGGATACCGAAAAACTGAGGATACAGGACACCTAGAACTCACAGAGGTATAGTCATGCTGAACTCCATACAAAGAGGAAGGATTTCAAAACCAAGCTGCCCTTACAACTTCAAGAAGGCAATAAAGGATGCAAAGCCACCAAAGAACATGAATCACGGCGTCAAGGAGCATATGTGATCCTCCTACCTATACCCTCAGCTCCCAAGTGCTGGTCAGTGCCCGGGATTGAACCCTGGGTTTCATGCAATGTTAGGCAGACTCTCTACCTACTAAGCTACATCCAGACATACTTCACTTGCAAAAAGCTCTTTGAAAGATTCTGAAGGGGCTAGAGAGAGGGGTCAGTGGTTAAGAGTCCTTGCTACTCTTGTAGAGGACTGCTTCCTAGGACGCGCGCGCGCCGCGCGGCCGCAGATTTTAAAAATAAAATAAATCAGCCGGGCAATGGTGGCGCACACCTTTAATCCCAGCACTTGGGAGGCAGAGGCAGGCGGATTTCTGAGTTCGAGGCCAGCCTGGTCTACAGAGTGAGTTCCAGGACAGCCAGGACTACACAGAGAAACCAAATAAATAAATAAATAAATAAAATAAAAAAATAAATAAATCATTTAAAAGAAAAAAAAAACCTTGGAGCTGAGGCAGAAAGACTAAGTTCCAGGCCAGCCTGAGCGACAAAGTCAGACCTCATCTCAGAAAACAAACCAAGCACAAACAAATCAACAAACCAACCAAAAAAAAAAAAAAAAAAAAAACAAAACAAAAAACACAATAACAAAAAACTGAAGAGAGCCGTCTGGCTATGCCTTTATTTCTCCAACTTCTGGGTATAGCCTCTGCTGAGGCTTTGGTGACAGTAAAGAGAAGGCAAATGTAATTAGAGATGCTTTGTTCCCTTGAGCGGTACCTAACCGGCGCTGACTGAATTAGCGATTACACGCTGTTGGAGAGACAGTTTAGGACAGCCTGCTGGGAGCCAGCAGGCTTTCCAGCCAGCTCTTAGATTTACACTGTTACACTGTTCCGTGGAGCTTGCTAATTGACCTGTATTTCTGACCTGTAAAAATTTCCCCAAGGAGGCGAATGAAAGTAAAGAATGAGGATCTCTCATCTCACAGGGCGGCCCAGGAGCAGAGCGCAGAGCCCGGGAGACTGATCATTATTTAAATGCAAAAGCATTTTCCAGAAGGGTCTGGCAAGACTCAGGAGCAGGGCAGCAGGGGTGGGGGTGAGGGGGCCGCAAGTTTCTGATGGGAATCTCGGGTCACTGCCTCCCTCCTGCCCCCCACGTCGTTTCAGCTTGCCTTTTTGGAATTAGAATTGTAAAGCTAAGGAGTGATCTGTGAAAAATCAAGCAGTTATTCATTTGCATGCAGATCTGTGCATATGCAAGAAAAAGGCCGCCTGTCTGTGGTATGCAGAAAAACTTCAGCCTGGGAGAAGTGAGTACTTAACTGTTGTCAGGAGGCTGGGAAAGAAGGGTGGAGGTAGGGTCCAGTTGTTTCACTTTTTTTTTTTTTTAAGAATTATTTATTTTATGTATATGAATACCAGTAGCTTCTTGGAATCGAACTCAGGACCTCTGGAAGAGCAGCAGTCAGTGAGTACTCTTAACTGCTGACCATCTCTCCAGCCCCACATTTTTTTTTTTTTAACATGTGGACATCTTCTATAAGCTTTTGTTTTTATTATAATTAGCCTATGACCAAGAGCAAAAAATATATACATTTATCTCTATTATCTGAGAATGTTTCCTGACTCTGAAGACCGTATATGTAAAAGTAACTTAGCTCTAATATAATAACCTGCCCCACCTGTCTGGGATGATGGAATCCAACACTCAAAAAAGGGGAGAGTCTCGAAATAGATGACAAAGAGAGGCATAGAAGCAGGCACAACGTAAGCCAAGTGGCATAATTACCAATCAACTGTAGAGTATTCAAATATTGATGGTTAAAGAAAGAAAAAATGACACCGAGTGTAGTGGAGCATACCTCTAATCTCAGCAGTTGGAGGCAGAGGAAGGCGGATTTCTGTGATATCAAGGCCAGCCTGGTCTACAAAGTGAGTTCTAGGACAGCTAGGGCTACCTAGTGAAACAAACCCTATCTCAATAAATAGATAAATATATGGATAGATAGATAGATAGATAGATAGATAGATAGATAGATAAGTAATGGTTTGAATATGCTTGGCCCAGGCGTGGCACTATTTGGAAGTGTGGCTTTGTTTGAGGAAGTGTGTCACTGTGGGGGTAGACCCTCCTCCTAACCACATGGGAGCCAGTCTTCTCCTAGCAGCCTTCAGATGAAGATGTAGAACTCTCAGCTCCTCCTACACCATGCCTGCCTGGATGCTGCCATGCTCCTGCCTTGATGATAATGGACTGAACCTCTGAACCTGTAAGCCAGCCCCAATTAAATGTTGTCCTTATAAGAGTTGCCTTGGACATGGTATCTGTTCACAGCAGTAAAACCCTAAGACAGACAGACAGACAGACCGGCATTTATGGGCTCCTGTGCTCTCCACTGGGCCTACAGGAGCAACAGGGAGAGCCAAAACTATAGTTAGGAATACATCAGTAGGCTTTCTAAATTTTCTCTTGAAGTAAGGACTTGGAGATTCAACACAAGTACGGCAACACTAGACTTATAATATGGCAGTACGCTACACAAGGAGTTCTTGGTGTCCTGAATATTCAGGCCAAACTCCAAGCCCCTGCTTGGAACTGTTCCCAGATGTTAGCCTTGGGGGTAGCAAGCGGCTTCAATTACACTTATCAGTGGAGCAAAGCTGGGTCTCAACTAGGCTGTGGCCTCTCCTTGTCTCTGACTCATATCCCGGGATAAGGTGGCCATGTTACTTTTGTATAGAGGAATCACTAAAAGGAAGAAGAGAAGACATGGGGGTGGGGGTGGGGACCCTTCTGACTGTCTATTCTGAGTTTAGTTTGAGTGAAGAGCCTTTGGGTGGAGCTGTATGACTGCTGTATCTCAGATGAGCGTGAGGCTTTTAAATGCTGTGGAGGATTTGTTCTGGGCTCCAGAGAGAACGGTGTTGGGTGGGGAGGTTTTGTGGTGTGGTCAGAGATTGGCAGGGGGTCTGCCTGGGAGGAGCTCCTGCCACAGGCCAGGAGTGATGAGAGAGAGAGAGAGATGGGAGACACCCAGATGCTGCCTCAGGCTTGTCTTTCCTCTTACCCAATCCAGCAGACCCCAAAGTCACATCAGCCCGTACCCTGTTCCATACCCACACTCCATCCCCAGTTCTACGGGGCAGAACTGGATTCCACAACAGGTGGAGACTCACTCCCGTCAACGTATCAGTAGATCCCAGAGAGTTAAACGGAGAGATAAAAGTCTTAAGATACTCTGCAACTTGGTGGATATTTTTCAATGCTTCTAAATTATCACAGAAATATCAAGACTGGGGTTTATTAGACTCGTTTTATGGCCAGTCGATCCGGTTTGTGGTGGGCTCCAAAGGGGACTGCAAAACATCAGTCCTTTTCTCTTCCTCTGTTCCCGGTCAACAGTCAGAGGTTTTGTTTCACTGTGCCTGTCTCCCCATAGTGTGTCACTCACCATAGGCCCCAAATCACTGAAACCAAGATTCTGTGACTAGCCGGGCGGTGGTGGCGCACACCTTTAATCTCAGCACTTGGGAGGCAGAGGCTGGTGGATTTCTGAGTTCGAGGCCAGCCTGGTCTACAGAGTGAGTTCCAGGACAGCCTGGGCTACACAGAGAAACCCTGTCTTGAAAAAACAAAAAAAGAGAGAAGAGAGAGAGAGAGAGAGAGAGAGAGAGAGAGAGAGAGAGAGAGAGAGAGAAGAGACTGTGACTATCAGAACGCCCAAACTGTGAGCCTTTCATGCCATGGCTCTTTGTTAAGTAACAGAAAGCAGCATAGCACATTTAGCTTGACTTGAAATTTTTAATTGCATGTGAGGCATGACAAGGATGGACGGGCACCTTGGGCTTTTTTCTTTTTGTGAGGTACCAGGGACGGAGGGGTGCCACAGCTTCATGCGCAATGAACACACATCCTCGCACTGAGCTATTTCCCTGGAGGAGAACATGAAAGCCTGCCAGGCTCAAACCTACCTGTGTCTGGTTGGTCAAATCTGCCTGCTAACAGGCCTCCCTCCTTCCCGTCCTTCTCGATTTAAGGTTATTCCCCAGGTCTACCTATATGATCATCCCAAAAGGCAGATTACAAAGAATCTTTTTACGTATTTGCTGTGTATGTGTGAATGCACACATGTTAGTGTGCATGTGGAAGTCAGAAGATAACACGTGGGCCTCAGGGATTGAACATGGGTGGGTCTTCAGGCTTGGTGGCAAGCGTCCTTATACACCAAACCACTTCACCAGACCCCAACATGCAGACTTTATATGTTATTTACTTCTTAGACTCTCATAAGTCTGTGTGATTGGTGTGCCCCTTCTTGGTAATTATCTGTGGTGTGAGTTCTGTACGGACATTTCTGTACTCATTCACATAAGAATGTGAGCAAGAGGGCCTGAGAGATGACTCAGGTTAAGAATACTGACCGCTCTTCCAGAGGTCCTGAGTTCCATTCCCACAACCAATGAGCTCAACCACTTAATGGATCGACGCCCCTACGGCGTTGAATACAGTACAGGTACATCTTAATAATGAAAATCTTAAAGCCGGAGCGTGGCGCACGCCTTACCAGCATTGGATGCCAGTGGTTCTGAAGTCGAGCCAGCTGTCTACAGAGTGAGTTCCAGGACAGCCAAGGCTACACAGAGACCCTGTCTCGAAAACAATAAAAACCTAAAAAAAAAAAATAAAAAAAAAATCTTTAAAAAAAAAAGAAAAGAAAAGAATGCAAGTAAAGAATGACATTTCATCATTTACCTAAACATGTCCTCCCTGTCAGAGGGGCTTGAAACATGTTTCAGGAATTGGCAGGTTATTAAGTGACTTCTTACACTTTTAGTTTAATGCTACATTAAGCACACATTTACTTTGTGTGTGTGTGGTAAATTCTAGTTTATTTTTCTTAATCGTCAGTGGTTGGCTGACTTTCGAGTGTTTTCTTGGCTTCAGTATTGTCTTTATTTTCCTTTCCTCTGTTCCTTACCCATAGCTCTTCTGAATTCTCCAAGCAGAAGTCAGGGCTGTCTCTGCTGTCTCCAGGATGCTTTCTGTTTGCTTTCCACCCTTCCTGGTGTACACATCGTTCTGCCCATTCTCATACAGGTTCCTGCCCAGCTGATCCTCAGTCTTTCTCTTTCAGACTTCCGAGCACCCAGGATCCTGGAAGGGTCCCTAGATACTGGATGGATTGACTTGAATTGCACGGATATTTTTAAAGTTGGCATAACTCCTCGGAAAGTAGGAAAATAGATATTTCTCTCATAAGAATATTTTTATTATCTGAAAAGTTGGACACTATAAATAACGGCTTTATAACAAATTAAAAAAAAAAAGGTAAAACATGTTTTTAAAATGCTTTTATGGCCGGGCAGTGGTGGCACACGGCTTTAATCCCAGCACTTGGGAGGCATAAGCAGGCGAATTTCTGAGTTCGGGGCCCTGGTCTACAGAGTGAGTTCCAGGACAGCCAGGGCTACACAGAGAAACCCTGTCTTGAAAAACCAAAAAAAAAAAAAAAAAAAAAAAATGCTTTTATGCCTTTCTCTGACACAAGGGCAGGTTGCTGGGCAGCTCATGTCTGGTGGAAAGTTTCTGAGACGCTGTGGGTTGGATGAAATGTCCCTCTGCTTTCCTAAGACGGGCTACCAATCCCTGAGAAGCACAAAGCAGGTGGGTAGACATTCCTAAGGGACCATCATCTGAGTTGGGGGCATCAGAATGTTTGCAAACCAGCGTTTGTGCCAGCCCCTAGACAACCCAAATACCCTGAGTTTGGAAGGCTGCCAAGGCTAACGGGATCACACGAAGTGTAGAAAAGCCTTATTTCTTCCTAGGCTTTATTTTTAGGATGTGCTATGTTAGTCGCTTCCAGCAGATTTAACTTTATTTTTAAAGCACAAAAAATAATCTCCACTCTGTCCTTAAGACCTTCTCTACACTTCTTAGCTTCTCCAAACAGCTCTTTAAATATACACACCTATGCCCTTGCCTGGGCCCTTCTTCCTGCTCCTCCGAGTTTTATATCTCCTCCACCGAGCCAAAAGCAACACAAAGTAGCAGTAAGTTAAATCCTGCCTCTAAGGATCAAGCAGCTCACTGCCCAGGATCCCAAGGAATCCCCAGTCTCCCCCCCCCCCCCCCCCCACCAGAGACTCACAGTTAAACGCCTGCTCTGAAAGAATGGTCTGAGATCTGCTTCAACGGTGAAAACTATTTCTACAGGTCTCATGCCAGACGCCTTCACAAATCCAGTTTCCCCAAATGGAACTCATTTGCTTTTTTTTTTTTTTTTCTTAGCCCTTAAATCTCTCTCTCTCTCTCTCTCTCTCTCTCTCTCTCTCTCTCTCTCTCTCTCTCTCTCTCTCCCAACCTCTCTTTCAATCTCTCTCTCTCAATTTCTCTCTCTCAATTTCTCTCTCTCTCTTCTCTCTCTCTCTCTCTCTCTCTCTCTCTCTCTCTCTCTCTCTCTCTCAAAGCCTCTGAGTCCAATTTGTGTTGACTAAATATTCTTGGGGATGGGGTCTTCCCTAGAGTGTGGCTGACCTAGCAGGAGTTATTCTTAAAGGAAAGCAGCTGACTCATCCTCTCCCGGCAGCTATGAAATGCCAATCGCTGTTCATCGATTGGTAGAACGCTGTGCCCACCTCCCCACCCCCTTGCTGGGACTTAGTCCGGCTTGAGCTTACACAGGTCTTGTGCCTGATGTCACAGTCACCGTGTGTTCAGCCACTGTCCTGCCGTGTCCCCCCTGGCTCTTACCATCTTTTTGCCACCTCTTCCATGAAGCTTCCTGAACCCCATCGGGAGGGATGTAATTTACACATCCCTTTTAAAAGTGAGCATTCCGCCGGGCGGTGGTGGTGCACACCTTTAATCCCAGCACTTGGGAGGCAGAGGCAGGCGGATTTCTGAGTTCGAGGCCAGCCTGGTCTACAGAGTGAGTTCCAGGACAGCCAGGGCTACACAGAGAAACCCTGTCTCGAAAAACCAAAAAAAAAAAAAAAAAAAAAAGAAAAAAAAAAGTGAGCATTCCACAGACTCTTACTCTCTGCATGTTACCCAGTTGTGGGCATGTATGCTAATCATCATCTACTGCAAGAGGAAACTTGATGAGAGTTGAGAGACGCATGAATTTATGGGCATAGCAATGAAGAATTATTTGGTTCTATATTCATTTAGCAGAATAATATCAGGTTTTCCCTTAGGACCTATGAGCTATCACAGATTCTTGGCTCTGATGACAGTGCCAGGTGTGGTTCCGTCTCATGGCGTGGGCCTTAAATCCAACTAGAGAGTAGTCAGTTACTCTCAGAATGTTCTTGTCACTCTTGCTCCAATGGGCGTCCCTTGCCTGGGCTGTTGTTACTGTGGCTCTGATGTTTGCATTCAGATTAGACTGATGGTTAGCTTCCTCCTTTCGTAGTCTGCATAGCATCTTCCAGCACTGCGAAAGCTTGCCAGTGTAAGGATGAAGCTTCCAGGTCAGTACCCACTTGCTGACTCCACGTTTTATACTCAAGTATGTGGTACCTTCAGCCAATAGAGTTTTACCTACAAGTTCTGGAGAGTTACCGGACACAGTGACAAATTGCTTGTAATATTTGGGGGGGGGGGGCTCTGTGGAGACCTCACTGGCCAACAAAAAGAGATCTCTCAAAAAGAGATAATCCGTTCCTGGTATTGGGGTTTTCGTTTCCTGGTTAGTGTGACTCAACAGCAATAAGCACACATGAGCAAGTTTCTCTGTCATAGGATGTGGAGTCCAAGAACGATGCAGGTGAGTCTTGTGGCAGATCGGTTTCTAGTTCTCTGAGGAACCTCCATATTGATTTCCACAGTGGCTACACTAACTTGCACTCCCATCAGCAGTGAATAAATATTCCCATCCCCTACATCCACTCCGGGGGTGGGGGGTGGGGGGGGGTTGGGGGGTAGGGGAGTGTGTGGGGGGGTGGGGGGTGGGGTGTAAAATCTCAAAGTGGTTTTAATTTGCATTTCTCTGGTGACTAAGGATGTTAGCAGGGTTTCCTTTGCCATTTCTTACTTCATCTTTTGAGAACTCTGTTTATTTCCATGCTCTGTTTTGCAACTTGTCTGTTTTATTCATGTTAAGTTTTTTTTTTTTTTAACTTTTAAAATATATTTTAGATACTAACCATCTGTCAGATATATAAGATTCGACACACACACCCCCAATTCTGTAGGCTATCTCTTCACCAGAATGAGGTGTCCTTTTGCTATTCAGAAGCATTTTAAGCCTAGCAGTGGTGGCGCACACCTTTAATCCCAGCACTTGGGAGGCAGAGGCAGAGGCCAGCGGTCCCATTTGTCAGTTGTTGGTCTTAATGCCTGTGCTATTGGGTTCCATATATAATTTCAAGTATATTCCCTACTTTTTCTCTGTCAGATTCAGGTATTAGCTCTTATGTTGAGGTTCTTGACTCATAACAACCAATGAAATAGAAGCAGTAATTAAATATCCCTAACTTTAAAAAACAAACAAACAAACAAACAAACAAACCCAGGACCAGATGGATATAGCACAGAGTTCTACCAGGCCTAAGAAACAAACAAATAAACAAACAAACAACCCTAGCAACTAGTACTCCTTAAATATGCCTTAAAATAGAAAAGGAAGGAAAATTTCCAAACTATTTTTAGGAAGCCAGTATCCAGTATTACTGTGACACAAAAGCCAGACAAAGCTCCAGCAAAAAAGAAAGTCATAAAGCAACCTTGCTAATGAACGTATATGCCAAGACTATCAATAAAACACGTGCAAACCAAATTCAGGAGTTTATCAAAGAGATTACCTACCACGGTCAAACCAGCTTCATTCCAGGGTTGCAGTTCAACATATGTACATCAGTAAATTAATAGAGAAACCACAGGGCCATCTTGTTAGATGCAGACAGTAAGCCTTTTATTACAATTCAATAGCCATCCCTTCAGGATAAAAGTTCTGTGGAGGCTAGAAATATGGAGACATCTCAGAGTAATAAAGACAATTTACAAGAATAAATATCCCTGCGAAATATAGAGAAACCAAAAGCATTTCCACTAAAATCAGGAACAAGACAAGGATTCCTCTCTCCGTTTCTGTTCAGTATAGTGCTTGAAATGTTAGCTAGAGCAGAAAGACAAGTGAAAGAAAACAAGGAATACCGAGAGGAAAGGAAGGAGTCAAAGTATCCTTACTTACAGATTAGGTATGATTTTAAATATTAAAAAATAAACTATTCAAAATGCTCGGGGGAAGTACTTTCTTATTATTTTGGCCTCTCTACCACCTGATGTCAATTGCTAAGTTATCTATACTCCCACTGAACATAGTGGCCTGTCTAAGACTAGCCTTTTGTTTCATAGCTTCAATATATCCTGTCATTTAATGAAAGCAAGGAGATGGTAGGTTCCAAGTAAATATTGGTAAAAACTAACAGAAAAATATTTAAAGCATACTATATGAGGTTCTACGAAAGAATATACATTACTGTGTATGCATGTTCAGATATTTTAAGGTAGTTATTCTTTTCGCTGGGTTTACGTCTGTACGATAGATTTTATTATAACAGTGAGGAGTATTGAAAGCTATTTTTTATTAATTACTACATACCAAACACTGTGCCAAATATTCTTATACCATTGATTCAGTCATTGTAATAATTTCTGTAAGATAGAACTAAGTTACTCTCCTATTGCTAAAAAGAGATACCATGACCAAGATGACTTCTAAGAGAAAGCATCTAGTTGGGGGTTTGGTTACAGTTTCAAAGGGTAAGTCCAGGAACATCAGGGCAGGGAGTATGGCAGCAGCAGGCAGCAGGCAGGCAGGCAGCAGGCAGCAGGCAGCAGCAGCAGGCAGGCAGGCAGGCAGGCAGGCAGGCAGGCAGGATGCCGGTGCAATAGCTGAGAGCTCACATCTTATCCACAAGTTAGAGTCAGAGAGAGTAGTGAGGGAGGAGAGAGGAGAGGAAAGGAGAAGAGAGGAGAGAAGAGGAGAGGAGAGGAGAGGGAGGGAGGGAGGGAGATAGAGATAGAGATAGAGATAGAGATAGAGAGAGAGAGAGAGAGAGAGAGAGAGAGACTGGGTCTGAAGTGAACTTTTGAAACCTCAAAGACCATCCGCAATGACACTCTTTCTCCAAGGAGGCCACACCTCCTAATCCTTCCTAAAACAGTTCCACCAATCAGGAACCATGCATTCACATATGTGAGCCTACAGGGAGGGACCACTCTCATTCAAACCACCACAGAGAACACATTGCCCATTCTGATGATGAAATAAGCAGTTTAAATATATTGATAACTCTGTCCAACCCAGAAAACTAGTGAGTCAGCGCCAGTCCCTTGAATGCCTTGACTATGCCCTTCTGGTAAGCAGAAAATTAGGAAGAGGAAGGGGGAAGGGAATGAATTAAAGCAAAGTATCATGAATATGTGTGTGTGAACATACTATATATATAATATATATATATTATATACATATATATATATATAATATATCTAATAATACACACATATATATTAAAATTTTTAAGAATCCTTAAAATTCTTAAGAACAGCCAGGTGGTGGTGGCTCACACCTTTAATTCCAGCACTTGGGAGGCAGAGGCAGGTGGATTTCTGAGTTCGAGGCTAGCCTGGTCTACAGAGTGAGTTCCAGGACAGCCTGGGCTCCACAGAGAAACCCTGTCTCGAAAAACCTAAAAAAAAAAAAAAAATCTTAAGAACAGGAAAGAACAGTCATAATCAGTAAAGAGACTCTCAGGATGCAACCTAGCAACAAGTGAACTAACTTAACCTTTTTAACCTTTGCTTCTCTGAAGAGAACACAACCAGTCCTTGGCTCTCTGGAGATTGCAGCTCTGATCTTTAGGTCAGTCATGCTGTTGTGTCACTGAACACTGCAAAAGAGCTTGGAATCTGCCCTATGTCATTTTTAGTTCTACCTAGGCTGACCTTCAACTGCTGGGTTCAAGATCTCTCATACATTAGCCTCCTAATAAGCTCGAACCACAGACACCTGCCACTGCAGCAACTAAAACAGTGTGGTTTCCTTCCTTGTCAGTCTTTCTTCCGACCAGTCTCCATGTAGCACACTTTGTGATTTGGCTTTGTTTTGGTGGTGGTGGTGCTCTGTGTGTGTGTGTGTGTGTGTGTGTGTGTGTGTGTCTGTCTGTCTGTCTGTCTGTCTAGGGACCAAATCCAAAGCCTTGTAGACACCAGGCAGACACTTTCCACCACTGAGGGCATCTCTAGGCCATGTTCTTCACAGTGGCTTTCCTTCCTCACTACTGAGGAAATGTCTCCCTTCTACAGAAAGCAAATGGCAATTTTCCCAATCGGACTAAAGGCCAATGTCTCTACATAAAATTGATCTGAGGGAGGGTTCAAGCAGACTAACCGAATAATAGTTTCTCATAACCTAAGCATATACAGAACTTTTGGAAGTCGAAAAGAGAATAATTTCTTTCTTTTTTTTTTTTTTTTTGTATTTGAGTAGACAGATCTATAAGAAAAATAAATCTTGAAAAAGAGAAAGAGAAGGAAGGAGAGGAAGAGGAGAAAGAGGAAAAGGAAAAAGAGGAGGAGGAGGAGGAGAAGAAGAGGAGGAGGGAGAAGAGGAGGAGAAAGAAGAGGAAGAAGAGGAGGAGGAGGAAAAGGCACAATCAACACAGGACTGGAGAGATGGGTCAGAATTAAGAACACTGTCTGCTCTTACAGAGGCCCTGGGTTTGATTCCAGTACCCACATAGTGACTCTGAACATCTGTAATCCCATTTCCAGGGATCTGATGACCTCTTCTGACCTCTGCAGGCATCAGGCACGAACACGGTGCAGACATGCATTCGGGAAAACACCTCTACACGTAAAAAGTTTTTCTTGTCTTTTTTTTTCCCCCACCCCAGACAGAGTTTCTCCGTGTAATCCTGGCTGTCCTTGAAGTCACTGTGTAAACTAAGCTGGCCTCACACTCAGAGATACAACTCTGCCTCCTGAGTGCTGGGATTGTGCTGTGCATTACAGACTTCCTGATCCTAGAGCTTTCTAGAAATTCTTCCATCTCTGCCTTCCACATCATTAGGATTGCTGGAGTTACAAACATGAGCACCACCAGTTCTGTCCTGTATGCGGGTTCCGAGGATTGGAACTAAAGTCCCCAGGCTTACATGTCAGGAGGTGTTTTTACCCACTGAGCCATCTCCCAGGCTTTTACGAAGATGTAGTTGAGTTTCATCTACAAACTATATTGGAAAAAAAATGGATTAAGCAAGGTGGAAGGAGTGGATCAAGAGAGTTAAATCCATACCTAGGAGAAGAGTAACTCAGTAGGCGATGTCTAAAACTGATAAATCCAAACAGGGAAAACTTAAGACAATTATTTGGGCCGGGCGGTGGGTGGTGCACGCCTTTAATCCCAGCACTTGGGAGGCAGAGGCAGGCAGATTTCTGAGTTCGAGGCCAGCCTGGTCTACAGAGTGAGTTCCAGGACAGCCAGGGCTACACAGAGTAAGCTTAGAAAACAAAAAAACAGTTAAACAACTACTACTGGAGACAAGTATAGTTTTTCGAGGTCAGCCTGGTCTACAGAGTGAGTAGAAGTCTTTTTAGAGTCTGGTTATGCAACTTGGCTTTCCTTCTCTGTAACCCCTTTTACCCTCAATATTCTCTTCCATTCACTTTGTCTTAATCTGCTTTCTCCTCATGGCCTTACTGTTTTACTCTTCCTCTGTCCTAAACTCTTACCCTCCACCCGCTTTATCTTTTTTCTCATCCTGTTTCTCTAAGTCTTGACTGATATCCACCTTCATAAACATTCCAAGTGACTTAGATTTTTGTTTTAAATTTCCAGGTGCTTAGCTGAAGTCATTTGTCTTATCCACCTGTGCAACAGGTCAATATTCTATATGACCGTGGCTGAGCTAACCTCGAAGCTGTTCTGAGTAATTAAAAACTCTCATAGAGTTCATTCCAGCTGGTACCATTACCATCAGAAGTGACTTGGGAATTTTCTTCTGAGATTTATAACAAATTCTAGAAAATCAGCTGAGTGAAGGCTCGTTCATCCTAGAGAAATACAGATCGAGCTTGAATGTAGTAAGTCTAGTTTAGTTTTTAAGATCCATTGCTGAAAGCATGAGTCTACCCAGACAAAATGTTCGTGTTTCCCCCTTTGATACTAAAGTTTAGTGTTTCCCCTTTGATACTATAAGTTTAGAAGCTTTTGAAATTCCATTCATATGCATCAATCTGCGAGGTTAACGTCTAGAAATAAAGGAATGGTGGCTGTTGAAGAATTATTCTTTAAAGGCACCAACGCTTGTTGAGAGAAAATGTTTAAAGTGTGGAACCACTGAGCCTCCCAAATTAAGCTTTCTAAACGAAAACTCTACAGCCAAATGAGAGCATAGCGTTCTATAACATATTTGTAGTTGTAACTGGGAAATTTGGACTCTTACAGACCTGTCTTTATTTGAAATGCAGCTTAAATAAGGAAAAGCACACACTTCAACCCAAAATACCAGCCACATTGCTCCCTAACAGAAAAAGCTCTTTCTTGAAGGTTTTTCCAGGTTTACCACCTAATAGTGGTCAGTCCAAAAATAAATACTTGAGAGTTGTACTAAGCACATTCAACAACTCAGCAAACATCAACCTGTGGAGAACTGGGCTCGGCTTTCCCCCAGTAGCCTCTGCCAGGCCCCCCACCTACATTCTCCAGCTCCTAATTAGAAGGCTAATTAGAATTCCAAATTTAACCGCTAAATAGAGAGGGCAGTCTAAGTCCCAGGCTAGGATTCCTTGAACATCAAACAGCTCCTCTGTCCTCTGTTGGATCAGTGAGTGTGGGAAGAGAGCTGGGCCCTCAGGACTGATGGCCATTTGACTTGCTGGAGGGCAGCAGTGTTTACTCTCATTTGTTGGAGAGGAAAGGTCTGAAGAACAGACTGCAAATTGGGGTGGGGGGGCACTTTAAAAAACCCCACCAAAACGTGGCTTAGAGTTTAACTACTTTAAGGAAGAGAAACATATCTTTTTATGAATTCTGTTATTGCCGTGGCGACGGGAGGGGACATGAGGAGTTCCCTTCAAGAACAGTTCCCTGTTCCAGCCAGGCAGCCTCTTTAAGTGCAGGGCGCCTTCTTTAGTTACCATGGCAACCAAAATTAGAAGGGCTTTTGCAACACTAACAAAAACCATCTCCTGAAGTGCTTCTGTGAATCACACTGAATACCGATGATGCAAACTGTGTATACAGATTTTCAAACATTTAAAAAAAAAAAAAAACCCTATTACAATAAACAAATACCTGTTTTACATTCCCGTTTGAAATCGTAACTTGGAATAAATTTTTGTTCCTCTAGTTTTGCTTGTTTCTCTTCTGGATACCCCAGGCCCCAGAGTGCAAACGTGATTTGTTTAGTTTCCAAACTTGTCTGAATTACACGGCGAGCAGCACTTAGAATGTGATTCATTTGTCCTTATTTTGAAATGGAATGTGTGTGTGTGTGTGTGTGTGTGTGTGTGTGTGTGTGTGTGTCGGGGGAGGAGGGGAGGGGTGTTGTTTAACATAGAGCACTCTTGTCTACTATACTCGGGAAGGGGGAAACTGGAAAGGGAAGGGAGAGAGTAAGGGTGAGGGAGAGGGAAGAGAAGAGGAAGAAAGGGAAAGGGGAGAGTGGATCTCTTGGCCTTTTTGCTTGCAGAAGGCGTTTTAAAGACCCTGTTGATGTCTCTTCCTGGTTGTGTCTCCAAGTTCCCTACCCCCATTATAACAATCCTAGAGAGGTGCCCGGGAAGAGAAATGAGATTCCGCCTTACTTTGTTGGGTCGTCCCAAAGAAGCACCTTTTTCAAGGGAGGATTCTGATGTACGGTGTCCTTGAGGGTTCATGCCACTGCCACCGCCCCCGGGCCACAGCTGTGAGAAGTTACTAATCCAGGTCACACAGGTGCTCAGTCCTAGTTACAAACGAATGGATTTGGGCTGGCGCCTCGCTCTTGTGGTCCAGAGAACCGGTGTGGGCATGCGAGACGCTAGGCTGCCCTCTGGCTCACGTGTGGGGAGCACAGATAGACACGGGTGACAGCACGGTGCACACCGATGGGTGCACACGCGCGCCCAGACTAAGGCACCGCATACAGGGGCGGAAGCCTGCGCCCTGGTGTCAATGTCCCCTTCTGCAGAATGTTGATTGACCCGGTGGACGTCCCCAAGAGCACTCAACCTCCTCTTAACCCCACTTCACCGCCACCGCTGACCAGAATTCTTATCTCCCTGTCTCCCTTGAGATCCTGGAGAAGTGCCTCTTTCTAGCCACGCACATCTGCAGCCAGGAGACAGCGAGGCTAGCGTGTTCCAGGCGCTGGCAACCAGCCCGGCTTACCTCGGTCCGGAGGCTCGAGCTCGCTGCGCGGCCAAGCTAGGCGCGCAGAGTGGCAGGCGCTGGCACAGACTTGTGAGTGTCCTGGGGCACAGACGTCTGGGTCGCTCCTCCGGCGCTGCAAACTGTGATGAGCAGCAGATCTGACCCACAGGGCCGTGGCAAACCCGCTGCCTGTTTGCGCCTAGCTCCGCCACCAAAGCAGCGTCCTGAACAGGACCAATCCCGAGCTGGGGGTTGGCTCTGGGGAGCAGGGAAAGGAGACTGTATGGTCACTGCGCTGCGAAGCCCGCCTAGACCTGGCAGGCTGGTTACTATGGCAGCCAGGAGGGAGGAGCGGAAGAGAGGGGAGTGTGTGGTTGTGTGGCAAGGGGGACACCCACTGCAGACTTTCCGGGAGGGGGTTTGGGCCTAGAGTGACGATGGGAAGCAGAGACACAGCAGAAAGCGAGTCAACAAACACCTTGCCGAACAGCCCCTGCGCGCTCTCCCATTCCTAACCCCTAACTGACCGCGACACCACCCTGTAATCCTTCCAACAGAGCTGAGACTTCCAGCAAAGCACCGCGACAGTTCCTCCGGTGAGTAGCAGGGGCTTAAGCTCTGCAGAAAGAAGTGCTTCTGTCTCCCTCTGTCCGGATCCCTTGACGCGTCAGGCCTAGTTCTCAGGGTGCCATCTAGTCTTGCTTGTCTACTCCCTGCTGTGATATCCTGGCTGGTGCTAAATACTCTTTTTCTAGTTTACGAACTAGGAAGCTAAATCATTGGATTGAGGGTAGAGCTGGGAATTTGATTCGGATGCCACAGAACATAGAAGATAATTCCTGGAGTTAACGTGCATTATTAAATAGAGGAGGAAGCCGAGTTCAGAGTGTCACACAGATGGTTTAATGGCCGAGCCAGATCTGGTTCAGCTCTGTGAGCAGTTTGTTCACTTTCTTGATTACTCCTCACCCTGTGTATCCCTGGATGCCAGGGCAAAATTACAAGAATCACGATAATCGACATCTAAAATTCTTATGAGGCAGAAATTGGAGGTCTAGAAGAATCTGTTTTATTTATTTTTTTCTCTATTTGCCAGACATTGCATTAAATAATTTTACAAAGACTAACTCCTCATGGCAATCTGAGTAGGTCCTGTTATTACCATCCCTGTTTTAGCAGATAAGGAAACTGGAGCAAAGACAGACATAGGCTTCAGTTAAGGTCCCCAAGCTGCGAAACGGTGAGGCTGGGATTGGAATCCAAGCAGTGGGACTCCAGACGTACTCAGACCCTTCTTTGTTGCAGCCTCCCGAGTGTTCCTTAAAGGGGTCAAGAACAGTAAGGGTAAGACCGAAAACCTTGGACAGCTCCATGCACTGGGCCACGTGCAGGGGAAGCCAAGAATTCTGAAAGGACTACATCCCCAACCCAATCCAATCAGTAGATGAAAAGGATTCCCCATCTTAAAATAAATAAGTAAATAAATAAATACATAAATAAATAATCAATCTTGAAGGAGTGCATGCCACCAGTCTATTTTCTTTCTATAACAATAAAATGAAAGCAAAAACATCACATTAAAAAAAAAAAAAGATTTAGCTGGGCAGTGGTGGCACACGCCTTTAATCCCAGCACTTGGGAGGCAGAGACAGGTGGATTTCTGAGTTCGAGGCCAGCTTGGTCTACAGAGTGAGTTCCAGGACAGCCAAGGCTATACAGAGAAACCCTGTCTCAAAAAAAAAAAAAAAAAAAAAAAGATTTAAAAGGCCCTTTGAGTCTTGAAACATGACAGTACATAGGATAAAATTTTATAGAAAAATTATATAGAAATCTAGACCCTCAAATCCCAGGCCAGACACACAGCTACAGTGGCAAACCTCAGGCACCATGCCCACACAGAGCAAGGAAAACGTCGGTCAGCAATTGCTTCACAGGTGAGCCTACCAGGTTCCATTCCACCAGCCCTTGCATTTTCAATTTTCTTTCTGTCGTCATGTTAGAGCAGTGGTTTCGAACCTTCCTAATGCTGCGACCCTTTAACACAGTTCCTCATATTGTGGAGATCCCCAACCATAAAACTATCTCATTGATACTTCATAACTGTAATTTTGCTACTGCTATGAATCATGATGTAAATATCTGTGTTTTCCAATGGTCTTAGGCCACTCAGGTTGAGAACCACTGGGATAGGTTCTCTTCTTTCCAAGTCAGACCCGTTTCTTCCCTTGGCACTCTGGGACTCCTCAGCCATAAAAGAGTGGAATGTATTTGATTTCCTCCACTTGAAACACATTTTTTTTCTCCTACAAAAGTCCATTCAATAGATTACAGTATAACACTATGCAGAGCTCTAACTTAAAAAAAAGTGGGGGGGGGGAACTATCTTGATGTGTAATACAGGCTGGACTTGAACTTCAAGGAGTGCTCCAGCCTCATTCTCCCCCAAATTTGGAATTATAGGCATGTGTCAACCACACCCACCCAGCCTTTAAGAAAACTCATGAGTATAAGGAAACATTTTGCACATGTTGAATGAGCAAAAGCTGGAAAAAGAAAATACAAATCTGTGATTCCTGTCTGGAAATGCACCCCACTGCATGTGCAATTGCCTCAAAGTTCTCAAAGTGACCTCAAAGTTCTTCTTAATCCTCCCAGGATTTTCTATAAGGGCATGTATATACTTCATAAAAGTATTTTCTAGAAAATATATTTCAAAAGAATATATGAATCTGAGGCCTTGTCATCTGTGTAGTCAGGCCCATGATTCTTGGGAAGCTCAATCAACTATGGTTTCTAACCTTTCTTCCCTCTGTCAGCTTAAACATGTTAATGCATGAGAGAGACACTTGGGCCTCTCTTTAAGAAATACTAATGGCTAAAAGGCCATCTTAGCTCTAAGTCTTTACCAGCTGGTGACACCTGTGACATCAAACATTTCTTAGCTTCAGTTCCCCTGTCTGTAATCTTGTTGGGAGAACGAATGAGATGTTTCTAGCAACAATGTATCAATCTGGTCAGAAAGCCTGGGAAGTTAGGGGATGGGGTCTATGGCTAAGTGGGCCGCTTTCACCAGTGTCTAGGGAGTTGGGATTCAAGTATGTTCAGAATTCCCTCTACTTGCTTGTGTACTTGCTACTCAAGTTCAAACAGGGCCATTCTACTCCCATTTTCCAGTTATTAAGTTACCCAGGATGAAGCCATACTGTATGTGAACCTGGCCATTCAACTGGACACTTCCACCCCTGGTCTTCCTTCCTCATTCTCTTTGGTGACAGTAGCTCTACAGTCAGAATCTGAGCTAAGGGTGTCAACATGGCTAAGTTCTGGAAATGTCAATTTAATGGGATATAGATTACCAGATTCTCATTGAACATGGCAGAGGGCGGGCCAGAGAGCATTCTGGACTTATATGACTACTCACATGAGAGTATCTCTGCTCTAATGACCTAATTATTTCCCAGTATTGCTGTAGTAATGAAGCATTTATCTGAAGATTATCATAACAAATCTTAGAAGAGAATCTTACAATCTCTAAGATTGTAAACTATGATTACACAGTTGAATATGCAACTTAAGTTGGCTAAGTTCTGGAAATGTCAATTTAATGGGCTGCAGACTACCAACTTACTAAATCCTCACATGGCAGAGGAAGGACCGGTGTGTTCTGGAGTGTCTCATATGACTTTTCTCTCTCTCTCTCTCTCTCTCTCTCTCTCTCTCTCTCTCTCTCTCTCTCTCACACACACACACACACACACACACACACACACGCACAGACACACAAGATTAGCTCTACTCTAAATGACCTAATTACTAGCCCTCCTAATACCAACAAACTAGGCACTGTGATTTCAATATATGAACTGGGGTGGGGGACACGTGGACATTTAGTCACTCAGATCACTTCCCGTTTTTTTGTTTGTTTGTTTGTTTTTCCCTCTCAGTATCTGCCAGTAAACATAACATGTATTGGATCTTTTCCTGTCTTCTGTAGATTTGTCTTTGTGTGACATCTAGGTAACTGCCTCACATGGACTTTTCTCTGATTATCACTTGAGTCATAGCTAATCCGCTGTCCAACCCTACAGCCTCTGTTCCTTTGAGAATGGAAATACAACCAAGCTTGGGAGTAAAGCATCCAGAGGCCCACTTCACCATTTTCTCAGAAGGGAGAACTGAGGTTTAAAACGGAACCACTTTTTCATAACAATTAGTGTTTAGCAATGTCATTTGTTCTTTAACTTTACAAGAACTTTTTAAGAATAGTGGGCCAGTCATGGTGGTGCACAATTTTAATTCCAACACGCAGAAGGCAGGGGCAGGCAGATCTCTGTGAGTTCAGGACCAGCCTGGTCTATATAGAAAGATCCAAGTCAGCTAGGGCTACATGGAGAGGGCAGTATCTCAAACATGAAAGGAAACCACCCTAGTATTGCTATAGTAATGAAGCATTTATCTGAAGCTTATCATAATTTTGTCCCTTTAAAATTTATTTTACTTATTTGGGGAGCGTTAGGTATATGGAGGTCAAAGGGTAGCTTGCAGAAGTCAATTCTCTACAGACTAGGTAGTTCCTAATGCCTGAGCTCAGGTGAATAGGTTGAGCCATCTTGCCAGCCCCCTTTTGCTTTTATTAGTCAAAGCCAAGCAAAATGACAAAGTTCTCCCTTTGTCTCTTCTGTCTCCCTTATTCTTCCTCCCCAGCCCAGAGATCTCTGGAATGCTTTTCGTCTAATGTTAAATTATTTCTGATTGATGGGTTGGGGTGGTTTTATTTTTTTTCTCGTTCTGAATCATGTGATTTTTACTTTAGCAAGTGTAATTCAACAGAAAGAGGACACCAGTGACTAAGGAGGGGCCACTAGCCCCTGTTGAATTCTGATATTCTAGGTATTCTTTTATTTCAAAAGTGATGTGTGTGTACATACACATGCTTATGAGGAGGCGTAGATCAGCGTTGGATGTTCTCAATCATTCTTCACCTTATTGAGTCAGGGTTTCTCACCGATTCTGGAGCTCTGGTCTTTCCACCAGAATGGCTGGCTAGGTACGTCCCTAGGGTCCTCCAGCCTGTCTTCCAATGAGGATGACCAGGGTGTGCCGCAGGGCCTGGCTTTTTATATGGAAATCTACACTCAGGTCCTTGAGCGACAAACACTTCACTTGTTGAGTAATCTCTAGCCCCAGGTGTTTACTTTAGCTGTCCTGATATTTAGCTTGATTTATGCAATATTTAACAATAAAATTTCTTACAAAACACTGGGAAAACTGATACTGAGAAAGGGCATGCTGATTCTCATGGTGAAATCCGAGTTTGCTTCCATCCTCACTGTAGTATCCTTCAAACGTCTCCACTTCAGGCTGGGGACTGAACTCAGGATCCTTCAACATAGCAGGCAAGCACCCCATCACCAGTTGGTTGTGTTTCTAACCTCTCAATAGCTTTTCTTCAATAAGAAGCCAAATATAACCACTCAGCATTGCAGGGAGATCAAGCTTCCTTTGAGTTCTTAGCAGCAAGCTGAAACTCTAGGGTGGCTATGGGAGAAGAGAGATGGAAAAGAGAAAGAGAAGCTGCATCTTTGAGTTTAGGTCTGGGAAATCTGGCATGGTTAGCAATTGAGGCTGGCAAGCAGCTCTACAGTGAAGAGAAAGCTCAGAATGTCGGAAGAGCATACTTAAGGCTTCTGGACAGTGCCCAGGAGAGAAAGATAGAAAGAAGGAAAGCAGCTGCACCAAGGGAGGGTCTTGTGGGAAGGAAAATAAACTGTATCTCTAAGGGGGAAACCGGGTAATTATTCCTCCCACATCTTTAGAGGGATTTTAGGTGAGTTATCTCTTTTTGGGTTGGACTTTTGGACATGTGATTGACAGGTCCACCCTGATTAACGCGTAAAGGAGGAAACAACAATCTCTCTCCCTTAGAGAAAGGTCATGTTTCCTAACAGGTCCAGGGGTACTCCACTTTCCAGGAAGCCTAAGGGGTAATTATGTTTTCCTTCCTAATGTTTGCAGGGAGCTGACTGAGGGGGAGGTCTATCCTCAATGGCCTCTTACTACCTGACATTCTGTCAAAATCCTTTAAGGGACAGGCAGAAACCGAGAAGCAGTATAATCAATTTTCACCACAAAATCCAGAGATCCATCCAGTTCCAAAGCTGTTCATCAGAAGGGCTTAAGTGTCTGGACTGGGGTTTCAGTCACACACTCAAGTATGGCTCCCAGGAGCAGGAGCTCATTTAAGAACTTGAGATACCTTTAATCCCAGCACTTGGGAGGCAGAGGCAGGCGGATTTCTGAGTTCGAGGCCAGCCTGGTCTACACAGAGTGAGTTCCAGGACAGCCAAGGCTACACAGAGAAACTGTCTCCAAAAACCAAAAAAAAAAAAAAAAGAATGTGAGATAACAAGAATCAAGAGCTCCTCTGTATTCTGGCCTCCTGTCAGGACAGAATCATACATTTCTGTCTTCTGGCCAACAAGAATTAGAACTGTTAGCTTTTCCCTAAACCTGCCCAATCCATTTCTTATCATTAGTGTGATACTTTCCTATAAATGACATTGGCTATTATTTACAACTGAATGATGAAAAGCAGGAAGAGGCTCTAGATTAGATCCAATGAAACTTAGCAAAAGTACTTATGTAGTTAATTTTGCTTGATTTTATTCTCAATAAGCAGTGCTTCATTTGAACTACGGCTCTAAATTCATTACTCCATCCATAGCGCTCCTTAATTACAGCTTCACATAAGTTACCTGTCTAATACAGTCACCAGGTACACACACCAGAGTTAACGATCAGCTATACTTTTAAGAAAATCCATAACACTGACATTTAGTTCTTGATGGGTCTGAGTTAGCATTTGGTGTCTACTGCATGCATGTGATTACCTAGCACCAAGAGTGTTATTAGTCAACTCGTCTAATCTTCTGAGTTGTTAATGTCTTATTGCTCTCTAACATTTCCAATCTTTGTGGCATTTGCATTTCAAGAACATAGAAACAGCTGAGACAACCTATAATGTTCTTGCTTGATCTGAATGTTTGGTCACTACAATAAAAGGCTACCATGAACAATTTACAGTAGTAGCATGTGGCTGCTCTATGTAAGAGTCTCTCAGTCATTCCAGGGCTGAAGATACAGCTCAGTTAGTACAACACTTCTGTAGCATAGTCATTGGATTTGATCCCCGGTATTGAAAAACACCATCTCCAAAACACACACACACACTCTCTCTCTCTTCATCCCATTGGCTAACCAAGTGCTTCCTAGAAATCCTTTGTCAGTTATGTCAGTTGTTCACCAAGTGACCTAAGACCCAACAGCCAGTGATATCCAATATCCAGGAACTCCCAGGCACTAATCCAGACCAACGGAATAGAGGATATGGAGTCTTGCAAGGTGCTTTTAACAAGACTCTGCTAACTGCTAGGCTACTGTCGGCATGTTACTGAACTCATCTGCCTGCACACCATTCAAGGGTCAGTGCTTCAGAGATAATTGCTGGGAAGGAAATCAGGCTTACTCTAGAGCTCCGACAAGATGGGAGTTCTCTTCCCTCTCAAAGGTCACCTTAAAAGCCTGAGGTATGGGACTGGAGAGATGGCTCAGTGGTTAAGAGCACCGACTGTTCTTCCAGAGGTCTTGAGTACAATTCCCAGCAGCAACCACATAATGGCTCACAACCATCTGTAATGGGGTCTGATGCCCTCTTGTAGTGTGTCTGAAGATAGCAACAGCGTACTCACCTACATGAAATACATAAATTTAAAAAGAGCCTGAGGTGCAAGTATACAGAGGAAAGCACAGTGGGGCCACAGGCAGGATGCTAGACTGAGTGGTCTGTGTCACCTGAGGCACATTTCCCTTTATTCCTTGTCAGTAACAAGCAAACAACTTTAACTTCTTGGGGTAGTTCCCATAAACTTGTTTAGACAGATGAATTACTTTTCTCCAATAAAAGTATCATCTTATACGTCCAAAATACTGTAATAACCACCAGATATTCTGGGTTATGTAAATTTAAAAAAAAAATCTTTGGGAGTGACATGTGATAAATTGCAGTTTTCTTACAACCTGGAATGCCAGTAAAAGGGAGATTGACAAATGGGACAGCAGCCACTACAATGACAGCATAGCCTGGGGCAAGGAAATGAGGTTGTTTGACAGCTGAACTGGTCTATCTCCTCTACTCCCAGCCCATTAAAAGCTGGAGTGGATTCCAGAAAGAGAATGAGTATTTACTCTGTGCTTTGTACAATCTGAAGTAAAGAGGTCTCTGAGAGGCAACTACTTAGATGATGTAACTAGCTCCATTCACTCCCTCACACTGTCACTGAGACAGAAGTGGATGTAGACTTAGGTGATTCATGACTGACAGCTATCATTACAATAAAACTTTTCTTTCCCAGGTCACATTTTGGTAGATATCAAGGTGGAGGTTATTTCAGCTAAGTCACGTCTTACTAACATCAAGAGCAAGTATGCTGCCTTTGTACTTACCGTGAAGGAGGGACTGTTTAAAGCACACAGGAGGTTAGATGTCCTTCATGTTCTGACTAGGTGATAATGGCCTCTTCATTTTTTGTTTTTAGAGCAAAACACACTTCTAGGCCTCTGAGAGGTTTAGTCTGGCGCTGACTCTCATTTGAATGCTTTATGAAAAATTTTGTTAAGTGTTATGGCACACTTCAGCACATGAAATTACACAGGAAATACATTTTGCCTAGGTCTCCTCCTCCAAATGTAATCAACAGAGGGACTTCAAAGACCCCCGTCTCATTTTTCCATATCAGGTACAAGACTACTTTCAGGTGAGCTGCTTAATGACCACATTTTCACTTTAGACATGCGCTAAACTGCAGACAGAAATGAAAATCCGCTTTTACAAATGAGGACTTTACATTTAGGTCTCATTTGTTGTTAGCTTACTCAACATATAAAATGTGGTCTAGTGATCCATGTTTTGTAAGCCTGATCTTAATATTAACAGACTGAGTGACATAAAACACCTCTCCAGCAAACTTTGTGATTTGTTACCATTTAATATCACAATTACCAAAAGTATTATTTGAGCTATCTCTTTAAAAACAAGTGGAGAAATATGTTTAAAATAATTAAGCACTGCTAAAAAAAATACCACCTGTGTGCCAATAAGATCTACAAATATACAAGTGCTTTGGCCTTTTCAACTAACTCTTGGGTTACAGAGTATGTATGAACAATCTTATATCTTAGTTATGAGCCCTGTTACTACAGTCACAAAAATACATGAAGCATCTCCAAACCGATCACTTAAAAAAATAAGAAGGCTAGAGATGGCTCAGCAGTTAAGGGCACTGCTGTTCTTTCTGGAGCCCCAGGTTTGATTCCCAGCACCCATATGGCAGCTCACAACCAACTCTATCTTCTGGGTTTTGAGGGGGAGCATCAGGCATGCAAATGGTACACAGACATACATACAAGCAAAACACCCACACACATAAATAATAAAAACTTTAGAAGAGTCATAAACATATAATTTTAAAGTTTACTTTGAAATGTAAATTATCTCCCAGTATTTAACAGGTAAAGAAAATAGCAATATTGATTTTATGTGGTTGTTATATTTTTTATTTTCCAAGTAATACTGATTAAAAATATTTACACAACTACTTTTAAGTCCACAGTTTAGCACTCTTATTTGTATGGCTTTAAAAGTTATAGCACAAAATCTTTACATTGAGGATTGGGGGAAAAGATTCCACTCAAAACAAAGCCTGATATATTATATACATACTTTTCCTCTGTACTTTATTTTAAATACATTAATTTTAAAATGATGCTCATCTAGTTTTTTTCCCATCTGGTGGTAAAATACTAGTGCAACTTCTCATCAAAATAAAGTTTACCACAGATGGAAGTGAACTTTTCTAATTGAAAATGGCCCTTCAGCTGCCGTTAAATGAAAATTTTCAATGTAACTTAAAGGAAAAAGAATTGGTAGTTGTCATTTTAAGCAAAAAATACCAAGTACCAGACAGAGCACTTTACACTGCTCTGTGAAACACAAACTTTGAAAGAACCAGAGATGTTTTTCTGAAGTTTTGTTGGTTTTGAAAAGGCACAGGGTGGTTGTTTTTTGTTTTTTAACATTCTAGAAATTCTGCCACCACCGTTTCTGCTGTGGGGACAGCATTGTAGCCATTGGATAGACAAGAATGTTGTTCAAAATAAAGCCAGCCCCCAACTATTAACTGCACAGTAAAAATGCACTTCTTTCCCTCATGCAGCCTTGTGTTGCCTACATACTCAATTTTTTAAACATGCATTAGAATACAAATATATGTATTCTAATGGTTTTAGTATGATTTTATAATATGCAAAGAATTTAAGGAAAGACATGACCTGGGGAAGATGATACGGAGACCCTTACCACAATGAAAATAGATGCATTCGTACCCAACTATATAATAAGAATATAATTGATTTAAGTTACCAGAAATATACTTCTCAATGCTCCCACTCATTATGAGGAATATTCCCATTCTGTGGCATTAACTGGAAGGACATCAGCCTGTTTCCATAGAAACAGTTCAGCACAACAGAAATAGTTTAACTTTGGTCCACTTATTTGATAGCTTAAGGTCACACTGCCCATCAGTTTACCCCAAACGTAAATTTAAAAATATAATTGTTATTTCATCCTAAAACCGGCAAGTCCTGTCATTCTCTGCTTTTCTAGCTTGGGAATACTCTCTTGGTTTGGTCTCTAACCCCTCAGCATCTTCGTGTTCTTCCATGGCAGCATCTGCATGGTTAGGCTCCCTCTCCTCTTGGCTCATGATGTCGGGGGTCATGTGATCCAAGTCAGCTTCTAGAAGCTCAGTCTGTACTTCAACTGGCATCTGGTTTACCCGTTCAACGTGAAGCTCTTCAACATGTACTTCTGTGCCTTCTTCAGTCTGAATCCGGCCCACTTCCAGATAACTCACCTGGACCTGCTCTGGAAGCTCGCTCATCTGTGAGCCATGCACTTGGCTGTCCTGGAGCAGATCCGGATGAACTTGTTCCACAGTTACTTGTGCGGAATCCACTTGGACCTGAAGCAGTGGCAGCACATGCACTTTCCCAACTTGTTCTATAATAGTCATTGATGTCACTGGTTCGGTTTGTAAATGTGTTTCTACTGAAAGGACTTCTTCAGTTACTATACGCTCTGAAATATTGTGAGCATCACTAAGATGCCTCCTTAATTCATTTCCTTGCATAAACCACAAGTCACACAGAGTACAATGGTTGGGTTTATCTCCAGTGTGTATTACCAAATGGTCTTTGAACTGGTCCCAGCTGTTAAATACACTGTTACAGACCTGAAATCACCAAATACAGTATGTTAATAACTATAATCATACTGAAGTAAATGTGGATACACTTATTCCCCATAAACTACACTAACAGGTTGAGGTTAGCTCAGTGGTATCTGCCTAGCACTCACAAGGCACTATACTGGTTCTAATCCTAAGCATCAACAAATACAACAAAATAAAACAAAAAACACCCTCAAAGAAATCCCCACAAAGAGCACATTAATACGGGCTGAATGTATAACTTAGTGGTAAGAGTATTGCATATGGGAGGCCCTGTGTTTAATCCCCAGTACCAGAAAACAACCAAATCAACCAACCACTACCATCCACACTGCTAAGTTATTACAAAACCATTTTAAATATAGTTTCCAGGGCACCTAGTGCAAAGCTATCTTACATACTTGGTTTCATTCTGGGAACACTCCACCATTGCTCCTGTTAAATATCAAATATAAAGTAACAATATCATAGTTTATCCCACAGTTTCAAGATTTAGACCTATTACACTGTTTGGGACAAAAAAAAAAAAAAAAAAAAACTAATCATGGAAAACACAGTTCTATCTTTTCTGCTTTCCCGGCCCTCTCCCTGAGGCCAGTGACTATTCCTATGGTTAGAAATAATTAACTGTGTTCAGGTGAGGTGGCTAACAGGTAAGGCAGCACTTGCCACCAAGCCCGCACACAATCCCTGAGCTCAATCCCTGAAACCCACAAAGTGAAAAAAAGAATAAACTCCTACAAAGCGTCCTCTCATGCATGCACACACAGCCATTAGTAAATAAATACAAACAATCACCCAAATCTATTATTCCTCCAAACCAGGTGTGGCGGTACACACCTCAGCATTTGGGAGATAGAGACAGGACAAAATCATAATTCTAGGTCATCTTCAGCTACAAAGTCAGTTCAAGGGCCAGCCTGGGATACGGCAGAGTGCCTTAAAGAAGAAAAAAAATAAAAAAAAAGAAAAGAAAGGAAACAAAGAAAACCACCTAATAAACCTGTACTTCTGTTTAGCCTATTCCTTAAGACAATTTTATCAATATTGATCATCTAAGGCTGCTAATAACCCATATAAAGCATTTACTTCCAAGTCTTTCTGAGGCTTTAGCTTGTTTGAGATGCTGATATACCACTGCAATGCTGTGTCAAAAGGGCATTTACTGCACCTAACCTATCCACACTATAGGAACTAAAGGCATGTCCAACCCGTTGACATTGCAACAGGACATTGTCATCTCCAAAGTTCACATTCAAGAGCTGTACAAGTTAAAAAAATAATAAATAAATAAAACCTTCAATGTTTAAGGAATTCACAATTTTGTTTTGCCCAATATTCATGGTTGTTCTGGGGACACATAATTATCGGTTTTGTTTAGTATTGTGAGTGCATGGTTATCGAGGAGCTGAGGCTGCTACTGCCCAGTGTCACAAGAGAAGATCCTACTGGATTTCACTAATTCAGGAAAAGATCAGATTTCAAAATTCCAGAAATGGTTTCTACTGAACACATAGTGCTTTTTACAGTAATGTCACATAAGAAACTTCTCAGTCAACGCCATGGGTCAAGGACCATTTACTCTGCACTTCTAATGACTGTAGTAAGCTCCTCTTGTGAAAACAAAACGTACCCACACATACCTGGCATTCATAAAGCTTCTTCCTTCCCTTTTTTGCCCCTACTCCAGTTTGGCATGCAGTGAGGTGACATTTGAGAGTGCTATTTCTAGCAAACCGCTCGTGACAATTTGAACATTCAAAAGGTTTTTCACCTATTGTAAGAAAAAATACATTGACAAATTGAGAACATTAGCAAAAGCAAATACGAGCTCACCTTTCTAATTTTGTTTTCTTTTGCAGTGCTAAGGATTGAACCTCCAGGCTTGGTGTGTGCCAGGAAGACGACTTACCACTGAGGCTTACTTCTGGACAACTTTAACAGCATTCTTTTTTTCCTTCCTTTTGTTTAGTCTCTATTATGTAGCTCTGGCTGCCTGTAACTTGGTATGAAGACTAAGCTGGCCTCCAATTCAGAGATCCTCCTGCCTCCAAGTACTTGGATTAAAGGTCCGAGTACCCCCACCCAGATCATATTCATTTTTGAGTGTGGTGTGTGTGTGTGTCTGTAGGGGGCAAGGGCAGGACTTGTCATATATACTAAGCTGGCCACAAACTCTTATGGTCATTCTTCTGAGTGTGTCTCTGCCTCTCCAGTGCTGAGATTGTGGGCAAATGCTACAATATAAGGCTTTCCTTTCTCTTTTTTTAAAAATACAGTCTCACTAGGATGGAACTTATTATTAAACTTTTAATGTTCATGCCTCAGCCCTCGGCCTCCCAAGTGCTACAGCTCGAACTACATGCCTGACTTAATCGACACATCCTTAAGAAGGGGAACACTCATGCTAAGTCAGATCTGGAGGTCATATGGAAATAGAGAACTAGCCTTTTCCTAAGCTTTTTTCTCCCTCTTACCATGTATGTACCAGGCCACATTTTAAGTGATGACAGTAAAAAGATAAAGACACGGAGGGAGCCACACATCCATAATCTTAGGATTAGGAGAAGCTGAGTCAGGCAGATTCTAAGTTTGAGACAAATTTAGGCAACATAGCAAGATCCTCTCTCATAAAGCAAAATGCAGAGGCATGGTGGTGAGTGCCTTTAATCCTAACAAGGGGGCTGAGATGCTAAGTTTGAGGCCAAATAGTGCCACACAGTGCGATGACCTCTAACAAAACAAAAGTAAAACACAAAAAGCAAACAAACTGTTTTGAACACTTTCATGAAAGTAAGTGCAAAGCACTGAAAACCTGTGTTAAAAAAAAAGGGGGGGGGGCACGCCCAGGACAATTGTGCAGCAGTGCACTTCATTCAGTCAGAGGCATAGAAGTAATAGCATTACACAGAAATGAGTAAGGACAAGTAGTAACTATGACTCCCAAATCTTTGGCTTAGCATGACATCCTGTATCAGGAGCCCAGGAGTTCAAATAAAGTCTGCAGTGAGTTTGCTGGGAAAGACTATGAATTTAGGGGTTTTGCTTTTTGTTTGCAAAGTAGCACAAAGTTCTGGGTTTAACCTTTAGCACCATATAAATTCAGTGTGGTGGTGCACAGCCGTAACTCGGTACTTGGGAGGTGGAGGCATGTCAAGGTCATCCTGGACAATTCAAGGCCACCTGGGCAACATGAAACTGCCTCAAAAAATTAATGAGAGGCTAGAGAGATGGCTGAGTAGCTCTTCCAGAGGACCCAAGTGTGACTCTCAGCACACACCTGGCACCAGCTCAGAACCACCTTTTAGTTCTAGTTCCAGGGGATCTGCTGCACTCTAGACTCTGTGTGCACAGACTACATGCAGGCAAAACACCTATACATATAAAATTATACAATTAAAACACCCAAGCAGATGTTAACAGTAGAAACAGAAACATGACTGACGCTCGATACCAAGGAAAATTTGAACAGTCAGCGGCACAGTGAGATTAGGAGCCAGGCTGACCCCGAATGGAGAAGTTAGTAAGAAGCACAACAGTATGAGCAGCACAGGACTCTTTCACTAGCACCTGCAAGAAGGCTTGTGCATGGGGCGCAATGCACAATGTTTCTCTGGCACAAGGACCCCAGGTTCAGTTTTCAGAAACACAGATACATGTACTCACTTTTCTTTTTAATTTTTACAATGTTTATTTTTACTTCATGTGCACTGGTGTTTTGCCTGCACATATGTATGACTGTGTGAAGGTGTTGGATGCCCTGGACCTGGAGTGAGCTGCCACATAGGGTGCTGGGGACTGAACCAGGATCTCAGTAAGAGCACCCAGTACTCTTAACCACTGAGCTACCTCCTCCAGCCCACAAACTCTCTCTTTAAAAAAGGGGTGTGTGTGGGGTCTCGATGAGATCCCTAATTAACAAGGAATCACTGTTTGTTTACTTTCTGCAGGAGAAGAAGGCAGGGGAAGAGGACAGGACGAGTTAATAAAGGATAGACATGGTTCTGGTAGATGCATGAAGTTACAAGATTCACGACTGGTCTTTGAAGAAAAGCAAGCTGCTAGAGATGAAGGCAACATGAGCGATGCTAATGCTAAAGTGGGGTGTAGGGGTCTTAAACAGGACGAGAATCTGGAGAAGCAATTAGAAAGAGATACATCAGACAAGAAGCTTACTCAATTAAGGTTTGAGACCATTTTTTTCCAGCACTGTTCACTAGGAGTAAAGAGCGAAAATAATTCCAAGATGAAGGCTGTTCTTAAATACAAGTAGGATCCCACTATGCAAGAAGAGATGTAACAAGGCTAAGGTTAGGATGGATATCAGAACTATGATAATACACTGGAGGTGGAGGGACAAGAATTGTCGAGGATATGCTGGAGATTCAAAGATAGCATAGTGTTTGCAGAGAACAGGACCAAGACTTCAGTGTCACTGCTCCAGTGAGGAGGAGGTTCTGGACAATGCCAAACCAGAAGTAGACTGACACAATTTACCAAGTCACATGTTCTTCTCTTCAATGAAGCACAGCTGTGTACAGTTGTCACATGAGGGGAAAAAAGTTAATACCTACATCTAGAATTAACGTTGATATGGGAACTTTTTAATTCAAGAAACTTTGAGAAATATGCTCAACAAAATGGTTGTGTTTTATTAGTGTATGATTTTCATTACCAATGAAACTTATAAGCACAAATTATTACAGCCTTTTGGAAAGGCAATGTGGAGGGCTTGGACATGACTCAGTGTAGTCATGCTACACTAGTGCTAGCTGTGTAAGCATGAAGACCAAGTCTGACTCACCTCACAACCCACTGTGGTAGCACTGCAACTCCAGCCCTGAGGTAATGTGGCAGTAGGGTGAACACAGGTAGCTCCCTGGAGCCAGCCAGCCAGTGGGTGAGCTTCAGGGCCAGTGAGACTCTTGTCTCAAAAATAAGGTGGACAAAGACACCTGAAGTTGATCTCTGGCCTCCACAAGCAGGTACACACATACAAGCAAGAGAGGTAGGTAGGGAGGAAGGGAGGGAATAAAAATCAACCTGATATTTGCCAAGATTGCTTTAACTTGGCAATTATTTTCTTAAAAACTAAACCAGAAGATGGCTCAGCACTGGCTGCTAAGATTGATGGACTTGCTTTCAAGTCCAGGAACCCAGACAGTGCATGGAACCAATTCCTGCTGGAAGTTGTTCTCTGACTTGCACACTTGTGGTGATAAGTGCACACAAATATATATGCAGTAAGCCTTTAAAAGTATATCCCAGGAGCCTGTTGTGAAAAAGATAAATGTACGAGGGTGCTTACAATGGCAATCTCTAGCAAAAACTTTGTTTACTTAGAGCTACCATCACATACATACCCATGCTAATAGCGGTTTAGTGTCACTGTTAAGTAGCTACAAACCTCCCTAAGTGGTTCATTGAAAAGATTGTAAGCAGAGTATCACTGCCACATGCCTGTAATTCCAGCACTCGGGAGGCTGAAGCAAAAGGATCAGTTGGGCTACTTAATGAGAATTTTCCCCCCAAAAACCAAAGCAAAACAAGAACAACAACAACAAAAACAAAGCAAAAAACTCTAATATTAGACAGGCATGGTAGAATATGTCTTTTAATCACAGCACTCAGCAAACAGAGGCAGGAGGATCTCTGAATTTGAGGCTAACCTGATCTACAGAGAGAATTCCAAGACAGCCAGGGGCTACTTTATTAAAAAAAAAACCTGTCTCAAAAAACCAACCAACCAACCAGAGTCTAAAATTAAATGATATAAATCTGTGTACTGCTTGCTCATGTTTTCCTAGAATTGTGTGTGTGCTTACAATGGATCACTTGATAATGCATGGAAGACACCTGAAGGCTGGAGGCAAACAAACACCCTATCCTTGAGTGCTTTCACTCTTCTCTTTTTTGTCTTATCTGTGGGACAGCTGCCATTATCCTTAAAGCAAGAAAAAAAAAAGGGGGGGGGGGGCTCAATATAAAGTGACCCACCTGTTTGTCAAACTGGCATTTATCAGGAAGGAAGCCAATAAATAAGTCAATAGTGTCTTATTTTCTGCACCTTTAGTGAGCAATTATTTAAAAACATGTTGAATTCACCTCAAGACCCATTTTCAAATACAGATGTCAAATGGACATGGTAGTCTCCTTTACCCCCTTGCTGGTTTTTGCTTGATGTTTTCTTAATAAACCCCAGTCAGTATCACTCTCACACAAAACTAGAGATCACTGTCTTTCACCTTCAAGTCTCAGCAGCACGAATCTTGTGGACCCTGGCCCACTCCACCTGCTCACTACTGCTGCCATTACCTTTAGATTACTGTCAAGAGATTTCCTCATCAGAGCCAGCAGCTTTTATTCCACATTCCTCTATTTTGCCAGTCACTTCTCTAAAACAGAAATCTGATCATTTTGCGTCTACCTTTAAGCCTACAAGGCCAACTTCAGTTTTCTTTGGTACTTAGTGGACCCTACACTGAGCATGTGACTCATTTTAATCTGTAAGTAGCAAAACTAATTAAGTTACCTCAGTTATCTCGCATCATCTTGAGTAAGAAGAGACAGACAACACAAAGTGTGCCAGCCCTTGCTCTGCTAAATGAAAAGCATAGGATGGAAAAGCTTCCCTCCTCTCTCGCTGCCCCTACCTATGCCGCCCACAAACCACTTGCAGATCCCGTATGTTGCCCGGATGGTATTCCTCTGCTCTTGGTATTCCTCTACTTTGACCCAACTCTGTAGTCATCCATCCTCCTACTAACGATGAAAATAACTTTCCTGACTGTGTGCCTTATTTCTTGCTTGAAAACCTGTTTCCAGGCTAACTTCTTTTCCTGTGAGTCATCATAATTGGAGCTGGAATAACACATTTTCTGAATCTATCTGATTCTACAAGTTCAATTAGTGTACAAACAACTCAGGGCAGTGAGACAGCTACTTAAAAACAAACAAACAAACCAAAAAACAACACTAGCAGGCCGGGTGGTGGTGGCGCACGCCTTCAATCCCAGCACTTGGGAGGCAGAGGCAGGCGGATTTCTGAGTTCGAGGCCAGCCTGGTCTACAGAGTGAGTTCCAGGACAGCCCGGGCTACACAGAGAAACCCTGTCTCGAAAAACCAAAAAAAAAAAAAAAAAAAAACAACCCTAGTAGCTGTCCAGATTCCAGCAAAGAAAAATATCCTGCATAGTGTATGTACCTATGTTCTATTTCCAGTATCAACACTCCAAATAGCCTTAATCACTCTAAGTAACAAGCCTCAAGCACAATTGTCCAGAAATCTAATACTTTAGCAGCTCATGGTAAGTACTTTATCCATACTATTATAGGGGGTTTAGAGTCTAGCAAAAAATTAAGTCACCAGTATCACTCACTGGTAGTAGACCCTGTGCTTGACTTAGGAAACCTAGCAAGAAAAGGAATCCAATGTGAACGAATGTGGGGTGGGAGGGAAACGGGGAGAACACCACAGAACTATGTTGGCCAAAGACAGGCTTCCTGGGACCTCTTCAAGAGTGAGATAACTCTTAGAAGAACGAGTATTCCTCACCTCCCTTGGCTGTCCACTAGTCCTGACACATTTGCCATTAAGAGAGGTGGAGAGAGACAGACACAGATGACTATATTTTTCTGGAAGTGTCTGCTGCACAAACAGGACAGGAGATTTAACTCCCAAACACCATGTAAAAAGCTAGGAAGGCAGTATGGTATGTAACTTCAGCATCTGGCTGGGGTGGGGAGTGGGGGCATATCCCTGAAGCTCCCTGGCCAGACAGTTTTGTTGAATTGATTACCTTCAGGTTCAGTGAGATTCTGCTTCCAGAAATAAAGATGAAAAGAAATACTGGAGAAGGGCCTGTCATCTCTGGCTTTCACACACACAGGTGCACAGAGTATACACATACCCACATGCAAATTCAACACCCACAGACTACAGTACATACTCCTAAAAAGAGGATTATAAATGTGTACACCCTCAAAAAGAAAAAAATAATATATAAAAATGTTAGATTGCTTATAAATGTTTAGCTATATAACATGTTAACGTGGAAAACAAGAGAATAAATTCACATAATAATTAAAATTTAATAATTCATGATACTTAGCAAAAAAGTATAATCTATTTTACATATTTCTTTAAAGAATATAAAATAAATAGGGCAAGACATAAAAACAACCATCATTTTTAAGACTGACACTGATTTGCATTTAAAGGATCAAGAAATGACTATGTCCTATGCTCATCAGAAAATACAGAGGGAAAAACAGGATTTAGATTTCAAGTGAATATAGAAAAAAAAAATACTCAAAACAAAGTATTTGCTAATTACCTGTATGTTTTCGAAGGTGTTCTTTAAAGTGTCCAAAGTGGTCAAACTGTTTCTCACAGTATTGGCATATGTGAATTTTTTTCCCAGTTCTTTGCTTCTTACTTACTCCACCTTCTTCAAGGTGGTAACAGTTTAGGTGTTGTTTCCATGCGCTCTCTCGAAGATACCTTTTATTGCATATTTCACACTTGAAACTCTCAGTGGAGTGTGATTTCATGTGTTCCTTAAAATGGTAAAACAATTTAAAGGAACGGTTACATTTCTCACAATGGAACAAGTCCTTCACATGTGACAGCTGAAGTTCCACAATTTCAATACCTTCTACCTGTTTGCTTATGGGGTCAGATGCACAGTCATCTTCGCTAATCTGTCCTTTGCTTTCCCCTTGACGGTACTTGCTGGTGATATCTGCCAACAGTGCTAGAGCGGAATCATCGGAGGAGCCTGTGCTCTGTATGTACTTTATAGACTGCTTGGCAGAAGCCATTTCCTCTAAAGCTTCGATGCCTTCATCTTCTACTTCAATCGTGCCTTCAGCAATCTCCACCTCAATTTCCACAGGTTCTGATCCTGCAGATGGCAATGACTCGGTGATAACATTCGAAGTTTCTGCAATCTTTCTTTTTTTTGCCTCATTTTTTCCTGTAGTGTTTTCCTCTAATGGAGCTGAGTTTTCTTTGTTCCTAAAGTATATAAAGTATAGGTTTAAAAAAAAAAAAATCTATAAAATCAGACTTCTTTGAAAAAAAAAAAAAAAAATCAATAAGCTAAATTTATATGGAAGGCAGAAAACACAATAGGGCAGCCTGAACTATCAATTTTAAGGCTTCCCTAAAAGCTGTAACGATCAAGACAATGACATTTATCCAAATGCAGCGATATGAAGGTTAATGAACAGTCAACAACAGACCAGTACTTATAAAATAAACTTCTGAAAAGACATCCTCCATTTTCTCAATGGAGAGAAGCCACTCTTTTAAAAGTGGTGGTGCTGGAATATCTGTTAAGTATATTAGAGAATAGGCTTCTACCTTTAAACTCATACCATTTATAAATAATAACTCTAAGTGGATCACAGACTAAAATGTGAGAACTAAAATCCTTAATTTTCTAGAAAACAGAGGGAAAAGTCTTACCACAGGCCCACTAACCTCTGCCTCCCCACTGCCACCCTTTGTTAACATTACACGAAAGTCTAAGAGACAGTATTGTGACTAGGGCATCAAACATCCAGGGTGTGCTCTGCAAAAAGTACTGCAACTCAATCCTAAGTCAAGCCAAAGGGCATCTGTCATCCTCATCTAGAAAACATGGAGAGAGATGCTATGTCAAGAAGACCCATAACCTAACACAGACTATTTCAGAAGTTTTCACCTTGCTGCTGACTGAGGTGTTGGGTAGGCTGAAAACACGATATGGCAAGAAACATGCAGCTTCTAGGCTGCTTGAAACCGAAAGAAAATGTGCCTTGCTTCCTGGCAGTGTGTCACCTTCCACATCTGTTTGTATCTTCTCTCTTTCCCTCTATCTTGATTTCAGCTGCTTTTAAGGAAAAACAAAATTCATGGTGGAGCAAAAATCTCCTTACATACACATAATGGGGACTAAGAACAATCCAATAATGTTGGAAGCAACTCAGACAAAGGAGGCAATCTCTACTCAAAGGCTTTGGGTTTTAGACTTGACCCTAGTCACAGCTACAAGGGACAATTCCTCTGAAAACAATTAGCATGCTGCTGG
This sequence comes from Mastomys natalensis, assembly GCA_021653895.1. Taxonomy (NCBI): domain Eukaryota; kingdom Metazoa; phylum Chordata; class Mammalia; order Rodentia; family Muridae; genus Mastomys; species Mastomys natalensis. The sequence goes on along the minus strand of JAJTUV010001012.1, from coordinate 58,956 downwards.
TCACATAGTGAAACTGATACTCAACCTGTGGAAAGCTGAAGTCTTCCAGCCTGAAAGTCTCATTTTGTATGTGAGTCAGCTAGACTTTGTGACTAATATGGTAAGAGGTGTCCAGCAAGTATCTTTCTTTGGTCAGTTAAGAAGAAATACTTAATTTGAAAAAGTGGTTGGCCTTTTGTTGCACGGCTTAGCCTCAACAGGATCTGTGAAAGTCAAACTAGACATGGCAGCAATGCTTTGTAGGCAGAAGCTTAGATTGTCATCATAAATCTGACCAACATTCCTTATGATTTATCTTGCTATATTTTTACTGACACATGGACTGTTGCCAGTGGCTTAACTATTTGTTGAGCTAACTTGAAAGGCATGGCACACTGAAGACAGCTACTTTGAAAACCACAATCATAGGGAAAAACAGAGTGGTTCTGGAAACTTCCTGAGTCACTCATATGTCCATAACAAATGGCCATTCTCTAAGACTAATCAATTTTTGGAAGCAGCCTATGAAATAAGCAAGCCTGCTTTGCCCCAACTGTCACTGTTAATGCCAGGAGCCAACATTGTGAATGTGCTAACACAATCACCATCACAAACTGGTTGTGGAGTGTAAACTTCTGATACCTCCTAAAGGTTGCCTGTCTGGAAGTGAAGCAGCAGCATCTCACAGGATGCTCTTACTTACACACTGACACTGATCTGGGACCTGTGTATGGTAGCTTCACCTTGATAATCTTTTCAGGTTATTGTTGTGCTGCTCCAGTCTGAACAGCTAGGTGCTTCAGGCCTCAGGACTATGGTCCATAAAACCATGTCATGTTTGGCTTCCTAGATTATCTAGTCTAAAAATGGTGCATCTTTATCACAAAAGCACTATGGTAACTGGATAACAGCAAGGTATTAGTCTCTTATGCTTCCTACTTCCAACAGATACTGCTATTTGAATTCTTACAATAACCTCCTCAAAACACTGACTCAAAATGATTTCGTACTCCACTTCCCTCACCTCCTCCTTGTCCAAAAATCTGAGTAAGGCAGGTTGGTCATCAAGTTCAGCTGTCCCCACAAAGGGATCATCTCTTCTCAGCTGCTTCCTGAGTAATGATGAAGACAAAAAGGAGGGGAGGCTTATATAAACCTAATTAGAAAATAAGGATTCTGCCCTGAATATTCTTTGACAATTTTTTCCCCCAATAGCAACTATGGGACAATAAAGTTGGTGTCTCTTTCAGATAGGGGTTTACAGGATTCAAACTTAATTCTACTTTAGTCATCTGGATTCTCTTATTAGAATCTTATATCATAGGAATAAAAACCACTGGACCAAGCAGCACATTTATAATGGCACACGTGAGGTCAAGTGGTAAACGTAACAGGTCTCTAAATTATGTAAAAGTGCACTAATATTTTCTATGCAAGTTCTGGGCAGGAGTGGATGACTAGAAAGGAGTTAAGTTACAGTTGCTAAACTAAGATATTAATTCCATGGGGTGGAGGGAAAGCAGCAACTGCAGGAGGTATGTGGGAGGCAGAAACATTACATCTTTCAGAACCCAGGCCTATAACATGGACAACTGCCACAGGGCAGATAGTAAGGTGTATTGTGATAAATAAGAAAACCTGAACTGACTACCTTTAGATAGCACTCCAAAAAAATACAATTAGCATTCTCTCTGAACTGCAGGCAATGCCAACCTGTTTCCCTAGTGAAGTAGGTCTTAAATTTGTAGGTACAAAGTAGGCAGATGATGTTTACTCAAATTCTGTTGATAGTAGTCGTAAATAGGCCTAATGAGAAAAATTGAATGGATTAGGTCACAAGCCCTACCGATAGATTTACCACTGACTAATGAAAGGCAATTATGAGGAAAATCCCCAGAAGCCAAGATAACACAGAAACAAGAATATTGCTTGGAAACTCTTCATGAATCTCTCATGCTGTTGCATAATTTATAACAAATACACAGACAATGTTTTACTTTGGATCTGTTTTCAAAGTTGTTTATATACACAACAGCTTAAAAACAAAGTCTGCTGGTTTCAGAGTGGAAAGTAAATAATGTCCACAACAATGACATCAATAAATTTCAAAACAATGATGAAATTAGGTAAGACCTACTCTATTTGCATAATAATAAAAGCTGAAAAAAGAGGACTGGATTGTCATATTCATTAAGTTGATAGAGATAATGGTTTTATGGGTATGTTAAAACTGCATCTTTTTAAATCTTAAAATTTTTTTTATGAGACATTCATTTTATGTGAGTATTTTTGCCTACATGTATGGTTACCACATGGGTAGGTAATATCTGCAGAGGTCAGAAAGGGGAACAGATTTCCTGGAACTAGGCTAAGTAAGTAAGGGATGGTTGTGAACCACCATGTGGGTGCTGGGAACTGAACCCAGATCCTTTGCAAGAATAAGTGCTCTTAATCGCTAAGCCATGTTTCCAGCTCCTTAGTCTGTACTTTTATATTTTATGTGCCACTCTTATCTATGCACCGTATGCCTGTCCTTGTGCCCACAAAAGCCAGAAGAGGCCATCAGATCTTCTGGAACTAGATTTACAAATGAGCATGAGTCACCATGTGGGTGGCCAGGACTCAAATCTGGGTCCTCTGGAAAAGCAGGCAATACTCTTGACCACTTAACCACCTCTCCAGCCCCTCAAACCACACACCTGAAATAAGGCTTAGTAAGTACAAAAGCATCACATTAATCCTTATTAAACTCTGAAAACAGGGCTGCAGAGATAGCTCAACCGAGTTTGATCTCCAGAACCAACTACTTGAATTTGTCCTTTGACTTCTGGCATTCGTGCTGTGACACATACACAACACGGCGAGCGAAGCGCGCGCACACACACACACACACACACTCTCCCCCCCCCCCAAATATTCAAGACACAACGACTCACATATGTACATCCAGAGATGGAACAGATGCTAAGAAGCTTACATGTGATTCTGGGGACCTAAGTGACAGCATGTATGCTGCCCCTCCTCCACTAATGAATACATACTTTAAATAATCCTTAGCAATACCAGTGTACTGGTGAGGATTCAATAAAACTGCAGTCCTGGTACCACAAAGCCACTGTTTCTAAAGGCAACACATGAATTTAAATGTTCACTGAATATTATCATACCCACTAACTTGTATACAGCAGCATCTAACAGTGAAACACTGGGAAAATAACCCAATGTCATACCATCATTACTCTATGAACTACTACTAGGCAGTAAAAATGAACGCAGTAACACCACATTATAGACAAACCTCTAAAATGCAATACTAAATGAAAAATAGCAAAGACTTTAGAAGGTATTCCAAAAAATTAAACCGCAGACCGGAAACTATGCCATCTATACGCAAGCCTCAGCACAAATCTTTACTTTGCTAATCAATTTCAGGCGTCTGCCAGAGAAGACTAGGCTGGTTTGGACTGGCACACATCCACAAACACCAACGTGCTGTGTACTAGGTGTTAGGGATCAGAATGGATACACCCCAAGTTCTTTTCAAAGAAGTGTAATTTTGAACTATCAAATCAGCTAAAAGAAATGTTGTTGGAGTCTGGAAAGATGGCTGAGAAGAGCACTAGTTGCTCTTCCAGAGGACCTGGGTTCAATTCCCAGAACCCCCATGGCAGCTTACATTAAATTTTAACTCCAGTTAAAATTCTTCTGGTCTCCAGGAACCACCTCATGTATGAGGTATAGAAAAAAACATTAAGTCAAAACACCCATACACATAAAATAAAAATAAAGATTAAAAAATGTTATTTACAGACAATTATAATTCAATTTATCTCCTAGGTTTATTCCCAATTTCATCTCTCGACTACACCATACCACTGAGTTGGATTAAATCATTTTGTTCCCTAAGGGAATGACCTCCAAAACTGTGCTGTTGGAATGCTAACGGCCTATACTAAATCATTATTAAAAAAGAGGAGGAGGAGGAGGAATGGGAAAACCAAATAATACCAAGAGGTAAAAATGAAGTAATAATTCATACATCTGGAATAAATATGATAGACTCCGTTATATGCATTTTACAGGCATTAATTTAACCTCATAAACAATTCTATGTAGAAAATCAAATTATTATGCCATGTGACAGGAGCTGAGCAACTTCACTAAATCCAGTGACAGAGCTGGAGTAACCCAGAGCAATGCCCAAGCCCTCGGTGCATCGCTCTGGTATGTGAAGATGCTGAGTGACTTGTTTACTGTATTCTTTAATATTTTCTGAATGCCTCTTAAAAGAGATTCTGTGAGTTTTTTTGTTGTTGTTTTTTGTTTTTTTCAAGACATGGTTTCTCTCTTGGGTAGGCCTGGCTGTCTTGGAACTCACTCTGTAGACTAGTGCTGGGACTAAAGGCATGTGTCACCAAGTAACTCCTTAGTGATGGATGTTTTCTCAAGCTATAACAATACCACTGAATACTATGTATTCCCCTTTGCAGGTGGTACTTGAGAACTGAGATGAAGATTTACACCATTTAGAGAGTATGTAGAGTGCATAACAAGCTTTAATATAAATGCATTTAGATTGTAATAGTTGTAATAGTTTGGCCATTGTGGTGGTTTGAACAGAATTGGCCCCCACAGGCTCAGATTTGAATGTGTGGTCATTAGGGAGTGGAACTACTTGACAGGGATTAGGAGGTGTGGTCTTGCTGGAGGAACTCTTGTCATTGGGGGTGGGCTTTGGGGTTTCAAATACTGCTGCCTACAGATCCAGATGTACACCTCTCAGCTACCTCTCAGCACCATATCTACCTATGTGCTTCCATGCTTCCAGCTATGACAACAAAGAACTAGAACTAAACCTCTGAAACTGTAAGCCAGCCCCAATTAAATGCTTTCCTTTTGCTGTGGTCATGGTGTCTCTTTGTAGCAAGAGAACTTTGACTAAAACAGCCATTTATTGCCTTACTCTCATCTGGCCTATTTATTTTTTTATTTTTATTAACATTCTTAGTATAATTCTCACCCAAATTCAGCAAAGGAATTTCGAGGACCCAGAGGCCACCCTGAAGAGTTGCCTAGACACTCTTTCTGGACCAGGCTGGCCTTGAACTCATAAATCTGCCTGCCTCTGCCTCCCAAGAGCTGCGACTAGAAGCCTGCACCACGCTGCCCGGCTGGAGACTCTTATTACATACCAGAGATGCTACTTTAATCTTAGGAGCTCTTACTTGAGAAACCAAATGCCAATGGAAAACCAAATCACTATCCAGCTATTAGTTTTAGGATGTCACTACTTACTGATACTCTATAGCATTAACTAACAGTGTCATTAGCATTCGTGCAGAAATCAACCATTACCTGACTTCAAGTGCTTTAATAGCTTCCAGCATCTGCAGAAACTCTGCTGCTTTCCACACATCGTTGGCTTCTTCTTCCCCTTGTATCATTAGTTTTGCTGTGTATGTGAATTCAATTAAGTGACGAAAAGCCATTTTACTAACACCTGCAAAAAAAGACGCACACTACCATTAGTTCACATCAATTCAAACTTCACAATGCATAGTAAACAAAGTACTTGAGATCTGATTGTTTCTTCTCATTTCTGAAAATCTTCAGAATTCTAATCACAGTATCCTGGTCATATTCTGGTACACTATCAAGCTAAGATCTCATGCTCTTCTTTGCAGCCTGACAAGCCATTCCAGCCCAACCCCCTTCAGTTAACTTATTTCAAGCTGGCGGTGTTGGCGCACGCTTTAGTCCGGCACTTGGGAGGCAGAGCAGGCGGATTTCTGAGTTCGAGGCCAGCCTGGTCTACAGAGTGAGTTCCAGATGGCCAGGCTACACAGAGAACCTGTCTCGAAAAACCAAAAAAAAAAAAAATAAACTTATTCAAATTAATACCACCCCTTACCTATGAATTTGACAATTTCAGATGGTTATATAAGAGGATAATTTATCATTTATCTTTTCGTTAACTGGCTTAATTTAACATTCTCAAGGTTTATATACATTGTTGCACATGGCAGAATTTTTAAAGGCTAGTATTCTATTTTGTACTAGCATAAATTTCCTTTATTCATTAGCCTGCTGATGAACACTTAGGTCATTTCTACATGTTGGCTATCATGAATGGTGCTGAAAAGAATGTGGACGTGCAATAAAGAAAATCTTTAGTGTGTTACTGTGAGTGTGCATGATACATGGACATATGTGTCGTGTCGGTGTGCTGTGAGGTCAACTGTGGGTTCCAGGAACTGAACTAGAGTTGTCAGGCTTGCACTGAATGCTGTTGTTCACTGAGGCATCTTGCTGGCCAAGGAGTACAATTCTTTTACATGGATGCTCAGACATGGAATTACTAGATTCTGTGTGCAGTGAAAGATGAAATATCCCTCCCAAAGGCTCAGGTGTTAACAACTTGGACCCCAGCAGGTGATGTTACTCAGACTGGATCCTGAGAATGCTTTTTCAAAGCCGGATGAGCTATTAAAGAGATGGGGCTTAAGTTATTCTGTCCTGCAGTCTTTGTGCAGCTTTTGTCTGTATACAGATGACACCTGACTGTTCTTCACTGTACACTGTTCTCCATGGTGTACTTCTATTAAAATATTATAAACTCATTCATGGACAGGAGGCATTTATATACTAAAAAGGCTTAAGTTACAGAGTAAGGACTCAATATATGTTGAATCAATTTTAAAGGGCTGGTGAGAGGAAGGTCCTTCTTGCTTACGCCACAGGCCTCTGCTTTAGCACCTACTCTTGGTGCCAAGGTTCTCCATCCTACCACAACCTCTAACTGAGCCAGAACAAACCTCCCTGGGAAAGCTGCTCAATGCATATGCTGTTCTTGTTTTCCAAAGCAGGCTCTCTCATTTCCAACTTCTCTTCCTGCACCTGTCTTCTGCTTTGATAGCCGTCTTCACAAATGTATGTGATACTTTCTAGATTTGACTCAATTAATGAAGTGGAACATGCTTTATTATATATTTAATGATCATATGTATTTCTTTTTTGGAGAAGTTTCTACTTCTTACTCTGTTTTTAACTAACAGTTTGTAACTTTTAACTTTTGAGTTGTCTGGGTTCCTTCTCAGATAGATCCTCCATGTCTAAGCATGTCCTCCATTCCACCTCATGTTCTCTCTGATCCTTCTACTGTGTCTATACTCTTGTTGCCTGAGATAGCAAATGCCATATTCATGGAATGCTCTGCTTAAGTCTTACTGTACTGAGAGATAGTTAGTCAACACGGTGTCCCATACCTAGTTTTACACAAAAGTATCCTTGTATCATAGGAACAAATCTTAGTTGGTTGTGGCAAATGATCTTTTAATTAATATGCTACTGGATTTGGTTTTCTCTTATGTGCCTGTGTATGTGTATAGGGTGAGAGTATACAAGTACAGAAGATACGACAATGTTTACATTGTTTTCCTTCCACCTTGTTCTGAGGCAGACATTCTTTTGTTTCTGTTACTGTGCTGTGAACTTCAGGCTAGCTGGCTAATTCTCCAGCTTTCAGCCAATTCTATATTCCATCACCCTTCGGAGTACAGAGATTACAGATGCTTGCTTGCTACTCTATCTGTAGGTTCTAGGAATCAAATTCAGAAAGGCTTTCCTTGCTGAGCCATCTCCTTAGACTTTTTAAAAAATAGGGTCTCACTCTATAGCTAGCCTTAAACAACCCCCCTGTTTCAACCTCCAAGTAATGGGGTGACAGTTTCCAGACACAACGCTTGGTATCAGTCATACTGGTCTCAACTGAATTTGGAAGTGTTCAATTGTTTTTAAACTTGTGTTACTTATGTGTATACACACAGGTGTCTGCAGAGACCTAAAGAAGTTAACAGATCCCCTAGAACTGGAGGTATAGACAGTTATGAGCCGTCTGACATAGGTGCTGGGAATGAGACACAGATTCTCTGAAAGAGCAGTTATGTACTCATAACTGCTGAGCTATCTCTCCAGCCCCTTTCTCAATTTTTTTTGAAAGATGGCATGAATTCTTTAAATGCTTGATTTTACTAGTAAAGCCATCTGATTGTAGACTTTCTTTGTTAGGAGGGTTTCTGATAGCTAAGTCAATCTCCACAGGAGGTCCTTCACACTGTGTCTTCATCATTTATTAACAAAACCTTTAGTATTTTCCACAGGCTTAATTCTGCAACTGTTTTGGTAAGTTACTTTATAGAACTCTTTTCACTGTAACCCATTTTTGAGAAATAACTTTTGATCCATACACTGAGCTCTTGAGTGTCTAACAGGGCTTCCAAACACACAGGACATACAAGAATAAAGTTACTTTTGAAACTAAGTGTCTAGTCCAGGTGTGGTGGCACACACCCTTGATTTCAGCACCCACCAGTCAGGAGGGCCTCTCTGTGAGTTTAGAGGCCAACCCAGTCTAACAAAGTGAGTTCCAGGACAGCAAGGACTACATGATATAATGAGGCCTGTCTCAAAACAAAACATTATCTTTCAAGTTTTGTGTTTAAATCTAAATAACAAAATGACATTATTTATGTCTGCCCTAAAGCTAGGTAGCTAGGTATTACTGTCAGTCTAGCTAAAGTAAGAAACAATTTTAAAAGGCTACTTAAAACTGCAAAGAAAAAACTTAACAGATTTTAATGCCCAGTTTAATGTCCAGAACAAATGCCCAAGTTTAAACTGCAAACAATATACAAAAAAGTTCGTGATTTTCATTTACTTCATACATCTAAATGTGGCCTACAGTCCACAGTATAGAGTCACATGCTACTAAGTAAGCAAACTAAAAGTAACTCAAAAGGCAACACTCTTTGGTTCCCAAATTAATTCTCATCTGTCATTGCCTTGATTTTGCTTTGCTGAGGGATAAATGCAGGTGGCTTCTTTACACATGCCAGGTTACCAAGTCAAAAGCAATCTTGTTTCTCAAACCTTTTTCATCCTTTCTCTCAGACTGATCTCCAACTCACAGCAATAGTCTTGCTGCAGTTTCCTGATGAGAATACAATCAGGAATGTCTAAGACTTATAGTCAGAACTAGATGTCTACAATCAGAACTAGATGTCTAAGACTTATAGTAACAGAATGTCAAAATTAGGTCTGTTTTGTCCCCATCCCTGAGCCAACATTGAATGGCAGATGTCCTTGAAACACTATAAAGCTATTTGGTCACTTTATATTAGAGGTAAATACAGAAGTCTTTTAGGAATTTTGACTAAAAGTTTCAAACTACAAAAGTCCCTTCTAAATATATTGTTTAAATAGTTCTGTAATAAAATTAGATATTGTTTTTAATCAAACACATAGGTAACACTTATCTTACATCAGGCATGGTATCAAATTATTTACAGAATCTTTATAACATGACTATGATATACTGATTAAATGATTAAAAGCTAGGTGCAAACCTAAGTAGTATGACTCCTAGGCCTATGAACAAAAGACAAACTTTTCCTGTTCCTTGAAGTCTGAACATCCTGGTCTTATTCACTACAGATCTATACTATTAAGACCACTCAATATTATTCTGCTATTAAACAAAAGCCCTGGCCATCGATTTGTAGAAAACACTACATGCTATATACTGTTTGAAGCTGCCAAAAGGGCTGCAGGGATGGGTCCACTGTTTCCAGACCACCTGGCCTGACTCAATTTCTAGCACCCATTGCCAGCTCAAAACTTTTTAATTTCTGTTTCAGAGGACCTGAGACCCTTTCTGGCTCTGGTGGGCATTACACACTTGTAGCTAACAGACATACATACAGCAAAATATTCATATACATAAAATAAAAATGTAAGTCTTTTTAGAAAAAGAAGCTATAAGAGCCACACCATAGCTTGGATCTTGCCCTCTTAAACTGGGCTTACAGATATTTTTCTCACAAAACACACACAATTAACATTCAGAAAAAAAAAAAACAAAAAAAAAAACCAAAGGTTGATTAAAGTTAGAAAACATTGTTGAAGTGAAACTTACAAGGTTTCTAGAGCTTTGTCTATATTTTTATTACTCTTGCTGAGTCCTGTCTCTAGCCATTTCCAATCTGGATTAATCAGAATCACCTGTCCTATGGGCTTCAAGCATGGTTCCCTGATCTTCTAACTCAAACCTTGGAATGTCATTTGTTTGCTGCTTATTTTCTGTAACCAACTCAGACTGCCCTAGAGCAAAGCACCCACCTCACTCATTAGTTAATATAAATCAGCCCTGGCAAGGGAGGGGTGACAGACAGTGTGGCTGTGAGAAGTGTAACCCAGTCTTTTAGGATTAGACCATTTTCATCAATCTCTTATTCTTCTCTTAGAACTATTCAGGGTGGGAGGAGCAACTTTTCTTAATACTTTTTTTTTTTTTTTGGTTTTTCGAGACAGGGTTCTCTGTGTAGCTCGGCTGTCCTGGAACTCACTCTGTAGACCAGGCTGGCCTCGAACTCAGAAATCCGCCTGCCTCTGCCTCCCAAGTGCCAGGATTAAAGGCGTGCGCCACCACCGCCCAGCGAGGAGCAACTTTTCTTAAGAGATTATCTAAGGAAAATGCTAAAGAGCACTTAACCTCAGTGATCTCACAGGGGCACTATTTTAACATTCCTCTAGACAGGATTTTTTAAAAAAATCATACTCAAAACAACTTTTAGCTGGGTGTGACAGGCACGTGCCTAGCAATCGGAGGCCAGTCTGGTCTATATAGTGAGTTCAGGACAGCAGAGGCTATGTAGAGATCCTGTCTTCAAACAAACAAACAAACCCTACATTTTTTAATGTTTAATAGGTCCTTTGTTGGCTTGCCCTTGACAATTAGGGATAAAGTTTTCTAGACATGATAGAATTGCCAAAAGAGAAATTTTAGAACTGTAGTTTCAGAAGCAGAAAAAGAATGAACTTAGAAAACTCGTCTTTTCTCTGAATAGGACTGGATGTCTCCTAAAGATACTATATGGATAAAGTCCAAGTCACAAAGCTGAACGCGCATGGAACCGGCTTCAGGAGCAGAGAGGATAGGGTGTACTTCTAGTCAAAGGTATTTTCATCAAGAAACTACAAGTCACTGTTCACATTTTACAGATGGGATTCTAGTTCCAGCTGAAACAGAGAAAGCACAAGCACAACCCTCCCATCTTGACCACTGATTACAACTGCAGCTCCTGAAGAGAAAACACAGCAAACACACAAGGACTCTGAAAAGAGCTGACCAGAAAGGGAAATCAGACTCAAACAGCAGAGTCTTAAGGCTTTTATTTTTCCTCCCAAAATATCCTGGCTTAGACAGAAGGAAAGCCCAAATCTCACAGCTGAGCAATGGGTATAAACAGAAAACAAATCTACCAGAGAAATTTCTAAAGAATCAAGCAAGGTAATAAAAGGTGTGGGTAGGAGGTACTTGGTATTATGTTTCTCCTCTCAGCAACATTCAAAATAAGCTGTAGTTCTAAGTCCTGTACTCTGACAGCAGTACAACAATGTTCATGTCTTTGAGATCTTGAAGCCCAAAATGGCCTCAAATTTCCCACCTCTTGCCCGTCTCCCTAGAGATGGGATTACAACTGGGATTGGCACTTTGCCAGAATTATAAAGATTTTGATACTAAATTCAAATTGGATGCATAGCCGAGAGGGTGTCTGAACCCAGATAGGTTGACTGCATGCTAAAGCAAACAAATAAAAACAAAGGTAGTCTCTAAAGGATAAGAGCACCTACTCTTACACCAAATGCCCATGACATAATCTAAAACTTACAGTCTTAAAAAAGAAGCTGTATCATTCAAGGTCTTTTAATAAACACTAAAACTAAGACCCAAACTCAAGTGTTCTAATACATGCCCAGAACTTTACAGCAGGTGACACCTTGGGAGAAAACAGCAATTTCAGAGTTAAGGGTTAAATGATAATTGATAACCTTTTTTTTTTTTTTTTAAACATGAACCCAGTCAAATAACAAGAAAAAGTATTTCCCACTTTATTTTGCAATTTAGTTATTTAAAGTGTATGTATATCACTCTATAATGGATGCTGATCAGAGGTACTGAGAGAGAGAAGGAAATCCTTTCTCCAGTGCTGCTTTCTCAACCAGCAACAAGTACTGTAGCCTGGGCCAGGGTTCAGAATGTTAGGTGTGGGGAGGGCCTCGGTGTGCGCACTGCACAGGTGTGAGGACTGCAGTTCAGAGCTCCAGAACCTATTCGAACACGGGGAAGTGTAGCAATCTGCCTGTTGTTAGAGCACCAAGAAGCCATGGACAGGACTAGCTCAGCTAGCCAGCTTTGCGAGCAACTGTGAGACCCTGCCTCAAGGAACAGGGTGGACAGCCATCAATAGACATCAACTATGGCCTGGACTATGCACAGGCTCAGGAATACCCACCATTACTACCCCCCCCACAACACACATTACTTTCTTGATAACCTTCATCTAGTATAGTTGGCTCCTCTCTGAAATGGACAAACCTCATTCCCCTCATCACAATACACCACCCACACTAATGCTCTAATACTTTTTGCTCTTCTTCTTTTAGACTGTTGCTATATTTTCAAGCACTTCAAGGAATGCTGTATTCATAAATTTTTCAGCTCTTGGATCTAGCACACTGTAACACAACAGGTAATCAATATGATGAATACTCCCACCTATTAAGCTTTGGCAATACACCAAATATGCCAGGTGACAGATTTTCTATTCTCGTTACTTCAACTAATTGCCATAAGCTAACCTGCTTTTAGATGAGAAACAAACACACAACTGAGATGAAGTAACTTTTTAGCTACTTAACAAGCAACAAAACAGTACTCTCTAGACAGCTGAGTCCACTGGCAATTCCTATGGATGTCCAGTAAGCCAGTACTGTCTCAGATACATAATCAAAAAGTATTTACCGCGGGCGGTGGTGGCGCACGCCTTTAATCCGCACTTGGAGGCAGAGGCAGGCGGATTTCTGAGTTCGAGGCCAGCCTGGTCTACAGAGGAGTTCCAGACAGCCTGAGCTACACAGAGAAACCCTGTCTCGAAAAACCAAAAAAAAAAAAAAAAAAAAAAAAAAGTAATTTACCTGCTGATACAATAACTGAATACTAAAATGAAAGTTATAACTCATTTCTTTACTCCCCTAGGTATCATTTTTCCCCAAGAAAAGTTACTAAGCAACCGACCCAGAATAAAGACTATGTACTAAGTAAAAAAGACAAAAACCTAGAAACTCTGAAAGAAGATTCTGTTTTACATAGGCACATGTATTTCTATCTAACTGCTTTTAGAATTTGATGGGACATGGGGGTTAGTACTGTAGTAGCAAAAGATAAAAGCATGATAATTAATAGTATAAACTAGATGCAACTGTAGGATCCCCATAAGCAAAATGCCACCACTCACTTCCCAAAGGTAAGACACACTACACAGCACAATGCCTGGCGTTTGGCCTGCTATTTGAGAAAGTCAATCCTTTGCTTTCAAAGTAATACCTAATAACTGATGGCCTCCTCTCCTAAACGTTATACAACCTCAGTTCATCTTCCCTTGTCTTCCCCATATAATGGTAGCCCATTTCATTTGTACCCATCAGTACATCACTACTCTTGATAGTACGGAGGTCTCTCCCGTAACTTAAAATATCTCTACCATTTCTAACATCCTTAAAGCATCAAGTCACTAAAACAGAGATGGTAGTTTCTGTTTACGCATGCTTTGAAAAAGACATGGACCCTGGCTTCAGCCATGGGCCAGACTTGTTAGAAACCAGTATCTATCACTCACTCCAAACACTTTCTTAAAAGAATTCTCAAGTAATAAAAAAAAATAAATAAAAAAAAAAAAAAAAAAAAAAATGTATCTAGCTGTCTACTAGCAACTACTGGTATTTATTTCCCAGGAAGTATTGTTAAATCAACCAATTATTTTTCCTAAGTACTGTGTGAAAAATGCCACTTACCTTCAATTTCAACCAAAGGTTCTTGAGTAAACTCCTGAAAGAATTTGTAGAAGAACTTACTGCAGGCAGCCAAAACAGCCTTGTGGGCCTTAAAATGATGTCCTAAATAAGGGGGTGGGTGAAGAGATGAAGAGGGGGGAAAAAAAATCATACATTGGCATCAAAATCAAAGTTAAAATTATGAAACGTATAAAGAAAACCTTTCTTCATAAAATAACATATCCACATATATTATTAGAAAGAAGTCAAACCATTCCTGTCAATTATCTTGGGAATATTTAATTTTAATTAGGTATGAATCTAAACCTTTACTTCGAAGACTTGGGCTGGAGAATTGGTTTAGTGGTTAAGGGCAACAGCTGCTCTCTCGGGAAGCCAGGTTCAGTTCCCAGCACCCACAGGGGCAGCTCACAACTGTTTGCAATTCCAGTTCCAAGGGATCTGACGCACTCTTCTGACCTCCTCAAACACCAGTCAGGCATGTGGTGCACATATATATATGTGTGCAGGCAACACTCATATACAGAAAATAAATGAAATTAAGTGCTAAATATGACAATGCAAAAGTTCCCAAATCATTTAGAAAGAGGGGAAAAAAAGTACAAAGCCAATGTGCTTGGTACAGGAAATGTTTCAACATGCCTAATATACTTGTAGGCACAACACACCTACAAACTCCCATTATAAAGGAACAGCTTGTCTTGAAAGCCAATTTTTACTAAAAAAAAAAAAAAAAAAAGAATCCTAATCTGGATTTGCCTATACAAGGAAGACTAGCAAAGATTCCCAACTTATTTTTTAGTCACACATAGGGGGTTATAAGTGGTTTCTCTTCCACTTTCCTTTCCACACCATTTCGGAAAACTAGAATGAAACCTTCCCAAATGATCTTGGTCTGGACTCCTCAAAGCAGCTTGCTAAGAACAGGCTTATTAACAAAACATTGAAGCTGCCTCCTTGTCTGACCAAACATTTTGAGGTTATCTTCTCTCTCCTCGGGGCATTTATCTTAACACTCCAGTGTGCAATTATAAAACTTGAGCAGGCTGCGAGAAGTTAAAATGTGATGCACATCAGACTAGTAGATTAAAATCGAGACTAGCCAACCAGCTTTCAGCAGCATGGTCTACGTGAGCAACACTGACAGGCGCCCTCCCGGTTCCGATGCAAACCCTCCACAGACTTTGGAAGACAGCCCGGAGAGGGTGGGTACAAAAAGGCGGGCAGTGGGAGAGAACTGAAGCTCCAATCTTCTCCTCTGCCCACTACCCTACCCACCGTCGACAATCAGGGTGATGTCTGTAAACCGGTCCTGCTCCCGCTGTTCATTCAATCGGTCCAAGATCATTTTATGATGTTCAGGAAACTCCTGAAGGCATTCCATCGTTTCTTCAGCCTCCATGGCCGTCGGGGTGCTCTACAAAAGAGGAGCATGATAATGTACACCCATGAGCTCGGGTTGACAAAAAAACCCCTACAGCAGAAACAAAAACAAAACCCAGGAACCGGGGAGAAGGGGGAGGGGGAGGCCGAGAGCAAGGCTGGGGAAGAAAGGCGAGCCGAGCCGCCGCCGCGCGTCGCGGGCCGGAGCCGCGGCCGCGGGACTCCGAGCCTGACCTAATTGGAGTCTGGAGACGCGAGCTGGAGCGGGGTGGGCACAGTGCCGGAGGCTCAGGGCGCCCGGGAGCGCAAGTCCGGCCGGGGAGGACCCCGAACAGCCTCGGCGGCCTCCCAACGGCCCGCCAAGACTTCCGCCCGGCCCAGGCTGCCGCAGCCCCAGCCCCGGTCCGGCCCGCGGCCCCAACGACTCCCGGGTCGCCTCTCCCTCCGGCGCCCTCCCTCCTCTCCCCCCCCCGCCCCGACCCGGCCGGCACTCACTAGGGAAGGAGGAGCGGCCCGGGCCTGCGCGTCACTTACGTCGACGTGCTGCGTCACCACGCCGGACGCGGACGCACCCGGAGCCCAATCCCCGCAACGCCTGGCCACGCCCCTGCGGGCCCTATGGGAGGGGGAGGGAGCCCCCCGGGGGATTCGGTGCTCCCGCGTGGCGCCCGCGTGCGAGGGCTCCGTGGGCTGCGGCGGCTTCTCCCGGTAGAGCAGGGCAGTCTCAGCGCTGGAAAGACTGAGGCCCTCGGGCGCCGCGTTCTCGTAGCCCGTCCGCCCGCCCCCACCGGGCCCTGAGCTGCACTTCCGACCGCGAACTCCTAGAAAACTGGCTCCGCAGCCCGGGACGCTTATAGTCCGCGGCCCCGCCCAGCTCCGCCCCCTTTCCGGAGCCGAGGTGGGCCCTTCTCCTACCTAGCTGGCGCCGGGTCCTCGTGCCTCTCTTTCCACGCTCTCCCCTCCCGTGGCGCAGCTGCTCGGGTGCCCAGGCAGCTCCTCGCCCTCCATTTTCACCTCCACGGCAGGGATGCTCTGTCCGCAAGAGGTCCTGCCGACGCACTCGCGCCCTGGGCTCGGCGGCCGCGGGGGCGAGCACGCTCGGGCGCCGGGGATCTCTCTCTCTCTCTCTCCTCGCTCGCTCCCCAAGGTCGGCCCTGCGGTGGCAGCACGTGTCTGCAGATTCACAGACCCGGTCAGCCTGGAGAGAGATCCAGTTAGGATCCCTTCTTCACAGCTCTCTCCGCACTCGCCCCTAAAGAGACTGGAGGCTGCCGGTCAGTTGCACGTGGCCGGCTCACTCATTCATCCCAAGAAAGGCACGGCTGAGGGTAATGCTTTGATAGTTAACGTGTAGTGATCGTTAATCTCAACGAGTTGGAGAATAAAGACTAATGGAAATCAAATAGTGTGCGCGAGTGGATGTAATCACTTCAACGGCTACGTTTTGAGGCGATGCCGAGATAGTCACTGTTTTAAGAAACGGAAAAGAAGACCGCCGAGTTGGGCGAGCACACGTGCTTTCTACATTGTACCTAGTCTGAACCAGAGGTTCGGTGTTACGAAGGAGATCATATGGAAGAGTCCAGGAAAGCCAACAAAGCCGTGTGTGTTCGAGCCAAACATACATAGCACATGCATCCTTGAAGGTCAGAGTGTTCCTTTTGCTGGGACAGGCACGCGACAGCCTTAAGGGTCCAAGATATCCGGTCTCCTTACCATTTTAGGAGTGGAATCCTTGAAACTCCAGCAGGAAGAGAATGGAGATGAGAGGAGTTGTTAGGAGGGAACAACTAAGTAGACCTGATGATGTCAAAGAAATATTTAGCTATATGAACCTCTTTAGGGGAAAGCGCTAAAACATTAAAGTGTGTGGATAATTTATGAAGAATCTTCAAGAGTGACTGATTAGCGCCTTGTAAATTGAACAGGCCAACTGTATGTTTTTAATATTAGGATCGTTATTGTTACACGCACTTGAAAAATTTTTTTAGATTAATGTATATGATTGTTTTGTCTGCATGTACGTATATGTACCATGTGTGTGCCTCTTGCCAGAACTGGAGTTACAGATGATTGTGAATTACCACATGGATTCTGGGAATGGAAATGTGAAAGCAGCAAGTTATCTTAACGCCAAGCATCTCCCCAGCCCCTGTTCACATTGTTTCTTTACATTACATGTAAAGATAAGCTTTGGGGGAGACTCCAGTATGTAGGTCTGCTTCCCTGTATGTTTGAGTTAGTTAAATGGAAAACATTTCTCTCTGTTTTAGGATTTTGAGCTCCCAACACCACACCTTCTAATATCTTTGACTCTGCTCCTAGCATTTATTTGTTCATGTATACATTTAGAGAGAGGGTCTCACTATGTAACCCTGACGGGCCTGGAATTTGATATGTAGATCAGGATGGGTTCAGCCTCCCTGATGAATCAAAGGTGTGCACCATTGTGTCTGGTCATAACATTCATTTTTGGATACTTGCCTAGTCGGAAGTTTGAAGCTCCTGTTCTTAAAGCATCCTAGTGGAAGCCACAATGTTTATCCCTTGGAAAGTGTCTGTTTATATACTTGAGAAAAAAATGTTGAAAGGGCTGAGAAGTGCAGCAAGAGAAAGGTGGGAAACCAGATAAGAGGGCCGTGAGAGAAGAGTGTTTCTAAAGCGGAAGGCTGGTTACTGGAGATGACTCAATCGCCAGAAACCCACAAAAAATGCCAAGACGATGTGGTGTACCTCCTATAATTCCAGACTTGAAAAGCAAAGGTGGGATTCCCAGAGTGAACTGGTTAGCAAGCATGGCCTTACCAGCAAGCCTTGGACTTGATTAAGAGATCCTGTCTCAATGAATAAGGTGGGAGAGGGATGGAATATGATTCCTCACATGAGCGAGGTTGCCCACACATGTGCAAAGAAAAGTACTCACAGTGGGGTCAGGGCACACAGGAGCTGTTCAACTGTGCCGAATGGCCAAGCTGGACCACTGGGGATTGGGGATGTGCTTTGTGTCTTGGGGATCCTTGTGAAAGACCTTAGTAATAGATTTAGTGGAGTTACTGATGGAGAGAGGCACTAAGATATCCACATTCAAGTAGGTTAAATAGTCTTTTACTAGTTGTAATGGCAGCTATACACCTATTAAATAATAGGAAGTAGGTGTGGTGGCACAGGCCTTTAATCCCAGCACTTGGGAGGCAGAGGCTGACAGATCTCTTGAGTTCAAGGCCAGCCTGGTTTATGCAGTTCTGGGATAGCTATGACTCTATAGAGAAGCTGTGTCTGAAATTATTAACTAATTAGAAATCTCAAAAATATTTTATAGTTTCTGTGAATCAGAAAACTGGCTGGGTTTTCCATCATCTCTCACTGACTTTAGTTAAGATATCAGCTAGAGCTGCTGTTGCCTGTTACCGTTCATGATCACTGTGTTTCTTTCCCCTAGAATCAACAGAAAAGGTAAGGAACAGGAACGGGAGGTTTATTTTAGCTTATAGGTTTCAGGGATGGGGCAGCTAGGACTGGACCCTTTCCTAAAGCAGCAGGAGCCTGAGGCTTCTGGTCAAGTCCTAGCAGCAGAGAGGGAGCAGAGGGCTTCTGCTGGAAGCTGGTGAGGCTGTAATCCTGTGACCCACCTACAAAAGCATGCCTCTCAACACCCAAGGACCCAGTGTTCAGACATACAAGCTTTGGAGGGCTGTTGACATCCAAACCCCATGCCACCATCTCAGGGTTCGTCTGGGACAGCTTCAAGGTCACATAAGAGATTCTCTATAGAATTCAGTTTCCCCCATCTTTAGGCTAAGGACTTCAGTTTTTCACATAGCTTCCCTTCAGCCCAAGCTCTCTGAAAGACAGGACAGCTAGCTCCCAGCAGAGAAAGGAAATGAGAAAGTAAGAAGGAACAAGACATGCTTTGGGTCCTGAAGTGAGGTAATGCTTCACGGTGGGCTTACTTGCTTCTCAGCTTGTGGATGAGGGAAATTTTGGGTTAGTGGAATACCTGATCATCTTTCAAGAGTTAGGGAAGAAGATAGGATAGGGGCTGTCAGGGGCTTGAAGTCCAGAGTGAATTTGTTTTTTGACAACTGCCATGTCAAGGGCCAGGGCCTCAGGCTCAGGGAAATTGGCAAAGCCTTCCCCGTGTGGGTCCGGCCTGCAGTTGACACATCTTTCCTGTGGTCTGAGTGTGAATGTTGACCATATGTGCACGTATGAGTGCTTCTGAGTGATTGACGAGTGTGAACAAACCCGCAGCTGCAGCTTCCTCCTCTCTGATGTTTACAGCCTGAGACTTCTGTGTGATGAAACTTTTGGGGGGAAAGACACAACACTACATATCTACTCGCCCCCAGTAGGGATCCCACGACAGACCCAAAGTACAGATACCAGCAAAGTCTGACTTGGTGAACCAATGAGTGTTTTTTTTTTTCCTTTGGTTTTTCGAGACAGGGTTTCTCTCTGTAGACCAGGCTAGCCTTGAACTCAGAAATCCGCCTGCCTCTGCCTCCCAAGTGCTGGGATTAAAGGCGTGCGCCACCACTGCCGGGTGAACCAATGAGTCTTAATGAGGATATTTACAGGAGTATGGGTGAGAGGGTCACAGAAGCCAAGACAAAATGCATCACCGAGGCCCACTCCAGCTTGGGTCACAGCTCACAGAAGCTGGGAAACCTGGTCCATACTGCATAGCCTGTGGGCCTCTCCACTTGTCCTTTCCAGGTGTCTCAGTTGATCAATGCCTCTTTTTTTTTTTTTTTTTTTTTTTTTGGCAGCTCAACTAGTTTCTGCCTCTTCCAGGCATCTGGTCTGGTGTGCTTTGATGGTCTCTTGGCTGCAGCTTGGCTTGCTTCCTCTGAGAGGGCCTCTTAGCTTTTATTATTTGCTCTGGCAGGGAGGGGCCTAGTGAATGTGGTCTTTTTCAGAGATGCTATCTTGAGCTATTTACCTTCCTGCTGGTGGAGCTTCCCTGCAGGATAAGATGTTTCAGTCTTGGATCGTAGAGGAATTTTAAACACAGCAACCTGGTAGGAGATCTCATCCAAAGACCTAGGTCTGTGTGGTCTGGCTGGAATGACACAGTGGCCATGTTGCTGTGTTAAAATTCCTCTACATTGGAGGAATTTTATGTTATAAATGTACTGTTATGAAACACTTTACAGGGACCTGCCACCAGAAGACTAGCTAACCTCTCCCCATGTGCATATTAAACAGGCTTGGGTCTGGATTGCTTGGTAGTTGATGACATTCAATCAAGTATGCACGGCCCATCTGACCCCAGTTTTTCAGTATGGATGAGTATCTGTTCTCTGTTCTTTCCCTTATGGCCCCAGGGATGAACTTGAACTTCTGATCCTCTTGCCTCCACCTCCCAAGTGGCTTTGAAAGGCATGAATTATCATGACCAGTTTTATGAGGCACTGGCCATTGAACTCTGGGCCTCTAAACAAAGGCTCTACCAACTGAGCAGCCATCTGGATGACTTGGTACTTCTGCTGTCTTCCATACATCAGGAAGTCCTGGGGACATTCTTTCAATCTTTTTTTTTTTTTTTTTTTTTTGATTTTTCGAGACAGGGTTTCTCTGTGTAGCCCTAGCTGTCCTGGAACTCACTCTGTAGACCAGGCTAGCCTCAAACTCAGAAATCCACCTGCCTCTGCCTCCCAAGTGCTGCGATTAAAGGCGTGCGCCACCACTGCCCAGCTATCCTGGGAACATTCTAATTCCCATACTCTCCTCCCCTCCATGTCTTTCACTTTTGAATCTCAATATTGTAAATATTATTTTATTGTTTCATGTGTATCCATTCAGATTTCAGATCTAAAGCTAGCTCATAATTTACCTTTTTTGTTATCCTTCATTCAGTCTCGATCTGCATTTAAAATTTGTATGGCTTTCCTTCTATCTGCAAATTCTTTTTAGTACTTCCTTTAAGATAGGTTTAAGATGGTGGCACACATCTTTAATTTCAGCACTTGGGAGCAGATGCAGACAGACTTCTGTGGGTTTCAGGCCAGCCAGGGATTCACAATGAGACACTGGCAAAAGAAAAGGAAAAAAAAGAAAAAAGAAAAAATTTAACAATGACAAAGTTTTACTTTTTACTGGGAACTTTTTGTAAAAAAAAAAATAAAATAAATAATGGGAACTTTTTGTAAAAAATATCTATGATAGTAACCTCAAACATGTCTTCTAAACATTGCCTTTAGATGAGGCCTTCACCTGGTTTGCTAAAATTCAAGAATACAAGATATTGTGCGGTGGTTTTTTTTGTCTTTTTTTTTTTTTTCAAGGTGCTTTTTATTTTTAAAATTTTATTGCTCTTTTATGTGCATGTATCTGTGTATGCTGTGTGTGCGTGCGTGCGTGCGTGTGTGTGCACAAAAGCCAGAAGAGAGAAGCTGGAGTTATAGGTAGTTAGAAGTCACCTAACGTAGGTGCGGGGAGCCAAACTTGGATTCTCTGGAAGAGCAGCAAGCACTCTTAAGCACTGAGCCATCTCTCCAGCCCCTATTGAATTCTTTTTAAAAAGCAAAATGAATATAAATCTCCCACTTCTAGAAAGTTGAAATGATTCCCCACCTCATGAAAAACAACTGAAAACCCTGTTATATGAAAGAACAAACATAAAGAGACAGACAAGAAGAAACTGATCCTGGGAACCTCAGAGCCTGACTGGATTTCCAGCTTACTTGTTTGCTTCGTGTATTCAGACTTTGGACCATTTGAAGCTAAGAATGAACCAGTGAGCACAGCCAAAAAAAGCAAAACAAAGAAAACTAATAAAAATCTGCCCTATCTGGCCAAAAGAACAGGAAAGGAGGATTGAAATCTTTTAGAAAACAGATTTACTGCTTAGGCCAAGCATCCCAGAAACAAAGACTTGGTTCCATCTGTGCCTGAGTGCAAACAAAAGTTTCTGCCATCTCTGGGTTGTGATGCAGGCAGAGACTCCCAACTGTCTTTTGGGAGTTACATCAGCAGTAACCCAGTGGACAGTCTGGACAGTCTTTACCCAACAAGAACGAGAACACCTTCCCTGTGAGTTCAGGCAGACACCAGAGCATCCAGAGTACTCACTATTGCCCCATGTTCATTAAAGCCTTCACCGTGGTGTCCATGGAGACTAAGGGGAACCTGGGCTCCTGTATCCATCTAGCAGTGACAAGGCCCTGCCTCCTTTGCAAAACCCATGTCCTAAAAAGCCTGTTAAATGTGGGGTTTAAATAAAACTGGGTTTTATAACAAGAAATAGAAGTTACAGGGATGGAAAAATGGCTCAACAATTAAGAGCACCTGTTCTTGCAGAAGACCTGGGGTCCATTCCTGGCCCCTGCCTGGCAGCTCACACCATATAACTCTAGTTGCAGGAAACCCAATGCCATCTCATGACTTCTGAAGGCACCAGACATGCACACGATACACATACATACAAGCAGGTAAAATACTCGTGCATAAAAATGTTTTTTTTTTTAAATCTTTAATTTTTTAGAAAAGAAGTTCTTGCCAGGCAGTGGTGACCCACACCTTTAGTCCCAGCACTTGGGAGGCAGAGGCAGGCGGATTTCTGAGTTCCAGGCCAGCCTGGTCTAGAGTTCCAGGACAGCCCGGGCTACACAGAGAAACCCTGTCTTGAAAAACTAAAACAACAACAACAAAAAGTTCTCAAACTAATTGTGGAAGAAAGTAAACACATGTCCACAACATAATGACAAAGATGTTAGAATTAGCTCAAAAGAAACAAACTAACAAACCTGTCAGCCATGGTAAAAATGACTCCAAGAAGCAACCATGAACGCATGTAAAATTTAAAAATAAAATAGAAAGCTTTGGTAAAGAAAAGATTAAAGTGTAATTCCCACAGTGAGATTGTAGCACGTGCCTTTAATCCCAGCACGTTGGAGGCAGAGGCACTCAAGATCTCTCTGAGTTTGAGGCTAGCCTGGTGTTCAGAGTGAGTTCCAGGACTGGCAGGGCTACCTACACAGAGAAACTTGTCTTGGGAGAAAAAAGAAAAAAAAATGTAATTCCCAACGTTGAGTTTTAGATGACAGAAATTTAAAAACTAGAACCAGCAAGAGTCAGCACTCACTACACAAGCTTGACAAATTGCATCTGATTTCCAGAAATTCACATTTTTTAAATAATACACTTTTAAAATTAATAGTGAATGGATTCAGCATTTGATAAATGTTTACATTTAATGTCTGCTTCCCCACAGGTCAGAATAGAGTTTTCATAGCTAAACCTGAACGTTTCTGAAACGTGTGCAGTAATAGTACAGTACGAAGAGCGAGATTTAAAGGTGCAGACTTGCTACCTTCCCGTGCTGCCGGTGTAGCGCTGTGATCAACGTCATCCACTGGGCACGGTGCCTTAAGTCAAAGGTATCTCCTGACAGACGTCTCCTGATGCTTGGTTTGATCTTTCATCTTTGTCATGTGGCCCCTAAATAATGACTGGGTCATACCAGACATTCAGCAGATGTTTGTTCACATTTGCTTTTACTAAACTCTTTTTGGAATGATTCATTTGACTTCTGAGAGTCAAAAATACCCCCAAAAATTAGTTTGCTGTTCAGTTGCTAGGAGTCCTGGAGCTCAGAATATTCTGCACATAATTTTGAGACTTTATAGTTCTGTTATTAAACATCTAGTACATGTTTCTAGTACATGTTT
Organism: Mastomys natalensis; assembly: GCA_021653895.1. Lineage (NCBI taxonomy): Eukaryota > Metazoa > Chordata > Mammalia > Rodentia > Muridae > Mastomys > Mastomys natalensis. The sequence goes on along the minus strand of JAJTUV010001012.1, from coordinate 35,011 downwards.
TTCTTCTATTGTGTAAGATGATTCAAACTTCTTATACGGAAACAATTCTAAACTAAATACGAGGGATGCATACATGTTGGAGCAGTGGAATAAGTAGACACAGGAAGTGTCTATCTCAACTTTGATGCCATGAACTGCTGTACAAGGGGTAAAACTCTGTACAAGGTGTACAAGAGGTAAAAATAAAAATGCAGCTTTGGTGGTGGCACACGCCTTTAATCCCAGCACTTGGGAGGCAGAGGCAGGTGGATTTCTGAGTTCGAGGCCAGCCTGGTCTATAGAGTGAGTTCCAGGACAGCCAGGACTACACAGAGAAACTCTGTTTCAAAAAAAAAAAAAAAAAAAAAATGCAGCTTACTCTACCAAGGGTTCTCCAGTCATCACAGACATATACTAAATCAAATGAAAGCTCTAGAACTATCTAGAAACATTTTAGCCATACCAACCTTCTCCAGGCCAGAAAGTGAAAAGCCAGATTTTTGGGATGGAGAAATTTCTCTGGAACTCAGCTCTGTCTTCTCCTTCTCTTTGCTGCTACAATGTAATCTCCCCTTGTTCTTAATTGGTGTACAGTATAGACCTTGTGTTCTTCAGCTTTCCAATATAATAAATACCTATGATAGCTAGCACAGCATGAAAAGGATTGTTTTGGTTCACAGCTTTGTAGGTTCCAGCCCATGGTGCATGGGCTCCATTGCTTTGGGCTGTGGTGTGTGATGAACCAATATATTATGAGGACAGGCCAGAACAAAATCATTGTCTTTGTGGACATGAAAAGGAGGAAGAAAGCCAGGATCTCATGGTCTCCTTTAAAGGCACATTCCCATTGCCTTCTACTGGGCAATTTCTTAAAGACTGCCCCCCGCCGGGCGGTGGTGGCGCACGCCTTTAATCCCAGCACTTAGGAGGCAGAGGCAGGTGGATTTCTGAGTTCGAGGCCAGCCTGGTCTACAGAGTGAGTTCCAGGACAGCCAGGGCTACAAAGAGAAACTCTGTCTCGAAAAACCTTAAAAAAAAAAAAAAAAAAAAAAAGACTGCCCCCACCAACAGGCTCCATGGTCCTTTGGCGAATGGGCTTTGGGGGGCATTTAAAATCGAAACTTTATCAAGCACTCTCACTCCAGTTCAGACATTGATGTCCTGACCTGTTACTCTCTTGGCTACCTCAGCCACCTGAACACCACATCGTGTGAATATATCAAGTTCACTTCTTTTACCCAAATCATACGTTTGGTTGTTGATACACTTTTCCCTTTGTAGAACTCTTTCTTCCCTTCCTCCCTCCCTCCTTCTGTTCCTCCTTCCCTTCCTCCCTTCCTCCTTCCCTCCCTCCCTCCCTCCCTCTCCCCCCCCCATCTCTCTAACGTACACATCCTGTCAGCATATACTCATTCCCCACATACTGACATCAGCTGGGATAGCCACATTCACAAGCAGTTATCCGATAATGCAGCTGAAAAGTCCTCATGAATGAGACCTGTCACAGCTTTCTGAACATGTTAGAGTGCTATATAACTCATGTGTTTGTGGCGATGTTGGTGTAAACAAACCTGCAATTCTAGTCATATTGCCAGGCAGTGGTGGCGCATGCCTTTAATCCCAGCACTTGGGAGGCAGAGGCAGGCGGATTTCTGAGGTCTAGACCAGCCTGATCTACAGAGTGAGTTCCAGGACAGCCAGGGCTATACAGAGAAATCCTGTTTCGAAAAACAAACAAACAAACAAACAAACAAAAATTCTAGTCATATCAAGGTACAGTGCATTATTATTGTGTGATGCTTGATAATACACAACTGTTTCTGGTTTGTGCACTCTATTATACTTGCTGTTGTTTTTCATGTGCTCCTACTTACATATTCAAATATATTAAAATTTTATTATAAAACAGTATGTGATAGGCTCATGTATCTCATGGCTGTCTTGTTCACCGATTACACAATTTTCTCTTGCGCTTAAATCAACCTTGTGTTTTGTTGATTTCCTAACAGCAATGGATTTTATGCCATAGATTTGTGACACATATGCACAAACACATCATATAACTTTGTATATGAGTGGTATAGCACCTAGATTTGTGTAAGTATATTCCAGGGTGCTTATATAATTGCAGAGTCACCTTTTTGCCAATTGTTAGGCGATACATGCCTGTATTGCCAAGTCTTGTTGTTCTGGAATTTTTAACAACTTCAAAATGATCCACTAATAGTCTTTCTGTAAATCTGTTTGACAGTTCCAACAGTTACCTGAAACAAATTGTATAAGTCTGTATAAGACAGGGTGCTATAAAACCTCAGACTTGTATGTCCGAGTACAGGCAAAGCAAAGATGGACAGGAATGAAAACAATATAGGAAGTCCTGGTGGTGTGATTCTGTAATCCCAACTCCAAGAGAGGCAGATGTAGGAGGAGCCAAACTTCAAGGCCTGAACTGAGTAACCTATTGCATGCCTGCCTCAGAATAAAGAGTTGATATTAAATTATAGCTTAGTGTCAGGAGGGTGCTTGCCTGGCATGCAGAAGGTCTTGGGTTCAATCCTCAATACCACAAGGAGGAAACTAAGCAAACAGCAAACTATCAAAGTCTTAATACCTTCTTCTCTCTTTTCTTTGTTTCTGTCTTTTTTGCGACTAGAGTCCTGCTGTGGAATCGGGCTGGCCTTGAACTCCTGACAGTCCTTGTGCCCTCAGTTCCCCAGTGTTGGGATTACTGTGCCTGGCTAACACTAGCTGTCTTAGGGTGGTTAGAGAATAGGTTTCATTTTCCTTCACTAAAGCTTTTGTGTTTTCCAACTGTTGTACATGTCGCACATGCTGTCACTAAACCCAAGCTCTATAAAGGAATCGTGATTGTCCAGAACATAATTGTACTTGCTCAGTAAATATTTGCTCATGGACTCAATCTATAGAACATAAAAATAAAATGGAGGTAAAATGTGAATTAAAATTACATTTCTGCCTCTTCCTGAATATTTTATGTTAATGTACTCTTTTATTATTAAATTGTTTAAGTGCCTTTTTATTTTTTAGTGATTTATTTATTTTCCTTGTGTGTGCCTTGGTGTTTTGCCTGCATTGTATGTCTGTGTGAGTGTCAGCTACCCTAGAACTGGGTTACAGTTCTGAGTTGCTATTGTGAGTGCTGGGAATAGAATCTGGGTACTCTGGAAGAGGAGCCAGTGCTTCTAACTTCTGCTCAATCTCTCCAGCCTTAACATACTCTTCTCTTTGGCCTGCCTATGAGTTACAACAATCATGGCAGACACACTACTGAAGGTATCTAACTGTTGGTGTTTTTCCTACCAGACCTTAAAAAACTTTGTGCTTTGGCCCTTCCTTTCGCTTGCCAATGGGACATTCCTGGGTCTGTCTATCCTAAATGAGCGTTCTCTTCTTAACTTCTGTTGTGGAAAGCAGCACTAATCTCACGTACTGAATTTAGAATAACAGCTGGTGGTCTTCACAGGGCCTTCAGAACCCTGGCGCCTTGCTCACTGCTGCCCTCTCGTGGTCTATTGGCCAGTGTGTCGAACCGCCGCTTTTCTTCCACCAGCAGGTGTCAGCAAACCTTCCAGCCAAGAGACTCTCACACTGAAATTGCCAGAACTGCTGAAGCCATCCAAACCACTCCCCACCCCTCTCCCCCGCCCCCGTCCTTTCCGAAAGGATCTGAGATAACAGAAATGTGAAGGAGGATTATTAGGCCCTTATCAGACTGTGGCCCCTCCCCTGAGGTGCAAAATTGGAGTGCTAAACTTCTGTACCACTTCTCTATGGGTAGGCAAAAAGAAGAGAGAAAGGAATGTGGACAGACTAGGTTTCCCTAACAGGGCCTCAAAGCCACAGTTGTTACAAATGAAGGTAACTTTTTGATGAAGGTGGTAATGTCTTCAATGACCAAAAACAAAACAAAAACAACAACAACAACAAACCGGGTTAGACAGGGTCTCACTGTGTAGCCTTGGTGGTTTGGAGTTCTGTGTGTAGTCCAGCCTGGCCTTGAACTCAGAGATATGCCTATCTCCATCCATCTACCCCACCCCCATACACAAACCCAGGTGGTGGAATGTGCCACCACGCCAAGCTTGCCCTTCAAATATTCAGGATTTCATAGTTTGTTTTTGATGCTTGGAATTCAACCCTAGAGTTTCCTGTATGTTACTGGTTCTATTACTTAACCTGAAATAACCATCAGAGGATGTAGCAGGTCATGTTTAAGAGGAGGTTCTGATTTTATATTTCTCCTGGTTTCTTTCTCTCCCCAGAGACACCCTTGAGTGTGATACAAATGTGTTACCAAAGATGAACCAGCAAACCAACTGAACATACATGATGGCTAAAAACAATCTGCACAACAGGGAATCAACAGTATCTTGGGTTATTAAACACCAAGAGAGCCGGGCGGTGGTGGCGCACGCCTTTAATCCCAGCACTTGGGAGGCAGAGGCAGGCGGATTTCTGAGTTCGAGGCCAGCCTGGTCTACAGAGTGAGTTCCGGGACAGCCAGGGCTATACAGAGAAACCCTGTCTCGAAAAAAAAAAAAAAAAAAAAAAAAAAAAAAAAAAACACCAAGAGATACCCTGGTTCTGAATGAAAGTCTTCAAGTCCTGCCATATGTAAGCAGCGTTCTATGTCATTTGTGATGCTCGATCTTCATTTTCAAGTTGGTTTAGTCATTTGGAAACACACCTCTTGGCATGCGGGGGGGGGGGGGGGTTTCAATGAGGAGTGAAGACCACCCTGAATGTTGGCACACTTGGCTCCTGGATGGATACACCAGGGCTCCTCTCTGCGTATGTTCTCTCACACTGCTTGGCTTCATAACCTAGCCTACTAGGGTGTCAGTGCTGGGGCTTAGGACACTGTCCCAAAATACAACACCGTGTGGCATTTGAGAAGGTTCTCCTTTACATCTTTCCTGCCTCTCTACTGGAGACAGACAGAACAGAATTTGGCCTCCTGAAGCAGGTGCCCCACCTAGAAGGGAAGAGTGGAAGCAGAAATCAAGAAGAGCCGGAGCACGATGCTCTTGTTACATCCTGCTTCCTTGTTACTATTAGTTCATCTCTTGTTCCGTACAGCTGCACATGCATCCCATACTTTCTCTTTTTGTATGGATCTTCCTTTCTGAAGACATCTTGTGCCACATGAACTTGGGAGCAAGTATAGTTGTATGTTTTTCTCATTAATATCTTAGTTAGTAGTCCCAGCCATGAAGGAGTCAATGAATAAGGAAAATATTTAACTTTTCTTGCCTCAAGGTGCCTTTAAGATAGTCCCTAAGAGGTAGACGGTGATGGCAAATGCCTTTAATCCGAGCACTCGGGAGGCAGAAGCAGGCAGTTCTCTGTGAGTTCGAGACCAGCCAGGTCTACAGTGTGAGTTCCAGGACAGCCAAGGCTACACAGAGAAACCCAGTCTCCAAAAGCCAACCCTGTCCCCAAATATGTACACACACACACACACACACACGATGGTTCCTAAGGACTCCTACCTCCTGGGATTTGATGGTGTCTTATAACCTCCCTGACTTGGGGCTGGTTCTGGTCTTTAGCTTCCAAATACAGAAAACAAACAACAACAACAAAATCAAACCAGTCTTCATTCTCTGTCCTCCATCTCTGCATAGCATTGGGTTACTGTGTCCAACGACTGAGGCTGAGGAGTTTAATGCCCTGGAGAGTTGTTTTGTGTGAGAAGCCATGTTTGTATATGTGTATGTTATATATGGAGGAGAAATGGAGGTTGGAAAAGAAAATTAATTTGAACTTTGGAGAATCTTCCATACCCTGAGGTGTTTGTTTCCTGAAGGTTTGATTGCTAATTTTAATCAAGTTAAATGGATTAAGTAAAGTCTGAAGGACGATGTAGTGGTAAACGTGTTTTCCCAGGGGCAGAGGCAGGTGGATCTCTGTGTGTTCAAGGCCAGCCTGGGTATACAGAGTTAGTTCCAGGACAGCCAGGGCTACAGAGGGAAACCTTGTATGGAAAACTCAAAAACCAAAAAGAAAAGGAAGAAAGAAAGAGAGAGAGAGAGAGAAAGGAAGATAGAAAGACAGACCTGGAGGTTGGTGAAACTAATGTCAATGATAGTATTTCCAGAGACAATTAGATCTCGTTGGCTCTGGCCTAAAAGATTCATAGTATGGTGGTATTATAGAGAGAAATGGAAAGGTTTCAGGGTGACATTGCCAAGTATGTCACAGGGGACATGCCCTTGAGAATTATACCTTCCCCCTACTTCTTTCTGTATTTCCTCTCCTTGGATGCCCAACAGCATGATTTTTATTAAAATGGTTATTTTAGAAAGAGCCCGTAAGTCAGGAGAGAGATGCTTAAGTATCATTACTTTCACAAGATTCTTCTTCTCCTTCTCCTTCTCCCACTCCCCACTCCCACGACCATGTCTGACCTAATCATTTTCCCAAGCTCCCACCTCTGAGCACCACACTGGGATTAAGTTTCTACCTGCTCAATACCATTAACATAAAACTTTTTAAATGCATCCAAGGTGGGAGAGAGAGAGAACCAATATTCAAAGCATGGTATGTGTCCCTAGATGATTCTAAGCTAAGTTGGCAATATGAAGATTAACCACCATACATGGCATAGAAGATTGATCCTATACCGGGCATGGCAGAAGGTTGGCTCTTGTCCACATAGCAACTTTCTTTTCCTAACATGTAGAAACAGCTTCCTGTCCATTTTCTGGATTCTTCAGTCACTGGTATGAATTCAGAACAGGCAAACAGCCATACACATATAATAAAATAAATAAAATATTCAAAAAGCAAAACTAAGAAATTATTTATTGTAGGCTTAGATTTATCAAAACCCAGGGTTCATAAATGCTTCAACCTCCCTTCTAGCCCACCTACCAGAGGTAAGAGACAAAAATGGTTAATAGGACAAGGGTTTGTGGACTGTTTAGAAGCAGTTCTTTGGGGCAATTCCAATCTTCATTGTAAGGATATCAGCAGTCCAGTTCAAAACATCAAACACAAATCAGTAGCAGCAGATTGATCCAGAAGAAACTGCATGACTCCATGGAATCGGCCAGAAGCAGCTGGAATACCACGAGAAGCTCCCTGGTGTATTTCTCTCAATGAAGTCATGACAAATGAAGATCAGCAAAGCATTGCAAGGTATTCCGTTATTGTCTGTGAGGTTATATTTATATTTTTTTGTAAACATCACACACCATTGAAAGTGTTTATTTCAGCAAAATATAACATACCCTCTCATAGCAGTTTCCAGAAAAAATCACATGACACAACTGAGTCTCCAAGGAAACCAGAAATTTCCACTTCAATTTATTTTACAAGTTCTACTGTTCTACACTTCCCAACTTCCCAGTTACTTTTTTCTCTTCTTTTCTGATTTTTTGTTTTTGTTTTGTTTGTGTTGTTGTTTGTTTTTTCAAGGCTATTTTTCTCTTTATAGCCCTGACTTTCCTGGAACTCGCTCTGTAGATGAAGCTGTCCTGAAACTCATAGAGATCTGTCTGTCTCTGCCTCCCAAGTCCTGGAATTAAAGGCGTTTGACCACCACCCCCAGACTCCAGTTCTTGTAACCATGGTGAATTCCTGGCACCTCCACCCTTGCCTACCTCCATTCTCATCCCTCTGTGTGTATCATAAGATAGTGACAGTAACTCAGTTTTGGCATTCACTTGGGAGAGTGGGGCCTGCACCTGGCCTGGGCAACCTACTGAAGGTGGCCCTGGTGAAAACCAGGGTAAGCCATCCCAGAGTGTGAGAGCTGGCCCCGCCCCTTTAAGTCTGCAGCACGTGGGAGTGGGAAAGTGGGCCCCCCGCACCATGATTGGGCAGCATAGATGGAGCTGGTTCTGGAGGCGTGGGTGCAGCTGAGCCACCTCAGGGCATGAGAGGAGAGCTGACCCTGCCTCCTCAGATGGCAGCATTGGATGGCTTAGCCAAAGCTGAGCTGGAGAGCTTGCCCCAGAGGAGTGGACAAGGGAGAGCCCACTGACCAGCTGAGCTACCACCCAGGCCCAGATCCAGGGCTCTGAGTTGGCTCACGCCGAAATTACATCCTCTGTGGACAGTTGGGACAATGATAAGGGCCAGTCTGGCGTTCCAAAGCTGCAGGACCTCATGGACACAGGGCAACCTGGAGGAGTCCCCATCGAGGATCCAATTGATGGTAGTCAAGAGCCGGAGCTCCAACGCCAAGACCGACTGCAATGAACTTTACAAATGAAGAGTATGGTACAAGGCCATCTGTGGCACATTGTGACACACACAAGCTTCCATGATAGAGATCTATGCCGGCATTGTGTGGTGTGTCTGTGTGTTCAGTGTGTGGGTTATTTTTGTCAGAGACTACAGGGCAAAGGAGTCCAATAGAGGAGCAGGAAGATGGCAGACGGAGTGTGAGGGAAACTCCAAAGAATCCAATAAAAAGTTTAAAACTTTTTTTTTTTTTTTTGGCTTTCAAGAATACATTCATTCCCGGCAGGTGGTGGTGCACCTTTAATCCAGACTTGGGGAGGGTAGAGGCAGGTGCAGGAATTGCATGAGTCAAGGCCGATGCTGGTAATCATAAACTTGTGATTTCCAGGAACATACACACGAGAGACCCGTCTCGAAAAACCACAAAACCAAAAGCAAAACAAGCCAACTATACAAACAAAAAACAACACACACAAAAACGCTCAAAACAAACAAAACAAAAACAACACAACAAACAAAAAAAAAAAAAAGAATACATTCACTCATGGCCTCGACTCAGAAATGTCTGCCTCAGCTGCCTAAAGTGCTGGAACGCTCCGCCACCGCCCGGCGTGTTACTCACTTTCTATCCGAAGCGGGAACTCCTGGGGACCCTTGTAAGCCAAGCAGCTGCCTGCTGAGTCCTGTGGTCTTCTGAGCTGGGCCTGTCCGAAGCACAAACCCAGAGAGCAGAGCACGCTGAAGTGGAGAGAGAACAGCCTAGCTGGGCTCCCACATCTGTAACGTGGAAGGAAACACGAGATTTTCCAGAAAAGCTAGATCTCACCATCAAGCCTACCCAGAATCCATCTGTGGGTCTACGTCTGCTTCGCCAAGGACTTGGCGTCTCCAGGAGGGGCTATAGGGAAGCGCCAATGCACCGCTCCCGGTGGGAAAGCGAAGTCAGAGATGTGGAAAGCCGCAGTTGGTTCAGGGGTGCTCCCGGGCCTGTGACGAGGCTGGGGCTGTGGGGTTCTCAGACTCTAGATGTGGGGCATCTAGGCATCTCTGGGAGTACTGGAAGAGCAGACAATGGAGTTGGGGGCCCCAGGCTGGGGACAGCGCCTAGCTGGAGACCAGGAGGAAGGAGAGCTCTGACTTTTCCCAGGTTGGGGAGTTGTCTTTAGCTTGGTGGAGGCAGGCAGGCTTGGTGGCAGTTGTGGCTGGGAGCAACGAGAGGCCTTCTACAGGAGAACTAAGCTGCAGCAGCTCTGTAGGTAATGCCTTCTCCTTGGCTCATCACGGAGATCTTTTTTTTTTTTTCGAGACAGGGTTTCTCTGTGAAGTCCTGGCTATCCTGGAACTCACTCTGTAGACAGGCTGGCCTCGAACTCAGAAATCCGCCTGCCTCTGCCTCCCAAGTGCTGGGATTAAAGGCGTGCGCCACCACCGCCCGGCCATCACGGAGATCTTGATGAAAGAGACTGAACAGTTTATTGGTTGTTCATGGTGGAAAATGGATGCATAATGTAATGTACTCACTTCTCAGAGTGGACCTGAGATTAAATACCTTTTGCAGGGAGGAATGTCTGGGAAGGGAAGTTTATTGGCTAAGCCCTCCGGGGTCTCTAGGTACCTCATTAGCATGGAGAACTCTTGTTTTGGGCCTCCATGATCATAGAACATGTTTCTTTTATGTGACATGTGTTCCAAGTCAGGAATCTGGCAGGAAGTGAGGAGTCGCCTAAGTCTCAGGTGTGTGCCCTCCGAGTCCAACACCATCCTCAAAGCTTTCCTCTCCCACGTCTCCATGCTCCAGGGAAAGACCTCTGGAGCCTGAGAAACCCAATGTTGGTAATTGACAGCGATGCCCTTTGCCTGCCCTGGGTCAGTTACCACCTGATGTCGCAAGTCTTGCTGATGGCCAACCCCGCTCCCAGCAGCAGTGATCCCCAGCTTCTTCCTCCACGTTCCTTTGGTGACCAGGATCTAAGAAATTTCTTCAACCTAGATGCCTCATTGGATGGCCCTTTGGGGACAGATACCTTTCCTAAGCCCTCTGCTTCTTCACATATCATAGAAAGGCTTCTGCCTTTTGAGATGTTACACATTTTAAACTATCTTAATAAAACATCAAAACAGATTTTCATATGTCCTGCTTTTGGAGAAAGACAGAGCTGTAGGTCTTGGGGTGACTGTTGGCTGGTGTCAGCAGCCCGGAGAACTCTGTGGTTTGGCCCTTGGAAAGGTTCCAAACTTTTTAAATGCTTTCTATATGAGTTTGACTGATGAGATTGGAATGTATTCTTTCTCCTTAGTAGAATGTCAAAGACCCCATAGATGAACTGAGGACCCCAGCCACTGTGGCTGTTGACCCTTGAGCAACCTGGGTTTTGTTTTGGTTGGTTGTTTTTGTTTTGCCAGGGTTTCTCTGACAGAGCCCTAGTTGTCTGGACTTGCTTTGTAGACCAGGCTGGCCTCAAACTCGCAGAGATCTGCCTGCCTCTACTTGGCAAATGCTGGGATTAAAGGCTTGTGTCCCCCACCCACTCAAGGGTTTATTTTAGTTTTTAGTTATCTAGCAATTTTATTAGAATCAGAGATAGCTTGGTGATTGAGGGATTTGCTGGCATGGGTAAAGCATAGTGTCCCATCTGGACCATGGACCTGTATAGCCACACCCACAAAGGTACAAAGACCACATACACACACAATCTTCATTAACAGATACTAAAATTTGTTAATTCTTTATTGAATAAATTAAGTTTTAAATTTCCATTAAAAGGTTTAAATGACACCCCCCCGCCAGCTCCCAGGGACTGGACCACCAACCAAAGAGTACACATGGAGGGACTTATGGCTCCAGCTGAATACGTGGCAGAGGATTGCCTTGTTGGACAACAGTGGGAGGAGTGGCCCTTGGTCCTGTGGGAGTTCGATGCCCCAGTGTAGGAGAATATCAGGGTGGAAAGGTTAGGGAGTGAGTGGGTGGGGGAGCACCCTCAGAGGCAGGGGGAGGGGGTATAGGATAGGAGGTTTCTGGAAGGGAGACCTGGAAAGGGGATAAAATTTGAAATATATAAATAAAGAAAATATCCAATTAAAAAAAAAGAGAAAAAAGGTTTAAGTGAAGGCCTGGGGAGATGGCTCAGTGGATGGATAAAAGTGCCTGTCTCACAAGCTGGATGACCTTATCCAGGGTAAAAGGAAAAAAAAAACATGGTCTCTGACTTTCACAGGTGTGCCTGTGAGCATGTGCTCACACACACACTAAACAAATGTAAAAAATTTTTTTCAAAGACCCTATGGTTGCCAACTGTTGCACAGTAAGCCTTGATTTACAGGCAGCAGAACTTCAGCTAAGCATGTACTGTTTGTTATCCAATGCATTTTGGCACTGGGAGAGAGTCAAATGTAGATCCCTCATGATAGTATACATGCCATCTTTCCTGCTGACATGCTGTGCTGGGGTGGGTTTGAGATTAGAGGTAGATCTGTAGCTTTTCATACGTTCCCTCAGGGCGTTCCCTCCTGCCGGAAGTGGCAGTGGGTTTTCTGGTGGGGAAGTTAACGATTTTTCTTTGCTCTTTCATTTGCAAGGCAAAGAAGCAATCCTAGTGGCCTCAAACACTAGGGAATTTATTGTCCTGAGAAAGAAGTGCTAGGATGAGAGAAAGCTGGCTTCGAGTTAGGCAGGTCCTTCCAAACGTTTTTATTAGTGTTGAAGTCAGAAAACTTAGCTAACAGGTGTATTAAAGCATAGCGAAGTGTCTGACTCTGCAACACTCATGCGACGCCTTCCGCGGGCGTCCTGATAGAAAGAGGAGCCTCGTTCTAGCACAACACGACTTTATTTCATACCAGATCAATACACTCCTGCAAGCTATCTCCTTTGTTAAACACCAGGCTTTCGTCAAGACCAGCAGTTTGTCACCTTGAAGAAACAACTCTGATCCCGTTCATCCAGCTCTAAGCGACCTTCCTTACATGGCAATACCGCTGTTTGCCAGGTATCGGCGCTCGAAGCATTCACCAGCGGTATCTGGTTTCTCCTTCCTAGGTGGCCGGGAGCGGAGCCTTCCTTAGCCAGCAGGATTTTAGTGGCAGCAAACTGAAATCCAGCATTTCTTGGGCACACACACCACCTTCACTCCCCTTTCCTGTGAGATTATTTCTGTTTTCGTTTTGTATAGTGAGTTACACTTGGGTTTGTTTTCTTCTTGGCATATTTGCCTGCCGCAAGTTTTGTTTCAGTTTCATGTACTGAATTAATCACGTTCTGTTTCTTTACCGACTTTGTAGAGTTTGCAACCACTCGGTTTCAGAGTGGTTAGCTTGCTACTGAACACAGAAGGCACTGTCTCGTCCATGGGTCAACTGTTCTCCTGGTTCCTGTGGAGCTGAAGCCATGGAGCTGAAGGTCCATGTGTGAACGGGTGAGCGGGGGCTCCTGGCCTCTTCTGGTCCTGATCTGACATCTTGGACGATGGCCTCCCCTGAGTGTTATCTCCACCTATTGGACGTGGCAGACCAGTGGTGCTCCACAAGGCACTTGGACGCAGACATCTCAGCATCCTGCTGTATCACTAGGTTGTGGTGCTCTGGTCTGGAGAAGCTGCTTCCGAGAGTGTTCACAGGATCCATTGGTACCGTGGGAATCTCTTTCCTTGGGAACTGAAGACAGACACCCAGCTCAGCTTGCTCAAGACTGCTTTCATTTTTGTGTGGGAGACCACGGGAGCAGCCAGAAAAACTCAGAAACGAGCCCTCTTGGAAATCTCACTTGTCAAAGGGAGAAGACTAGTGTCTCCCAATTCAGTCCTCTCTGCCTACTTACTACCTAGGACTTCCCAGCCTTGACGGGAGGAGCCTTACGGGAGGAGCCTAGCGCTCTGGCCCCGCCCGCGGTATAGCAAGCCTAAGTCTCTTGGCGGAAACACTAAGTTCCACTCACACCTGGACACCAGCACGTCTGTGGGTGGATAAGGCAGATCCTTCCGCATTATATTCATGCTGGATATTCGTAATTTTTCCAAAACATGTGGGTATTAAGCTAGGACCTCCAAAACAGAACGCTTGAAAATTTCACAAAAGATTTAGCATACATCAAAACAAAACATGGTCCTTTCAGCTCAGTTATACTCTAATTGGAAAGGTACAGAGAAGATTTGCCTTGCCCCTGGGAGAGGATAACACCCAAGTTTGAGTAGCATTCCTTTCTTTTTGTTTGTTTGTTTGTTTTAAAAAAGCATTATCAGGCGGGGGGGGGGGTGGTGGTGGTGGCGCACGCCTTTAATCCCAGCACTTGGGAGGCAGAGGCAGGCAGATTTCTGAGTTGGAGGCCAGCCTGGTCTACAGAGTGAGTTCTGGGACAGCCAGGGCTACACAGAGAAACCCTGTCTCAAAAAACCAAAACAAACAAACACAAACAAACAAACAACCCATTATCTATCTACAAATGCAGCCCTACAGAAGGCACTAGAAGAAAAACCTCCAACCCGAAGAGGTTAACCACACTTAAGAAAGCACAAGGAATAAATAATGTCAGACCAAGGAATTGAAAGAGGAGAAGCAATAGCAACAACAATAAAATAACAGGAATCAACAAACACTGTTCATTGATAACTGTCAACATTAATGGTATCGATTCCCCAATAAAAAGACACTGGATGGATTTAAAAACTGGTCCTTCCCACCAAGGATAGACATCACCACAAGGTAGGAGAATGGAAGATGCTTAGATACTCTAAGCAAGTGAACCCAAGAAGCAAACTGGTGTAGCCATTTTAGTATCTGACAACGTAAATGAATGGAACTAGAAAAAACATCATCCTGAGTGAGGCAACCCAGACCCAGAATGACCAGTGTGGTATGTATTCACTTACATGTGGATATTAGCTGTTAAGTCAATGATAATCAAGCTACATAAAACCCACAGAAGTTAGGTAGAGAGGATTAGGGATGGCAGATAGATCTCCCTAGGAAAGGGAAATAGAACAGATGGTTATGGATGGATGGTAGGGGTGGAGTGGAGGGGGGATCAAATGGGTGCGGGAGGGAAGAAAGGGATGAGGGAGGGAACAGAGGGAGAGACAGCTCAAACTAAGGTCCATTTGAGGAGTACTACAAAGTACTACATAGTACATAGAAACATACTACAGTAGAAGCTTCCTAAAATAGATACATATATGAAGTTAATCTAAATGAAATCCACAAATAACAGGGGTGATAGAGCCCCAATTGACTACCTTATCACCAAATGAAGCTTCCAGTACTGGTTTTGGGTTACATCTAAGTGGGTTGTTGGCTAAAAGTGTCCCTTGGGAACTGCCAAACAACCCAACACAGGCAGTTGTTGCCAAGAGTATAGGTTACTCTCTACAAACTGATGGTCCCATTAATGAAGACAAGACCTACACAACTCATTGAATATGGAAAAGTTGAGCTGGTGCCTACTACAATCTGGTGTCTTTAACCTACTACAATAGGAAGGTATGCTACCAAAAGAGAGAAATAAACACCAACCCCGCTATAAAACCCTTGGGTTCTTCCTGGTGTCCTGACTACAAGATAGGCATGTGTAATTGTAGGCTTAGTTTTTTTTTTTTTTTTGCTGGCCTCGAACTCAGAAATCCGCCTGCCTCTGCCTCCCAAGTGCTGGGATTAAAGGCGTGCGCCACCACCGCCCGGCTAGGCTTAGATTTTTTAAAACCTAGTTTAGCAAGGGTTTTCAAATGCTTCAACCCCACCCTCACCTCTTCGTGCCCACCATCCAAAGGTTGGGGAGAAAAGGTGGTAAATAGGACAAGGGGATGCAGACCTGTTTGGAAGTAGTTTTGGGGGTAATTCCAATCTCCATTGTCAGAATACCAGCAGTCCAGTTCAGTAGCATCAGGATATCAAACACAAACAAGCAGTGGTGGTGGCAGGGTCCAGCAGAAACAGTCAGGCCTCCACTGAATCAGCACGAGTCAGTGGGAGCTACCAGGACCAGCCAGGATGCCAGGAGAAGTTCTCTGTCATGTTTCTCTCAGTGAAGTGAAGATCAGTTGAAAAGCAAGACCAATAAAGCCTTGCACAGCAATGCAAGCGCCTCATCACTGTCTGTTGGGTCCTATTTATACTCTCTCCAAACATCATGTGTCCTCCCACGGGTCTTGCCTCAGCAGGACACCATGTGAGCCTGTGTCACATGACACAACCAGAAACTTCCACTTCATGCACTGGCGGGTACAAAAATCTGTGGGATTAACCAACCAACATCTGGTTTGAATTAAGAACCACTCCACAAGATGGAACCCATATCTGATACTGCATAGGTGACTAAGAACCTGAAATTAGACAGCACAGAAACCTAGGGTAAAACCAAATATTACTGTTCTAAAAGACCAAAAAAATTAACAATAAAATGATTCTTAATGATTTTCTGTCAATGTTTTCTTTAGAGAGGAGAACTAATACCCATGGTTACAGGCCTGCTCTGGAGGCCAGTAAAGGAGTTCTTCCAAGCACCATCTGGAGATTCAACCAAGATACTCGGGTCAGCTTATACCTGCACTTTTCCCACTATGTCTGGTACTCCCTAAAATTTAGAAAGAAATCATTGAGGTCAATCCATATTTACTATGCTATAAATCCCTAAAACCAGTATCTTCCAGATTCTCACTATGCCTGGAGAGGTGATACCTTTAGTCCCAGGACTCAGGAGGCAGAGACAGGCAGATATCTTTGAGTTTGAAGTCAGGTTGAGCTACAATTACACATGCATATCTTGCAATCAGGACACCAGGAAGGATCCAAGGGTTTTGGAGCTGGGTGGGTGTTACATAGTGAGTTTTAGGACAGCCAGAGCTTTGTAGAGATACCATGTCTCAAACAAACCATTCTCAGGATGGAAGGATCTCAAGAACATGACGGTTGGGAATTTCATATGGAGACAACGCAACCAGATTAGAGTGGCAACAGCTTCTGAAGGTCACCTCCTGCCAGTTAGTAAGGACACTGTCAGGTACTGTGAAGTCAAAGTTGGTTCCACTAGGAAATTTCAGTCAGTGCTAAACTGATCATCGTGAGACTGGTTAGGAATAAAAATAAATGAATTTAGCTGCTAAGGTGGGTTTTAACCTGTAACCCGGGCTGGGTTGGCCAGGCAGGAGAGTGAGAAACTTGAGGTGACTTTTGCTAATTAGCCAGCTTTATCAAAATAAAAACAAGTACTGTGTATGTTGTTACCCCGATACATAAATCATTCGTACGCCTAATATGTGGCTTGCTACTTGGAAATCCAGGTAGAAATCACAGTGTTTTGAAATGCCAGGATTTTTTTGACTGAAAAATGGAGCCTTACAGTAAGTTGAGAATTTTCTCCCCATAAAATTCCCGACCCTGCAATTGCTGCTTCCAAGAGGCCACCATCATATGCCTGAGCCCCAACTGGCAGCAGTGAACAGTGACTTCAAGGACTAATAATTAGGGACAGCACCTGTGCTTCCACGTCTTGATTGGGTTTATGCACTACTGCACCCAACTGGGATAAACCAGGGGGCAAAGAAATCATAAACATGTCTAACAAAAAACTTCAGATTTTGACATAGGAAGTTTCGATGTGGACCAAACTGGCCCTGAACTCAGGGTTCCTTCTGCCTCTGCTTTTTGAGTGCTGGGATTAAATGCCCCTCACACCATGCCAAGCTACAGGAAACTTTTTAAGACCAAGGAACCTCGGATGTAGTGAAACTATACTGCCACATAAACTTAACCTGATACAGGAAACATGACTGTTCTAGGAAAGAAACCAGTGTAGTGACGCTGTGAGGGATGAGGGACACTCTGCACACAAGAAGAGCTGTTGATGTTGTCACCATTGTCTGATGTAGTCCTTGGACAAAGCACAAGGAAGGTGCAGATGAGACACCATCTGGTTGCTATTATCTAAGGTGCTGAAGACAAGACACAGACCCGTTCAGCCAGTAGCTCTGGGGAATCCAGCTTTCATGAGTTGGTTCTGCTTTCAGTGTGATAGCTGCCTACAAGTTGTTCACAGTCCTGAAAGCAGTTGTGACAGCTCCAGCGCTGCCATGGTACCGAGCTCTCGGGCATAGGCCTGGGGGATTAAAGGAAGACACAGACTCGGGTCATTTGTTATGAGAGAATGCCGAAGTTTTTACTGGGCAGGTTCAATATATACACCAAGCCAGGAAGGAAAAACACAAATTTAAGGAAAAACAGGAACTCAACTGGGGGGCAATAGGATGTCAAGTGTAAATTCCCTTCCTGGGGCACCATGCCTACATCAGGATGTTTTGATCTTAGAGGAACCTCAGAAAGTTTCTTAGTAGACAGCAGCATATGGAAAGTCTCAGCCATGGCATAGCAACACTTCGGAGTCCTACACAGTTGCTCATCCATATTCCTATAGTCAGCCCTAATAAAATCATTGGCTCACCAAGTAACAGACATTTGTGTTGCATCTCCTTAGGAAAAGTATCACATAATGTAATGAACCCAGAGTGGGGTGATCTGACTTCCATTAACCTAGTGGTAAAGAAACAGGCATGCTGTAAACAATGTATCCTCTGGTTCTTGCAGAAGCCTAAGAAGAAATAGCCTGCCCCAAAGGAATTAAGAGCTGTGATCCATCCATCATCTGCTTTGACTCTAGTGGAAATCAAAGTAGACTGAACACAGGCATCCTGACTTCAGTAAGTATCCCAGGAAACATAAGAAATAAATTCCACAGCACATAGGACAATTTTCCTGGTTCTACCAGGACATTAAATCTAGAATTTCTGGGTTACTTAAATGGAGGAGGTCTATTTTACTGATCTCATTTATGTCATAAATCTATGTGCCTTGAAATGTTGCAACAAGCTGGGCAGTGGTGGTGCACGCCTTTAATCCCAGCACTTGGGAGGCAGAGGCAGGTGGATTTCTGAGTTCAAGGCCAGCCTGGTCTACAGAGTGAGTTCCAGGACAGCCAGGGCTACACAGAGAAACCCTGTCAAAAAGTGTTGCAACAAGATAATTATAAGAGGAATTCATTTTCTAATGTTCTACCACCATCCTGGTGATCTCAAGACTTCTCTCAGACAAGTGCTCGGATTAAAGGCATGTGGAACTGGCCATGTCTCTCATCAACTGCAACACTCAGGAGAGTGGGCCCTGCACCTCACATGGGCAGCAGGGTAGAGCTTGCCCTGGTTGCAGGGATTGCCAGTGAGCCTCTCCTGAGGGTTTGAGAACAGGGGACTCAGGGCAATGATGCCATCTCAGATACTTCTCAGGCCCAGATCAAGGGCTTTGAATTGGCCCACCCCAACATCTACCCCATGAATGAACTGCTGAAGTAAATAATGATAACTGAAGGGATAAAAATAGGACTTGATCAATATGGATTCTTTTGCTTTAAGTTTTATTTTGTTATTTTACATGTGTGTGGGGTTGCCTGCATGTATGTCTGTGCACTCTATATATTCAGTGCCTACAGGGGCTAAAAGAGGGCATGAGATATCCTGGAGATGGAGCTAGAGATGGTTGTGAGAGGCCATGTGGGTACTAGAAACCTCAGCCTTCTAGAAGACCAGCCACTGCCCTTGATGGACGTGCCAGTTCTCCAGCTCCAGTAAGCAATATTGTCACTAAAAGGTACTCAGCTTCATTTGTCATTGGAGAACTACAGATTTAAAGCATAATGCCTACAAAGCCACCAAAATGCCTAAAATACAGAGAACATAAAATGAAAAAAATTGAGAAGTATATAAATCGGCCCATAACGTCATACAATGCTGGAAGGTTATCAGTTGGTGTCTTAGTTAGGGTGTTATTGTTGGGAACAGATACCATGACCAAGGCAACTCTTATAAAGGACAACATTTAATTGAAGCTGGCTTACAGGTTCAGAGGTTCTGTCCATAATCATCATGGTGGGAAGCATGGCAGCATCCAGGCAGACATGGTGCTCTAGAAGGAGCTGAGTGTTCTACATCTTGATCTGAAGGCAGCCAGGAGGACATTCTCTTCTACAGGAAGATGGGAGGAGGTTCTCTCTTCCACACTGTGTGGAGCTTGAGCATAGGAGGAGACCTCAAAGCCTACACAGTAACACACTTCCTCCATCTATTCCACATCTATTCCACCAAAGCCACACCTCCTAAGAGTGCCACTTCCCATGGGCCAAGCATATTCAAACCACACTTGGGATGGCAGTTTGTAGATAAGTTAGTAGCTACTCAAGCTGAGCATATGGACTAAATGACTCAATAGCTCTACTTCCAGGATTGTCACCTAAAGAAGTGTATGTGTTTGTGTTCATGTAAAGACACCTGCCACAGTATCCAAATTAGCACTGTTCACAATAGCATTGAACTGGAAGTTACATCCGTCAACATTAGAACCGACAAGTTATGGTGTAGTCACAGCATGTAATAAATATGTAGAAAAGAGAAAGAACAAACTGAAATTTCATGAGTGAATACATGAGATGAGAATGGAGGGAGACAAGAAAACACACAAAGGATACACACAGTATGTACATACATTTATGCCACATAGAAACCCAAAGGAGTCTATATTGATAAGAGTCAGGGGAGTGGGCTGGAGATGGTTCAGTGGTGAGGACTGATAGCTGCTTTTTCAGAGGACACAGGTTTGGTTCCCAGCACCCACATCAGGTGGCTCACACCTGTGTCACTCCAGGGCATCCAGTGCCCTCTTGTGGACACACACATACAAGTGCATAATTGAAAATAAAATTAACCTTTTAAAAAGAGTCTGCATAGTGACTTTCTTTTCTGTTGCTGATAACAGTGCTGTGAGCTTGTTGAAACTAAAAAGGAATAAATTCATACTCAAGGGAGAGGGGGAGGGAGGAGTAGTAGGGTATGTGGGAAAACTCTCATACTCTAGTATGCTGGACATTTCCAAATTGGACATAGGAAAGAAAATGTTCCTTTTTGTATTTTCAACTTTTGGGGGTCATAATCAAAAGACATTTTTAAGAAAATGAAAGTGATAATTTTTTTTTTTTTTAAAAACCTAATGTAGTGGTGAATTAATTAAACTGCATTGGCTCCAGGCGCACATTGCACCTGCCCAAGAGCTCTCTGGATTTAAGAATCACACACACACACACACACACACACACACACACACACACACACACCAGCTAATTTTGATGTATCTTGACTAGTTCAATGACTGGCCACTTCTAAATCTCCCATGGCTAACACACATTCTCCCCTCCAACTTTCCTGAGTCAACTTGCTAAATCAACACTTCATCTCAGCTACCCCAGACCCAATTGGGGGAGTGGCCCCTTGGGCCACTTTCCTGGATCCTTACACGCTGGCGGGACTTTACATTTCATCTTTTTGCTTTCCAGCTATGGCGCTTCTCCAAGTCTCCTCTCTCTCCTGGTCCCTCACCCATGCAATCTAAAAGTCCCACCTTAGTCTTTCTGCCCAGCCATTGGGTGTACGGCAATTCTTTATTATCAATTGAAGCCAGCTGGGGGTAGGGACCCTCCTCTCTGGAAGCGGGCTTTTGGGAGCTGAAATAAGACAAAGCATTAGAACTAATCCCCAGCAACCTAAGCTCTGTGATTCAAACTACCTGAGTGTAAACTTGATTCCTAACCTTTATGTTGGGAGTCAAATTCAGGAAACTGCCTCTTTTGGGAAAACCTGACCTTCGACCTAGAAAGAATCTCTTGTTCTGTCAAGAGATAAGCCCAGGGAGCTACCCATTGTTTCAAGAGAGCTACCCATTGTTTCAAGAGAGCCTCAGAGAGTCACCTGCTGTTAATCAGTACCAAAAGATAGGCTCCGTCAGATCTCAGGTCTCCCATTTCCTGGGAGCTGGAGAGATGGCTCAACTATTAAGAACTGACTGCTCTTCCAAGAAGACCTTTGCCCTTCTTTCTCCCTTTCCAAGACTATATATTGAAAATTGCTCTCACATTAAAATTAGACCTTGACAAAATTCCTGCAGGGCCTGCGTCTTCTCTCTTGGCCCATGTTCTCTTTCAAGTGAGATCCTCCTCTGAAACCCACGAATAATCAAGGCCCGCGGGTCGGGTCACCTTTACTGTCTGTGTCAATATCATCTCTAAAACCTTATGTTTAACCCTGTTACCAGGACAGTGTAAGTGCACCTGCTCAGAGAGGTGGCGGGATGACAGGTGAGGTGACTACTGCCAGGAAGACCCTCAATAACAGTCTTATTATTTTAGGGGAAAATTTACTATCAATGAAGAATAAATGCTAAAGAACAGCTGTTAATAAGGTTTCCAGTTCTCGCTGTGCAAGACTCACCTTTGATTCCTTAAATCAAATATACAGTCAGATCCATTTGGAATTGGCTAAGCCTTCCCCTGGATGAAGCTCAGAGGCATGGTAAAGTCTTCCTCTGGTCCGAGTCCAATAAATGATTGATCAGTGATTGATTATTGAGTACAAAACTAGTAAGAACAGGTGACATCTCAGATGACCTCAACCTGTGACTGCTTCCCTACGAAGGCGCCCTACAGTGAGTGTTCCGCTTCTTTAAAAACTCGGTTTTGGTTTTGTTATGTAAATATGTATTTTATTTTAATCCCAGGTGTGGGATAAGAGGCTGCTTCACAGCAGGTGATTGGGATTTGCCTAGTGCACTAGCAAGGGTGTGATTTTGCCAGCTGCAGATCCTTTAATCCTGGGAACTCTGGAGAGGAAGTCAGTGTAAGGGTCCCAGAGGAGTTAGGACCCTCTGAGGAAGTTGCTGCTCCTCTTTCTGCTCCTGGTTACTATTGTTGCAGTTTGATGAGGAGAAATTGGAGATATCCTGACTACATAGATTGGACTTGATCCCAAGGAACCTAATGTCCCTAATCAGCAGGAAATAGTCTATTTTGTTGGTTGAAAGAGATCTTTGGCCCCTTTTTTCCTCTAACCTTCTTTCTCTCCTACCTATTTTTGGGGAGTTAGAACGGATTAGAAGGGATTAGAGTAGAATAAGGGTTGGAAAGATGAAAGATATAAGAACCCAATAAAATAGCTCAAAACAAATACACCAATAACCTCCAACCAAGCTGATGCCTCCCTCTTCTCCTGTACTTTCTTCCCCAACTTGCTTCTTGGTCGTGGTGGTTCATCACAGCAATAGAAATCCTGACTAAGACAAGTGCTTATTTTATTTTCTACATAGACTCCTTGAAAAATGAAGTTTGAAGAACACCCTTGAACACTGTAATCGATGATACTAAAGTGTTCTCTTTACACTGACATCTGTGTGACACTCTATATAACTTACCTCACAGGTTAGGTCTTACAGGGAGGTGGGGGAAGATCACTTAGAATTCCTGGGAATACTGAAAAAGTAAAACTTAACACATAGTCCAAGAAAGTACAAAAGTAGTCTATTGTAATCACACCGGATGTTGACCATGCTTGAGCACTAGTCCCCACATCCTCAGCATGCTGTAGAGAACACAGTTGTCACTGGAGGGAAAGGGTGGGCTGCAGAGTGAGAGCTACTAACTTCCCAGACATTGTCCTGCACAGATGAAATCCCAGGAGAAAGATCATAGCTGACTCTCCCAGTTCCTGAGCACTGTTTTACAAACTGCTTCCTTTTATGCTCCAGGAATGCAGCAAGGCCTGACATTCAGACCCATTCATCACTCAGTCCTTTATTCCATCTTCCCTCTCTCACTCCCTTCCTTGATTTATTTGTTCTTCTCACTATATGGCCCGGTCTGTCCCAAAATTCTCTGTGCAAATCATGCTGAACAGGAACTCTCAGGGATCCACCTGCCTGAGTGAATATGTTTCTGCAGGTGAGTTCACATGTGATGGGGAAATTTGTTCTGGAAATTGCTAAAAATTAGAAAGACTCTCCTGTACAGAAGTGGTGGCACAGGCCTCTAATCCGCATAATAGAGACAAAGCGAAGTGAATCTGAGTCCAGGACTAGCCCAGTGTACTCTACATGGAGAGCCCAGAACAGCTAAGCTCCTGAGAACCAGTGTCTCAATGAAAACACAAACACACACCCTGGGATATTGTATGCACCTGAAGGATGCAGGACATCTGAGGTTCCCCTGACACAAAGGTAGATGTTTGGAGATCTGCATACATTGTATGGCTCTAATGATCTGGCCTGGCACTCCTGACACCTGGAGAATCGTAGGGTAAGTGGAAGTTGCAGGTGGTCCCTAGATTAATTTGGGGGGAGGAGGGGAGCAGCTGGGTAGATCAATTGTTTTCCAAAGTGCTCAAGATTGCTCCCTGTGTGCTGATTATCTTATGGCCCAGCACACATGAGAACCAGGATGCCTAAGGTCACCTGAGGACTTCCTTTAAAACAAACCACCAGTCAGTCCTGTAACCAACAATAGGGAACAGTAGTGTATCCTCATCTGTGTCCACTCCACCCTTCATCTTTCCCCTTGGGTCATTTCAAGAAAAACACAAATTTAATTAGCTTTTTAACATTTTTATTTTAAAAGCTGTAAACAAACAAACAAACATGAGATGGCTGCAGATACAGCTGCCTTTGTGTGTGTCTTTGCTTTAGTAGTGGGAGCTGACTGAAGATGCCCTAATTGCAACTCTTAGCCCAGGGCTCCCGTGCTCCAGAGTTCTAGATGGCCTTTTCACTTCTTCTTCTGGCCAAAAGCCCTTTGAAACCATGCCCAGCACCCTTGGCATCTGGGAGTGTCAGAAGCAGGATCCTGGTCAGGGCAGTCTCCACCATCACAGGTCTCAAGTTCCAGCCCTTCTCCCTCAGCAAGCTTGGCGAGGGTTGTTTTGGCTTCTCTGTATCTTTGTTGTTTTTGTCCACATCTCCTGGGGACACTTGTGTCTCCCTCGGACTCTCACTCTGGAAGACTTCTGTGTCCCTCTTCATGGCATACTTCAATCTAGGACGGTATCTCAGGCAGTCCCAGCTCTCAAATACACAGGGTAGGTAGTATGGTTCCCAATCAACAATCCAGTCATCCTCATAGCAGTGGCTTGGCTCTCCACAGAAACAACGTGGCTCAGACTTGGAACATTGTGGACTCAGTGCTGGCAAGACTTGTGCACTCTGCAGGGTGTGCTCTTCAGAATCTGATGTATCCTTGACAAAACTGGGAGTGAACTGCATCATCTCCTTGGCTTTATCCATGGAAGGCTGAGGGCAAGTCCTTGACCTTCTGATTCAGAAAATACGCCAGTTAGTTAATTATACTTTATACTTCTTGGACCCTCCCAACCATTACATTATGGGAAGCTGGGTTTTAAACCCACAATCCTAGCATCTATTGGCATTGCCTAAGGAGGCAAGATTCTGCCTAGTCTGATGGTGTAAGCCTTTAGTCGCAGCACCTAAGGGAAAGAAGCAGATCTGGGAACAGAGGCACAGGCAGGAGGATCTCTGAGTTCAAAGACACCCTGCTTGTCAGAGTCAGACCTAGTTTCAGGACAACTAGGGCTATACAGGAAAACCTAGGCTCAAAAAACAAAAAAATCAAACAAAAAGGGAGGGAAGCTTCTCAAAGTAAGATGCCATCACTCTGGAAGCATTGTCTAGAATTAAACATTATAGGGATTGATTAGACAGGCAATGGGGAAAGTGCTAATGGGCCAGCAAACTATTTGGACTGCCTGCTTAGAGAGTAAAAGATCAAATATAATGATCTTTCACTCACTCTCTTCCCTGAAAGTGGAATTATTAAAATGACTTACAGGATACAGTCCAGCTTATTCCACAACAGCTGGATAGGAAGTAAAGTGAAAGAATCCAGAAGTTCTCAGTCCCTGAGGCTGGATGTCTCAGCTGGTCTTCAGTAGAAGATGAAACCACAGACAAGTAGGCTCTAGTGCCAGCACAGTAATAGACTTGTTAGCTAGGAGAGAGCAAGCAGGCTAAGTGAAAACTTTCTTCCTCTATGTTCTTATATAGGTCTCCAGCTGAAGGTGTGGCAAATTTTAAGGGTGTGTGTTTCAGATTCAATGTCTAGATTAAATCTGAGTATGTTGACTAACACCTTTAATCCAAGCACGATAGTAGTGAATCAGGCAGATAGACCTCTGTGAGTTTGAAGCTAGCCTCGTCTACAAAGTGAGTTCCAGGACAGCCAGGGATATTATACACAAACCTTGGCTCAAAACAACAAGAAGAACAACAATAATAACAACACAGGTATGTTTCTTTCTTGGTCTAAATCCAGATGAAGGGCATGTGTCTTTCAAACTCAAAGAGATCTGCATTAAAGGCAAGTTTTCCTACCTCAAAGACACAGATTACTTTCTATAAATTATGCAAAAATCCCTTGCAGGTATGTCCTCCAGTTTGAATTTTGCTCTGGATACAATCAAATTGGATACAATCAATTTGGATGTAATCAAGTTGAAAACAAAATAACCATCACAGAGATAGTGTTTTTTTCTGTATAACCCTGGCTGTTGTGAAACTCACTTTGTAGACCAAGTCAGAGATCTCCCTGCCTCTGCCTCCCTTTGCTGAGATTAAAGTCATGTCTCATCAAGTCCTGCTTGGAAATCCTGTTAATAGTCCTTTGGTCAGCTGGAGTCCTGAGCAGATGCTAATCCTGTATTCCCAGCAGAGAAATGGTTAGGGGGAAACAGCTAAGTGTAGAGATGAAGCTTCAGGACAGAGAATCTCCTCTCCACCTGCCCACTCCCCTAGCCCCTCTTTCTATCTCATGTTTTATTTCCTGTCTTTGAGATGAATGCACATGACATTTCCATCCTCTAGTCTCTTGTGTCTGGACAGAGGCCAGCAGGGATCCACTGGGATGGTTGGGCTCCAGGGTGTCCTGGGCTGGAGTCATATTTACAGGGAAGCAGACAGTAAGACTGAAAAGCAGTTTCATGAGGAACTGTCAAATCAGAGGTCTTCTAAGTCATGGATATCAAGAGCAGAAAAGCTATGGCTTTAGATCTGCTCCTGGCAGTACTGGGGGGAGCCAGAAGCCACTGGTGCAGAATCCCAAGACAGCTTCTTCACACTCAAGATCCAAAACGCCAGCGCTACTGCTGTAGGTATAGGCACGCAAGGACATCAAGAGTGTGTTCCCTGGGTTGGGTCACATGAGCCTTCTGCACTCATACTGTGAGTGGTATTCATAATCCTGAAAGGGGTTGGGTGAAGAAAGCATATTATGCTGAAACCTTGTACTTACAATTTCACAAAATAGAAAAAGAAGTGAAAAAGGTCAAAGTTGTTTTTTAGAGTATATAAAACAGAAACCACACACCAAGGACATGAGGAGCAAGAAGAGAACTGTGCTGCCAGGATGTTAGTAATCTCCAAAATAACAGACAGGAGCCGGTCTGATGTAACTCATAGTAGGGTCTTTATTTTATTTAGTTAGCTTGGGCCCCTGCAACGAACCACTGTCATGTAGGACATGCGGTTTTGTTGGTTGGAGGGCAGAGCAGGAGCCAGAGCCAAGGAAGGAGTCCTGGCAAAAAGCCAAAAGTCTCCATCCCAGATCCACACTTCTGCTTTGAAACCTCAGCCCCATGATGTCTTACAGCTGCGGCAATGGAGCTCCAGTTGGTGGTGACCTCAGTGCTCAGCCTTGGACCCTCATTAGATATGACTTGTTCCCAAGACAAGTTCTGCTAGGCTTGTCAGCAGGACGGAGCTGAAACTGAAGGTGATTTTAAACCTCCTAGGTATTTTGTTCTCCCTGCATCGCTTTGCTGACAGGAGTGGGCTCTGCTGGCAAGGCCCAGAGGTGGGATTCAGTGGGGCTCAGTGTCGGGAAGATGTGTGCCTAAAAGCTGACCAAAATGCCGGCCCCAGGGTTGGAGGTATAATTGAGATGCGGGTCCGCCCTTTCGGTTTGTTTCCTTGTTCTCTCAGCCTCCGGATGTCTCTAATAAGCGACTTTATATTGAAAACGGTTGGTAAATGACCTTTTCAGCTCTGCAATTGTGCCAAGACTCAGACCTGCCCCCCTCCTCTGGGAGAAAAAACCCATACAAACCAAATCTCCTCTCACTGTTTTTCCTCTCCATTCGACTAAGATTTCGAAACCCACACGGCCCAGGATCCAGTGCCATTCCCTCTCGGCTTGTCTTTTCCATTTTGTGCCCTTTCTCAGGTTGCCTTGTGGCCGAGGTCCAAGAGTACACTTGCCCAACAGGGAAAAATTGATGACCCCATGTGACTCACTGCACACCCCGAGTTTTAGGCAAGTCGTATAATCCTGGGATTTCTTTTCGTCCCCCTCTCAGCTTGTCCACACTTGTGGGCCACAGTGGCCCACCTTACTGGGGCAAGGAAGACCCAGAACCAGAGCTTCCAATCAGCAGCTGCCTCTGACCAGAGGGCACTTCTTCACAGCAGGGTCCCTGTGGGTGCTCTTTGCCCAAGCCAATCCCAATGGTCAGTCCTGTGGATTCTCAGGGGCATCCCAAACGGGAACTTCCCACGACAACATCTTCTGGCTGTTAGCAGGTGGCTGAAATCTGGGTTATTAAAGCCGCATATGTGATTTGGTTTTGTCTTTTTTTGTCACGGGATCATTTGCCAGGCAGCTGCGGTTGGATTTTATTCCACCAAGGTGCGATCCTAAAGCTGACAGAGATGCCTCGCCCCCAAGTGGAGAGGGGAGAGGAATCAACCCCTAGGGTTTTGGTTCTTTCATGCCCTCCTGCTTTGTCGTTTCTAAACGCTGAAATTCCCCAAATTTCTTCCATTACTAAATCATGGCAAGCTGTTCCTGGTAAAGAATTTTTCCGCTTGCAAGGTACCAAGGGGTGCCCCACCCCTGCGCCCACATCGGAGGTTGCAAATGTTCTGCGGAAATCGGGTTGAAGCCATGTTCCTTTCATTGCGAAGTTTTTTTTTTCGAGGACAGCATGGTCCAGCAGGCTAAAACTTGCTCTCTGAGCTGTCTTTTCTGGGCGGTTATTTCACAGTAGCCCATGGCTATGGTCCATGGCGTGCAGTTGTCCATGTGTAAGAGACCAGAAGAGGGCAACTGGCGGTGTTCTCACCCGAAACACCAGGGTTTTGGGGCACGCGGGATTTAGGACTGCTTTGCGATCCTGGTCAAGTCTTTATTAGTTGGCATCTCCCCTTGTCCACCTGGAGTTGCCACAAAGGGTTGGGCAATGATGGTCAGCCAAAACACAAATGGTTCCCACTTGAGCTGCAAGCTGGGGACTTCTTCTAATAAGGAGCTCAGGTCCCAGCACTGTGCTTTGCCCCAAATCCCCATGGGCAGGGACTTGCTGACTTTCCCATTCCTGAGTGCATGAAAATATTGCCCAGCCAGTTTCCTTTAGGCTGCCAACAAGCATGAATAAATAAAATGGGGGCGATTTAAAACCACGACTTTGATTTTTGTTTCTTGGTGCTTTCGTATTTCAGACCAGGTCGACTCTGCCAGGCAGGCTGCGATGGGATTTCTGGGGGAAAACCTGGGATCCGGCCGCATGGGCCTCTTCACTTCCCAAAGGACTGGTATCCACTGTGAGGATGTAAAATGCCATGAAAAACGCCTGCTTTTTTGATTTTTTTCTGGTCTCTGGGCCCCGGGATGTTTCTAAACGCTGAAAAGTCGTCCCATTCTTTCGTTCGATTTTTCGATAGCAAATTTCTTCATCTACTGTCAGTAAACGTCACTTTCAACATGCAATGCCCCAAACACAGCACACAACCCTTGACCCCCCAAAAACAAAAAAATCCATAAAAAACAAGAATCTCCATCGCAGCTGCCTTCTTTAATTGTGCGCCTCATTTTCGTTTTGGCCAGGGTTCAGATGACATTGGGTCCCTTGCTTTTTTTTCCCATGTCGTTTCCCGGTCACCTCACTGGCAACTCTGGCATCAGCCAGCAAATCGCAGGACGACGCCTGGATAAGGCTTTCCACTAGCACAACACGGATTTTAGGAAAGACTTGCAACCCGAAAAAGCCTGTGATAAGTCCGCCTGCGCTTGTCCTCAATTGGGAGCCACAGCTGGAGCGGGGCCAAAAGAAGGGAATTCCACAAAATCCAGATACACCAAATAAAAACCTGCTGTTTTCCGAACTGCTGCAGGAGATGTCTACACAGCAGGGGTCGCTGTTGGGCCACTCGTCCCCCCAGTACCAATTCAGGGGGTTAGCTACCACTTTGAGTTCTTGGGTATCATTCGTGTTGAAGTCATTTTGTCCCTGAGCCAAGTTCCCTTCACGCTCAGGGCTACGGACGAGATCAAAAACCCATTTTCAAACCGTTTACTGGATTTTGTGCCTCGGTGATTACTTTTTGCCACCAGAACCAACCCCACTGGCGGGCTTCGAATATTTGTCTAATTTTCTTTCGTTCACCTATTTCATTCGAGGTCTGTCCGGCAAACGGTTATTTTCAGCTAGAAAAAAGTTTTTAAATTTCATCCAACCCCTCGAAGACTACAAAACCCCCCGGGCCCTGGACTTGCAGAAGGCTGTGCACAGTCAGCTTCCTCCTGGGCAAAGTTCTTAGGGAGGGAAAGTCGCCCTTTCTTGTCCCGCAAGGAAGCAGGTAGGGATTCCGCCCTGCGGTGCAGGAACCCATTTCCCTGCTCCTCAGCTTCTGGAAGACCATGGTCCTTGCTTCTTCCTGTCTATCCGGTCCTCTTGTTTCCCATCCATGATTTGACAACGGGAACAACTGTTTCCCAGTTTTGGATCCGTGCCTTCACGGAATCACCCCAGGACAACACTTGCAGGATCCAGAGCCCAAGGGCTCCGACCCTGACTCCATGTGCGCATCCTGAGGAACACCGGAGGAACCCTCCTGCCCCGCCCTCGCCCCAGACTGCGGATCCCGGGAGGATGCTGAGGAGAATAATTCGTGTCAATGGGGTCTTGGTCCTGTTCCAGAGCGCCCCACCGTGGCGACGACAACACACAACCCCTGCACTATAGTGGGAATACTCCGCTGTGCCACCATCAGCCATCAAGCTGGAGAAGTAGACTCTGGAGTTTTCCGGACTCCTGGAGAGCACTCATTGCCCCTAAGCTGCCTGCTCGCAGATGCTGTCCGCTGCCTTTGGCAGCAGTAGCCTTGAGAGCAGAAGGAACTTTCTGTTCTCTAAGAAAGGGGCTGTGCCAAAAAAAGGATCGCATGCCTAAACCCTCCTCCCCATTGCAGGCTATCTCAGTAGTCCCCTGCTTCCAAAATAAACAAACAACGATTTCCTTCTAGGGGTCATGTCATTCTTAATCGTTCAATAAACGTTTCAAAGGAATGTTCTGGGTTGTGCGGCCCGTTTTTCCAAGGCACTGATTTCAGGCGGGATCGCGGTTTCTAGGATTCATGAAAAGGCCAGGAAAGGGGGGAAATCCGATACAATGACAGGCCTGGCTTTAGGCTTTTAAGATTCAGGGAAAGATGGTCCAGGGCGCTAAACCATACCCTGTTAGCTGAAGTTTCTCTCTATCATACTGTTTGTAGGCCTCCCGGTTTTTTCCCTGGGCATGCTCTTGTCCTGGCAAAAGCGCGAAGCTAGGGCTGGGGCTTCTCACTGGCACTGTCAGGTTTACCCCAGTTTGTGGTCCTGGATTAGTCCTTGGGTTTAATACACCCAAAGGGTTTTCCATATAAAATAGGAGACAGGAGCCAGTGAAAGAGTCCTAAACCAAAAGGGTTCATTTGCAAGACCTGCGCTCTGTCGAAAATCCAGGACAGATACTTGTGCAGCAGTGGGCCCCCCCACCAGAATTTTTGTCTCTACAGTTTACCAATAGCCAGTGCCTGACTTTGGGGTTTGTTTGATCCTGGTTCAGAATCAACTTGGCGTGACTTGCCCAGCCTCAGCTTCCCCGAGCAAACACCACATGGAGGTTAATCTACCTTGATTGCAAACACCTAGTTGATTTTGTTCAGGTACTTTCATTTTTCGATGGAACCAGACTTTGCCAGGAGGCTGTAGTGGGATCCTTTGCAAAACCAAGTCAGAATGGTGGAGAAAACACTGGATGAAGCCTGGGACCGTTGCACCAGATGCAGGAAATTTGATCCAGATCATTTATTTTTTTTCGGGTCCTTTCGCTCACAATCATTTCAAAATTGGGGAAATATCAATTTCTAACGTTTGTGGTCGTATGCCCAGCACTTTAGAAAAAATTACATTTCAATCTCATGTTACCCAAGGCCTCTGCCCCTGCCCCACCTTGTAAAAACAAATCTCAGTCATAGCTAGTTCATGTTTGTTTAAAAATTTTTCTTGCTCTGTGAAAAGCTTTTCTTCCACATAGAGTTTTCAAAATATGTTGCCAGTTTTGTTTTGAACTTAGAACAACTTTCATTTCTGTAGGATTCTGTATGGATTTTTTGCTCTTTGGTTTA
This sequence comes from Mastomys natalensis, assembly GCA_021653895.1. Lineage (NCBI taxonomy): Eukaryota > Metazoa > Chordata > Mammalia > Rodentia > Muridae > Mastomys > Mastomys natalensis. Next base: position 3,523 of record JAJTUV010001012.1, on the reverse strand, counting down.
AAGCTGTCCCTTTGGGTAGGTAGCCAATTCTGGTAAATTTTATAGGGTTTTTTTTAGGTTTTAGACTTGTTTAAAAAGAACATGTTTTTCTAATTCCTCTTTCCCCAGCCCTCGCAAGCCCTACTGTTATGAAATGATAGAGAAAATGAACTCAAAGATGATTGAGAGTAGAGAGAAATAGCCAGAAAGAGAACACTAGTTTCATAAATTAACCACATTCAACTCCACATTATCAAAACAAAAAAAATTGGTGAATATGTCTTTATTTTCCCATGGCTTGTTTAAGGAACATAAAAAATCAAGCAACTTTAAGAGAAGGTTGGTTTATTTGGATTTCGGAGGGTTAGGTCCATGTACAGAGGAAGGAATGGCTAAGATTGCCACTCTTGATCCACCTCAAATAGCAGCACAACAGCAGGGAGGAAGAGGAAGAACACATATAGAGAGAAACAGAGACAGAGAAAGAAGGACAAAGTGAGACAAAGCAGAAGAGAGAGAGAGAGAGGAGACAGAGAGGGGGGGAGAGGAGAGAGGAGAGAGAGAGAGAGAAGAGAGAGAGAGAGAGAGAACACCTGGAGTCACTTCCTTCCAAAACAATCACACGTCTCTTTCCAAAAGATTTAAACTAATGGGAAAACCAAACATTCTTTTTATGTGAGGACCAACTTCCTTTAAACCACCAAGAAATTGAATGAAATGAAAGGATGGTAATAAATCAAACAATTATATAAAGATGACAAAGCTCCCATCTTTTTTTTTTTTGTTTTTTTTTTTGTTTTTTGTTTTTTGAGAAGGGTTTCTCTGTGTAGCCCTGGCTGTCCGGAATCACTCTGTAACCAGGCGGCCCCCAACTCAGAAATCTGCCTCCTCGCCTCCCAAGTGCTGGGATTAAAGTTGTGCACCACCATGCCGGTGCTCCAGCTTATTAAACAATCTATTAAAAGTACATGCATGAATTATGGGGTGCAGAAAGGTAGCCCACCGCTCTGGGTGTCCAGATCTTTCCTGTAGCTCCCAAAAAACTGAAACACCGGGCAACTTCTCAGGTTAGCTCGGTTCCATGCCAAAAAAACAGAGCAATGTCAAGCACTTTTGGTCATTTTTTTTTATGTTCAAAAAGATTTTGTTTGCTTTTAAATCCTGAAGGCCAAGAAAGGTTTCTTTTGGGTAAGAGAGTTCAGTGGGGATCAGTCCAAATCACAGCAGGGTAACATAGCAGAAAAGAAGAAAGGCCAGTTTTTTTCACAACACTGCGGAGCATTAAAAATACAAGAACGAACCCGGCTTTAAAACCCCTCTAAGGTTTTTTTGGAATCTCAGGGGACAGACTCCAACCATCACGGATAAGCATGGCAGCATGAGACAAAAAGCATGATAGTCACATTTGCTCAAAGGTTTTTCTTCTTCTGTTATGTGACAGGAAGCAACCTTGATTTTGCAGCCCCAGAGAATGCTTCTGTAGACGATTCACATGAGGCTCATTGGCTGTCCACTGAGCTCACCTCACTACCTCAAGACCAGGATTTCTCTTCAAATGTCCTTTTTTGAATGGCCTGCTTGCAGCTCTGCTCTCAGCCTCCTTCTTTCCTCAATATCTCTGATTCCTTGAAGGGAGGACATTGCCAGAGAATTCAAATTCTCCCATATGAAAATCATCATGTGCCTTAGGATGTGTTACTGCACAGGGGGTCTGCACTCTCACTGCTGACCCTCCATACCTCTCTATTCCTGTGTGGTTTCAGAGCACCATTCCCCTAAGTCATCATACTCAGGGAAAACAATAGACTTGGGACATCCCAATGCTACAGGAAATATTCCAGCTTCGATTTGCTTTAAAACACAACTTCTCCGCACAGCTCATGTGGAGGAAAGGAACTCAGGGTTGAAACCTAAAAAGTCAATAAACTGAAAATAAAATTAGAAATAAATAAAACTAACAATAATAAAGATCAGGTAATTTTTGACAATTAAAACTTAAAAAAGTATTTGGGGACCCTTAAAACAATTTCAAAAAACCTAGAATTATTGTAACACAACCAAAGATAAACCCCATCTCTCAAGAGAAGTAATGAGAGAGAGTTGAGATATTTGCATCCTTTATAAAAAGTTGCCCTTTTTTCTGAAAAATCTGTTTTTTAATGACAGATTTGTTACTGAGGTTTTAAAAGGGTTATTTTCCTTTTTAAATGTTATATTTTAAAAACAATTGTCCTTACAAAATTACACCTAGAGTAAAATTAAAGTCATTTGTTTAATTACATTTGAGGAAATATTTAAAAAATGTATACTATTTTTTGATTAAAGGGATATTCTATATTTTAAAGAGATCCATTTGTTTTTATTGTATATGTATATTTTTTTTTCCTGAAAGCATATGGGCTCACATGTGTGTGCATGGAGCCCCCAAACCCAAAAAGAATGTTTCAAATATCCGAGATGTGGGAGTCACCTTGTGTATGATGGGAACTAATCCTTGTTCCCCTGCAAATTTTTTTGTAGTCTAACCCCCCAGCCTCTCTCTCTAGCCCTTGCAAGAGTTTTTTTAAATCTGACTTTTTTTTTTATTTAATGCATACTGCCCTTTGAAATGCATGTGCCCGTGTACCAAATGTGTGCCTGGTACCTCCCAATCCCAAAGAGAGTTTATGATCCACTACAACATATAGATAACATATATTCATATTAAAAATCAAGGCTAAAATACAGAATTTTGAAAGTATAAATTTAAAATATCTCTATATTAAACTCTCTTTACAAAGCTGCAAAACAGAAAACATTCAAACTCTAGAGAATGTTCAGTATGTAATTTTAGAGCCCTTTGAAATACAAATTGGGGCCTTCTTGGGACTGGCTGTTTTTGCAAGAAACACAGTGTTACCTCTGCTTCTTTCAGGCCTATGCTTTCAATAATTTCTCTAAAAGAATAAAAGAAAGCTGACATTAATTAAAACATAAATAAGTCTTAGTGGGTGGTTCATAAATTCAACCTTAGTAAATTGAGTTGAAAAGCTGGCCTGATCTAACATAATGAGATTCGGGACATCCTGCACTTAAATAGAGAGATCCAAAATAAAAAGAAAGGAAGGAAGGAAAGAAGGAAGGAAGGAAGGAAAAAAGGGAAGGGAAAGGGGAGGGAAAGGGCTACAACCCTCTGCCTGTGTTTTTTTGTTTCTCTCTCTCTCCCCCCCCTCTCTCTCTCTCCTCTCTCTCTCTCTCTCTCTCCTCTCCCCTCTCTCCTTTTGTGTGTGTGTGTGTGGTGTGTGTCTGTGTGTGTGTGTGTGTTTTGTGTCTGTGTCTCTGTCTCTCTCTGTGTCTGTGTCTCTTGTCTGTAAAAATTTTTTTGGGGAAGATGTATTAAAAGTACTTTTGGGATGAAAAGCTAATGTTTATAGTCGAAATATTTCTTTAAAATAAAGGATTTTTCCAAAGGGAATACAAAAAAAGGACACACAGAGCATTAACTATGCCTAAAATGCAAACTTAGGCTAAATAAGGTATGGAAATTACAAAAACGCATCAGAAA